>VZDJ01007747.1:4293190-4464080 GCA_008694505.1 Cyanoderma ruficeps | reverse complement strand
TTTTTTTTTTTTTTTTTTTTTTTGCTTTGCGTGTTGTTCATTGATTGTTGTCAACCTGGTCATCAGGCCTTCCTGGGATGGGAAAATGCTAGTGGAAAAACAAACATATAACCAGCACATTCAACTGTTGATGACTACAAAAAAGTGAAAAGAAGAAGGAAGAGATGTAATGCTCCAAAAAACTAAATTTAAAGAGTCAGAGTTGTCAGAGTTTAAAGCATAGCTACGCTACATTGTTACAGATACAAGTTTGGATTTCACAGGAGCTTCCTATCACGGTTTAAGTTCACTGTAGCTGACCTTGCTGGACAGGCCTCTGACAGAATCACTCTTTCACCTAAATGTTGCTAAGATAAAGCAGTTCACTGTGACATGTACACACATACCATTGCATGGAGCAACCTAGAAAACACGTATAAATACACCTTATTTACGTTCTGTGGGCATGTTGATGGACCGTGAGGGCAAAAGTTGGAGTGTGAGACTGTTGTAATGAATGTGGAGGAAGAAGTTGGGCTGAAAAAGTAATGAAGTTTTTTTTATTCTTTACCGTTCAGTATTCAAAGTCCTTTTTCAGGGAAGCATGTGGAATAAAAATCACTTTATAAAATGGGGAAACAGACTCTGAAAGTGAAAAGGATGAAGTTTTTTTTCAGGCTCCTGACAAATCGGAGGATCAAAACCAAATCTCGTCAGAATGTATTCAGCAGTTTTCCCACTAGGTCACATTTTCTCCACATAGTATTTGCTTTGTGAGAAAAACACAGAGAAAAGTCTCAGATGACTGCAAGATGGCAAACATTTGTAGGGGTATTCCAAGTACCTTAAAAAGGTGATCCCCGTTTCATGTAACTGGAGAAATAAGGCACAAGGAAGATAGTGACTTGCTGAAATTCTCTCATCTGGACTTGGGATAAAAATCACATCTGTTTCCCACCTTTTTAACACATTTAACAAAATGGTCTCTGTAGTCTCTTGGACCTTATTGCTTCAGTTTCTTTTGTGCCACATCTTCACAAGTACATGTGCAGTGTCTTTGCCAACCGTTGGGAACTGTGTGCCAACTAATGCAGCTGTCACTTGATTATTTTTTTTTTCCCCCAAGCTTTTTGGCTCCATCTGCTTGCTTGGTCACTTCCATTGTTTGCTTTCCATTTCCTACTGTGCTGCCTCCCAGATGCATAGTTGTCAGTAATAGTCAGTTTGTGCCTCTCCCTGCCCCCAGTCTCCCCAGGGGGTGCAGATTACACCTTTCCTTCCTCTAAATGCCTATGCCCATACTCACAATTCAGGGTGGAGAGTAGAAGAGACTTCCTGAACATGTCATAACTAATGTATACCAAAGTATTTCCCATCTGCTTTCCACCCACAGCTACAGCTATTTCTCACAGTATCTGTAGTGACAACAAAATATTTTTCTTGAGCGGGTTTTGGTTAAGTGGCATAAATTGAGGAAGAAAGGAAACAGCCAGACAACATGGACTGAAGGATAAGTGCAGGAGCTGGGAAAGGAGTTCTGTAATTTATTTATCTTAAAGATGTAAAACCGCCTAATTTTGAGTGGTAATTTACTGATGGAAGATTGGTCATTAATTACTTTTTCTACTTAAAAAGATTTCTTGCATATCATGAGCAATTCGAGATGTTAAAAGTGTGCAGATCATGAGCGTTGTTAAGTTAGTGCAGAGCATCACAGTAAGTGTGATGAGCCAGCTGAATTTGAAACAAAACATGGACTGGCAAACCACTTAGCCTAATTCAGGTGAATAATATGGATAGATTCTACCTGCTGCTTATGCTTGTTTGATGGTCAGTTTTATTTATCTATTTATTTTAATTATCTATATGTGTCTATATATTTACTTGCAGTTGATCTGGTGCCAATTTTTGTTTGGGAGCTCGAGAAAGCAGCGACAACTGCCAGTTACAAACTGGTTAAGTTTTGCACGCTTTATTGGTCTGAGAAGTTCTTTGTTTCATTGTAACCAAGATTTTTTAAACCTTCCTTATGTGTACATACACAGTGCCTTTTAAATTTCTCATAAAAAATTTCTTAGGATCAGATGGGTGCATTGAAGCCTATACATAGGTTGATTTTTAAGTACTTTGTGTATCTTGGTTATTATTTTGCCTGTTTGGCACTTTTTCCATCAGAAGAACAAGGAGTTAACGTGTATGTGCTGTAGTTTGTGGAATTTCTAAACACATTGAGTTCCAAGAGAAAATAATAAAACTGCACGTAAGGGTAATTATTACTCTGTGGAGACAAAAAATACCACCTTCCAGGTTGATTCTTACTAGAAATGTGGAGTTAATCTTTTCCAGACTGAGATGTTTCTGGCCATTTGGTGACCTTACCTTCCACTGGAGACAAACTTACAGAAGAGGCATCTTTATTTATGAAGAACATAATAAATTTTTATGTGTTTCAGTGTCAAAATCTTCCTCAAACCTGTTTCATGCAGCACATGACATGAATCTTACCACTATTCTGTATTGCTAGTATGGTTACATTAATTATTCTTCCACCCCCAGTAGTACTCCACTTTCAAGTTTCTTGTGGACCTTTAATTTTGTGACTAAAGTAAAATAGCAGCCTTCTACCTGTGGAAAAGTGTAGGCAAAGAAATACAGTGAGTTTTATTGGAAACTACATTTAATGGTTCTGAGCTGTTGGATTGACTCGGTGACCCCACAAAATTAGCAACAATCACTTGGATTATGCAGTGTTTCAGATACGTTATGATCCCATGGCATCTAAAAAAATCCCCAAACAAAACAATGCCCCCACTACCACCAAGGGAAAACCAGCCATGAACCTTGTTCCGAGAGAGCAAATATGTAACGTGTGTATTAATATATTAGAGATATTAGCTAATTTCACAGCAGGAGGTTTGAGTGCTGTAAGCACAGGAAGATAAATCTTGGACCTTAGTTGATGCATCACAACCAGTGCACAGAGTGGCTGTTTGTGGAATAGTGAGTTGCAGAAGTGCTAAAATCCAGTGGCATCAGATTCTTGTAACTTAAGGAACAAACTCTTAATCGTCCTCTCATCTTCTCACATAGGAGTCACACTTCCAAAATTTCCTCTGTGTGCTAGATTTCCACATACTCAGTGAAATGGATGCTATTCCAATATATGTTGCTGACCTTTGGTTCTCAGAATTGAAATTCTAAGTGTAGGAATTATGGAAAATAGTGCATAATACCAGTACCTGCCTGTGGAAAGAGCTGAGAAATAAAGAAGTGATGGTAATTCCTTGGTCTAACTGTTACCAGTTTATTTTAGCCATAGTCTGGAAAGGTGTTAGTACATTTAGCTTTACTGGTGGTTGTGACTGATTGTATGAGCAGGAAAGTGTCAGTAGCTGACAACTGAAATCTTGTGCCATCACTTGCAGAGGGATGGCTATGGGAAATGTCCTCATGACATATATTATATAAGGTGTAATTAGATGACAGATGGTGTCAAACTTCACTTGCACTTGGAGTTGGCATAGTTTTCTGAGGAGAGAACAGTAAGGACACACTGGTATTTTTGCACTTTATTGAGTCACTTCTATTCACAAACATCCAGATTTTGTACATTTACTTGTGCTGTTTGAATGCAATTATACTTTTGGTTTTAACAAGCTAGTTCTCAGATGGCCAGTTAAGATATCCTTGATGCTGAGGAAGGCAGATACTACTGCTGTATAAATTTAGACTACTTTTTAAATGTGTAAGTATACAGTAGTTATTGTATCTTGACAGGCTGTCTATCACAATGTCAGGATTGAGATTCCTGCAACCATCAGTCCACTATTTTCCACATTTAAAACTTTCTGTGACTGTAAATATAGGCAAGTACTGTTAATGTGTGAAGACATTTGCGTCTTTATTTGCTTTATATTAGTGATTGTATTGATGACTGACAAACAGCTCCTGGTATCAAGCGAAATCTGTTACTAATAGAACATTTTATTTCATTTTCATGCAGGAATGGTAGTACAGTCTTTACATTTTCCCAGAATAAAAAAAGACATTATTTTGGTATTTTCTGTTTTATTTTAAATTCTATAAAATTGATTGCTGTCCCAAGGTAATGGGTTTTTTTTTGCCTCTACTAGTCACAGGGAGAGTGCCTGTTGTTTGTAATCTTCAACATTTCAAATTGCTTTTACTCGTTTATTTCGTCAATAACTCTCCTTGGATCCTGTTGCTGCTCTGTCTATCAGCTCTAAATAACTTGGCAAAGGGTCCTACGCAAAGGTAGATAGACTTCTGCAACTTTCATATGATGTGAAACTTGCTGGCCTTTAGCAACCTGTCCATTTCAGGATCGTATACAGATTTACACCAGCCTGTGTTGGGTATGTCAAATAGAAGGGGTTTAGAGAGATGTACACTTTCTGAAAATACTTCCTTGTGAACGCTTCAGCTACTTTAGACATCAGTTAGTCTGGTTAGTGAACTTCACTGGCTGACTGGTTTAACATCTTGCTTGTTAGTTTCCTGTATGTATTTCTTGTCGTAACAATATTGATGGTATGCTGCAAGGACGATGCTGGTTGGACTCCATCTCTATTGCTAGAGAAGCTTTAAATATTATTAAATTAAGGAATTGAGTTCTTGGCCTTTATGACAGTTTTCCTCTTCTTGGTGCACAAAGCCAATTTATCTTGAAGCATAAAATAAACAACCAAGTACTAATGTTACGAAGTGTCCATTTCTGCTTGTTTCAGCTGTTACTAAATATAAAAATTGATATGCTGGAACACTTACTCCTGAGTTGTCGTCTTTCTCCAAGCCTTGCATAATACAGTAAATCAATAATGCACTTTTTTGCCTACAGGCACTGAACAGATCTGATCCTGTTTACTCTCTATCTAGTAATGAATTATCTATAATTCCTCTAAGACCTTACACTGTATAATTTATTCTATGCTTCACGTTTTTTCCCCTTCCTATCCCCTTATGCTTAGTTCACTTCTAGTTTTACGCTGCCACATGTACTTGGAATATTTTCTGTTGTGATACACAGCTTCTAACTTCACCTTGCAATTTCTTTTCAAAACACAATTTTTCTGTGATCTCATCTACTCCCACTTTCCTGTGTTGCTGCTTCTAATTTTCTTAAACAGTAGTGGGTGACCTAATAAGCAGCATATCAATCGCATTGCAAGCAGCTAAATGTTCTGTTCTGTAAATTTTCTGCTCTTGGTCTGAGATTTGTGAATTCTGTTGAGCAAATACTGATCTTTAGACAGTATAAACGATGGACTCAACTGTGCCAGAGCCACTTGGCTCATTCCTTCTGGAAAGGGACACATGTATTGAGAGTGAGACATCCTGCTTGATATTTGTCAAACATGTACTTGGAGAAAGGACTTTGCCTGTCAAGGACAAACAAAAGCACCTACTTTTGGATTTCATGTTTTTGTACTGGGTATGAAGGTTACTGGTAACTAATTTGGAGGTGGTAACGTGCATATTAAAAAACAAAATCTGGGGTTGTTTTACTTCTGCAGATCCAAAAGACTTGAATAGACTTTCAGAAATGCACTCAGGTGGAGCAGCACTGAGCATTTCAGCATGGGTAACGTATGGTGGAAAGGATAGAGGTAGTATGTGAACAAGCAGGAATAGAATAATTTCCTCCAACCTTTTTTTTTTTGGATATGTTAGCACTTGGAAAGATGTGTCATTCTTTCTTTGGGTTTTCTTTTTAGAGATAAGATGGAGCTTTTACAGAGTACTTCGTTACCATCTTTCACTATTGCTGCTGTTGTTCATTACTACTGAAGCATACAGTCACTGAGCATCTGGTCACTGCAGAACCAAATAACTGAATGCTCAAATCCAGCTGCAGGTGCTTTTCAAAACAAAGAAACTTCTCTCCAGGTATTTTGGACTCCCCTTGCATCTTGTAAACTTTTGTAAGTATTCTATAAAATACAAATGAACACATTATCTGCAAGTGTTGATTTTTGAAGGTTTTGTGTGAATGGCTGGATGCTTCCAAGTCACTCTTGAAATAGTGTATCGCACTGCTGCTACCAGAACAGAAGAAATTCACTTGGCATTTTATTTCTTCTACTTTATTACTACATCTGCAGATATTAGAAGTCTGTAGCTGTCTCTACATTCAGCTGTTCATCTGTTTCAGCTGTGATCTTTTTCTGCTTACTGATGAGGAACTGATAAGAGCAGCGTGTACTCCTGAACAATAGTATTGTATTCTATAGATAAAAATTACTTATTCTTCTACCTTCTTATCTCCTCCATACATCTATGATCTGCTAAAAAAGAACAAAACCAAACCAAATCCAAGAAAATAAATGAAAAGATAAACACCAAAAAACCCAAACAAATCAAAAAGGTAGTAGCATTCTTGATGACGTTCCATTCCTTGAAGCATGCTTGAAGTTCTTTCATCAACCTGAATAGTGAAGCTGTCCTGTCTACATGTCTGCATCTCAGGCTTTCACTGATTCTTTTGCTTTCTTCTTGTAAATAAAAAATGCTAGAGCAAGAATTTTTCACTCAAACCTTCTTGAAGACATGAGTAACAAGAAGTGGTAGCAGAACAGAAGGAGGAACATGTGAATGCAGTGTAGTGGTAGAAAAGCCATCACAACATTCGCCTTTAGAATGATCCTTTTTTATAGTTCTAGTTGTGGAATGCATTTGCCCTTGCACAGCACATTTTCTTTGACCCCACTGATGATGGGATTGGTGATACCTTTTCTTATGCTTTCAGTGTATTTGCTGATTTGTCTTATATTTTGTTAAATTTCTGAAGTTATTGGAACAACTTAAATGAAAAAATCAACAACAACAAAACCCTTTTTTAGAATTGAGAGCAAAGTTGGGAGCAAAGTACTCTGTCCAAATAGTAAATTCTGTGGTAAATTTGCCATCTGCATATAGACATGAGCTTTTTTTTTTGTCTCTCTTGAAATTATCTGTCCTCATGAGCTTTCTCAGGATGTTCATTTATGAAAGTGACTGCCAAGGAAGCAGGAAGCCCATGAGTTATAGTAGTGAGATAGGATCTTTCTGGCAATTCCAATTGACCAGTACTGTCCTCTTATGTTTATCACGAAGAAAATAACAACAACAACAAAAAATGTTGCTTGGAAAATATTAAAGATTTTAATTGCATTTACAGCTTGTTTGCTGATTAAATAAGGGAAGTGCTAGCTGTTCATTTCTATGTATCACTTGTAAGGTACATAGAATTTCTGAGATCTGTGTTATGTCTACAACTTTGTAGGCTATAGATGCCAGCTACTTTCTAAGATTATGATTGAGATCCTTGGCTGACCTTTGGTGGGCCTTATCAACATGGGGAAAGTATAGAAGAGAATAGAGTATGAATCTGAAGTGAGCTCTTGCTGCTTTCCCAGGTGAATGTGACTGGGCCGTAGTGGGCACTGAGCTGGGCCGACTGTAGGTTATGGCTGCATGCTGCCTGCCCTGTGCCCCTGAAGTAGATTGTTCACCTCTAATCTGTGTGTGGAACTGCTCTTGTGAGTGCTTCCTAATCTATTTCAGGCAAAACGAATCTGCTTAGCTGAGAGTTTAAACTTGTAAGCTAACCTGGCTCATTCTGACTGAAGCAGATTAGTGATGCTTATGTGCGCAGGTACACCAGGAGATCTGGTTGGATGCAGGGATAAGCAGGTTGGGTGTGGGAGGCTGAGCCCATGCCTCAGGAAGAGTGTATGCATATATCTCTACACTTCTTTCTAGAAGTCCTTTTAAATAGCTTATATTAATGTGTCAAGAAGTGTGCTTTAAAAGCGAAATAAATCTTGTGCAGAATAAGCATGCTGGGGTGCTTGCTAAGCGCTTGTTTTCTGTTAGCTGCTAGTCCTTACCTATTTTAAACTTAATGTATGACTACTGTGCTGCAATTTTATCTAATTCAATTATCTAGGGTTTCTGTGTGATGCTGGTTTTAGTCCTCATGTATCTCTAGGTATGAAAAGTTCAAGTAATATTTCAGTTTCCACTGGAATTGTATGTACACAAGTACAGAGGAAAAAGACCAACTAAATGATTTTTCAAAAATATCTGTTAAAACTGCTGTCAGACTTCTGAAGTTGGTTTTTTATATTTTAAAAAAGTCCTACTAGAAAGTCTGCTGAAGCTTTCTTCCATTTTTTTCTGTTCCTTAACTAAGAGAATTTCTATGCAAGCTCATGGAAATCTCATGCTTTTTTGAGGTTGATAGTGTGATCTCTACTAAGTTGACCATTTGTTATTGATGGATAGTGCCTGCATCTGAGCTGCTTAGTATTTCCATGCTGCGGTATGTGTATATATGATGGAGCGCTCATCATCCAATCTCTATTCCTTCACCAGTGACAGAAAGACCTAGTAATGCCCAGTCTGCTGTCCTGCTGCCATGAGCTGAACATTTTCCAGATGTTAGGACTCATCAGAAAAAGTCTCTGGAATGTTTTCTGTCTTGTAAGTTTATCACCTGGGGCTGAATAGTCTTGGGGATCAGACTTTAGGTTGCCACCTCCTGTCCACTTGTAACAAGTCCTTTAAAACAGGTCCAAATCTGTTGATTTCAGATTTTTTTCTTTTTTCTGGTGAGCCCTAGAGCTGCGAGTGGCAGATGTTGCTCTCCGTGGCAGTTTCAACTCCAAGCCAGATGTGCAGCAGGCTTTCTTTGCTCTCTCCCCCCACCCCTGAGACTCAAAAATCAAGGAATGCAAGACTAATTGGGCAGTCTGTGAAAAATGGCTTTGGGCCAGAAGTTCCAAGAAGAACCACAATAAATCTACACTGATCAGTGTTTTTAAAATGGTCAGTTCTTCAACAGAGAAGTGAATACTGAGTGCCGGAGCTGCTGAGAACAGCCATGTTCCTGAAACAGCTGGTACTTTCGATGTCAAAGTAGTTGTTTAACATGGTGAAAAAATACACCAGAAGTGCCTAAAAGAGCTTGGGGGTTTTAGGTCAATGCCCACTCAGGATGATGAGGTATCTTGGAAACATACACTTGATCTCACTAATGTCTGAGGAGTAAGTGCAGATCTGTAGACCTCACTGGTGCCGTTACTCCATGTTGATTGCAATACCTTTGAGAATGGCTATGAGTTCTGTTGGAATGGATTTCAGTACATAAACCCTGCACTATTACAAGTAGAAAATATGTTCTTGCTAGGCTTTGATAAAAACCTATGAGGAATTCACCAGGAAATGAAAGCATTTCTTAGAACCTAGTTTTTTTCCAGGATTCTTACTGAAGAAAGAAAGAAAATTGGTGTGCTACATATTTCCCAGGTGTTGAGATGATTGGAATGGAAGTGTAAATACCTTAAAAAGTTCAGCTGTAATTTTTTAACGTTTTATACTTCATACCTATTTGTTGCTTCAACAGAGCAAGTAGTTGACTCCTATGTCTTAGTGACTAAAAAGTGGCTTCTGAACTTTGGACAAGATGGTACCATGGTACCATTTGTTAGTCATTCATGCATCTGAGAACATGGAAGCCCATGTGTCGGTTGTAAGAAAAATTAAAATACATACTGATGTGAAGACTGTGAGGGACAACTTGAACTTCACATTGCCTGTACTATATTCTGTTTTTCCTCAGTGGAGGACTAGATTTTTTTAAAAATTGAGCTATTTAGTGAGAGAGCCTTACAGTTACTAAAAGCCTTTTTGGGCTGCTCCAGTGAGAAAGTTACTGTAAGGTCCATTTTGCAGGCTTCAAGCTATGTCATAGGACACAACCTAATCAGCCAGGTTTTCCAGTAGGACAAATATAAATGTCCTGTTTTTGATGGTGTTGCTATCAACGACCAATGTATTATTCAGAAAGTCATCCAATTTGGCATTCTATCAGTAGAAACAGTTGGAGTGAAATGCAACTGTTTGCAGCTGGACTGTTCTGCACATCACTCTTACATAGTAGAGATAAAACAACATTCTGAATTATCTAGATAATGGCCTCAAAAATTGTATTAAATCAGTTATTTTATGAATTTTGTTTTTTAACAGCTTTTTTAGGTTAGAAAATAAACAATCAACCCAACAATGTGCTTTGTGTGTGTCCACAGCTCTGTTCTTCGTTGTCAACAAGATTTGACTTTTCCCTTGCCTGTTGTGTTGTGGGTTCTTGTGGCACTTAGATAGACAAACCATTTTGTCTCACAGATTGTACCATCTCAGCTGCTTTGGATTTCCACCTATTACCAGCAATCCAGCAAATTTCTCCTTCTGGATATCAGTGCTTCACTAGGACCTGAGCAATTCTCCGCTTGCTTCCAAAATATGCTGGTCTCTGATATCCACAAGGCAGCTGTGTGGCATGGCAAAAGACCTTTGCAAAACTTGATACATGTGGTGTAGCAGCGAGGGCAGGCACCAGGTTTGCATGGGGAATGGTGCTGTCAGTGTTTGATCAGTACAACTGATGCTGTGTAGCACTGTCTGGGAAAGACAGAGACTGCTGTTCACCTACAGGAGTCTTGAAAAATCAGGAACATAGATTAGCCTACAGTAGAGGTGGATCAAGGCAGTGATGTGGGGGGCTGTTCCTCTTTGCAGCTGCTGTTTTGTGGTGGGCTCATTGTTGGAAAGAAACTCTTAGCTCTGAATGCCTCTTTCCACATAGGCATGAGAAATGATGCCAGCTGTGGTGAACTGGTGGGTTGGTGAGACTCCTGACAGTAGTCGTTCGATCCACAATGCTAGCGGTAGAGCATGCCTTGCTTTTACTAAAGAGAATAACTTCAATTTTATGGTGTTTCTTTTGGAGTGGTGTAAGATGTTAATTGGTCCCTAATCATTACCCATCTCTGCTGGAAAGGTGTAAGATCTGCTGTCCTTGAAACAGTTAATATCTGTCATTCTTAACCCAGTGCCAGCAACACCATATATGTTAGAGGAAACTGGTGAGATAAAATTGATTTGCGTATTTTTTCTGGAATGGCTAAGGGCGGGACAGTTGATTTTGGTGAAGCTCCGCTGAAAACGTCCTGTGGCAGAGCAGTAACAGCATCTTAAATGACATAATTCACTGAAAAAATCTCTATAACCTGTTTTTCATCCACTCAAATTATGATCCCAGTTTCTAATTTTAAGATTGTTTATATTTGTCTGCATTGGTATCTCTTTTATTTGGTATTTCAGGTACATAATTTATTTGTATGCATGGTCAGTGTTTTACTGGCTCTCCTTATGGTTTGTAGTCACATAACCTTTCCTGGTAGGAAACTGTTGTAGAGCAGAAGCAGGGGATATTAGAGTTGATGGCTTTGTAGAATTGGAAAGAAAGTTTGAATGTCTGCCTGACTTAAATATTGTAGGCCACCCTACATTCTTATCTACCTCTGGTCATGCAAATACAAAATCTTACTTTCCTGGTCCCAGAAACAGTTTGAGTAAAGAAGTCTATGTTTCTGTAGGTTGTTAGCAGATGCCCTGCTGCTGAATCATACTGCTTAATCAGTTACTGAAATAAGATTCTCGGACAGCCATTTTAAGGGCATTAAATCAATAACAATAATTGCAACCATTTCCATTTCTCCGGTGGAGCCTGCTAAGAGTCTGTTTGGGCCACAGCCAGATTCTTTTAGACAGGCTGGGATATCATCTTCCTCCAAACCTGGCACTCACTGGTGCTGTTTGTCAGCAAGTGCCTTGTTGTTCTGCAAGGTCAGATTTTAAATCTAGTGCCATAAAGCTTCTCTGTGACAGAGAACATAACACTTAGGAGCCAATGTGTGCTAGGCAGTGTTCTGCAAATGTGAGGTTGATGAGAAGGCATTTACTGTTTTTTTAATACCATGTGGAGACTGTAATTGGTTTGGAATTTTGTTGTTTTTTTTTTTTTTTCTTTTAAATTAGGCACTGGAAAAGGGAATGTGTTCTGCTCTGTTCTGTTAGTATGTGACCTTGTTTTACTTATGTCTTTCTACTGATGAAGATGCTGAAAATGCAGGCAAATCAGAGTATTAGTAGATTTCAGCAAGTCTGGTAAATGCTGCCTGTATGTTTCTCTTTGTATTTCTTGCTTTTATTAAAAGTAG
Organism: Cyanoderma ruficeps; assembly: GCA_008694505.1. Classification (NCBI taxonomy): domain Eukaryota; kingdom Metazoa; phylum Chordata; class Aves; order Passeriformes; family Timaliidae; genus Cyanoderma; species Cyanoderma ruficeps. The sequence goes on along the minus strand of VZDJ01007747.1, from coordinate 4,452,039 downwards.
AGAAGTATAGAGCAAAGGCTCTTCCTTGTCAGATGTTGATGCAAATTTTATGTGTTCATTGACTAACTCTGGAAGAAAGTACATAATTTGGAGTTAATCTCTTTGGAAGTACAGCATGCAGAATAGAGACAGTATTGCTCAGTGGATGCTGCAAAAATCTGATATAACATTCACAGCTGAACATTTTATAATATATGAATTGTGATTGTGGACAGATAGGCTTTCTTCATAAAATACATCTATATTGATCCTTGTTCTTTTAGAGCAACCTCACAGGAATAAGGCTGAGCTGTAGTTTTTCCCACCAAAATGGTAAAATACACCAGTGTTTATATCTTGTGTTGCTTTCATGAGGCATGTTTTCTACCCCAATCTGACCCCAGCTACCTTTTCTTATCTCAGAAATTTGGTTTATAACTGGTGAATTAAATAAGAAATGCCTTTGTCTATCTTATGTTACAGTCTTTTACTCTAATCTGCTTTAACAGTACTGATAGAATTACGTGTTTGTTTTTTTTTTTCCTAGCATGTAGTACTACATGATAGCTGAATCAGACAATGGGTCAGATTGAAACAGACCACAGTGGGTCATCTGGTCCAACCTCCCTGCTCAAGCAGGGCCATCCAGAGCACATGGTACAGGATTGTGTCCAGAGAGTTCCTGAATATCTCCAGTGAGAGAGACTCCACATCCATTCCGGTGCGTGGTCACCTGCACAATAACCAAGTTCTTCCTCATATTCAGGTAGAACTTCCTGTGCATCAGTTTCTGCCCACTGCCTCTTGTCCTGTTGCTTGGCACCACTGAGCAGAGCCTGGCTCTGTCCCCTTGACACCCTCCCTGCAGATACTGACAGACATTGATGAGGCCCCCTCTTACTCTTCTCTTCTCGAGGCTGAACAGGCCCAGTTCTCTCAGCCTTTTCTCCCAAGAGATGTGTTCCAGTCTCTTCACCATCTTTGTTGCCCTCCACTGGACCTACCCCAAGGGCTCCATGTCTCTCTTGTCCTGAGGAGCCCGGAACTGGATGCAGCACTCCAGGTGGCCTCACCAGGGCTGAGTAGAAGGGCGGGATCACCTCCCTTGCCCTGCTGGCAGTGCTTTTCCTAATGCACCCAGGATACCATTGGCCTTGTCTTTCAGACTTTTTTTAAAGAATAAGCAACTGAAAGAGGAAATTAAAATAAAAATTTTGGACAGTAGCCTGGAATAAGCATTGTCAGTTGTGGATCTTGAGGTAAAATTTGTTGTTGATAACTTGGAAAGGCTTGGGTGTTTAATTCTCTCATGATCTTGCTTAGAACAATATAAAAAAGTATAAAGTTCAAAAGAAGGGAAGGCTATTTAGTATTAAGAGAAAATTCTTAATTTTTACCATAACCTTATGGTAATTTCTGGGAGGCCAGTCTGATGCAGAAGCCTGCAACTGAACAGAATAGTGAGATTGGACTTGTCATGGCATAACCTACATTGCTTCTCCTTTAGATCATTAGTCATTGTTAAGAGGCTCAAAAATATTGTTCTGTGCATTGAAGCTTCTTGGAAGTAAAGGGAGTTGATTATTTTTGCTTATTAGAAGTGGTGTAAGAGCTGCTTGAAAAAGGGATATTTACTTCTCTGTTTATTACTCAGAGAAAAATGTTCTTTAATAGTAGTCGCAGCTCTTGATTCTCACTTTTCTCAGCTCTAATTCTGCTGTCATCTTTTTAACCACCAGAATGCTTTTCAGTGTAAATGGTATATATGTTCACATCTGTTTTGTGTTATTGTTCCATATTAGAAGACTTTTCTCAAACAGCTCTGAGGTAGAGGACAATTTGGTACTTGGTGTTAGTTCCCTGCAGTTCCTTCTGTTTTCATATAACTAAATTAATTTTAAATTTGGCTAAATTTAGCTACTGTTTGTTCTCAAGGTCTGTTAGCCCACTTTTCTGCCCTGTCTAAATCACTTTTTGTTTTTTTTGATGTCTCTGCTCTTCTGTGTATGTTCTTGTTTGTGCTGCGTTTCAGCAACATTTGAGTTGTAGTTTTAGTCCAAGAAATCAGGCTACCATTTTGCCAGAAGCTGACGCCAGCCATCTAGTAAAATTGCAACTCACTATTAGCAAAACCTATAATTTCAGGAAATGTACCCAAAATTACTTTTATGATTAGTGGACAGGAAAAAACTGAGACAGAGAAATCAGTTGAGTACTTCAGAAATCATTTTGAGGTTTGCAGGCAAATGTCTTAATGGCAGTGGTCTTGCTGCCAAATGCTGTTTTGCTTTTGCCTTCAGAATAGTTTGCATTAATAATGAGCAGCTCTGCTTGGAAGTTATTCATGTATTGCTCTTAGGATGCAACTTTGAGAAGCAGCAGCAGGTGAGGTAGCAGTCTGTATGAATGGATATGTAAAGCGGTTCAGCATACTGTACTGCTAAGGTTTTCCCACTGGAAATGCATCCCACCCCCAGGGCCCATCAATGTTATGGATGCTGAAGAAAAAATTATGTTTAGGCTGTTTCGGCCATGCAACACTAGCCTTTGTGTTAAGCCTAGTAGTTGTGAAATAAGTCTGCACTGAAACTGGGCAGGGTTTAATCAGCAGTTTGGTCATATGTTTCTTCTTCGTGTCACTGTGGGAGCAGAGAGGAGGTGAGAACAGTTTTCGTTTGTGTGTATTCTCAGGGAGAGGCAGGCAGCTCACCATGCCCTGGGAGCTGCACTTGTGCTGCATGTTCTGCAGTTGTTGAATGTATGTGTTAAACTAAGACAGAGTATAATTTAAGACTTTAAAGTGGTGATGAATTTACTACCTTCCTAGTGAGCTATTACAGTGAGTGATTATCCTCATAGTTAATTCCATTTGTATTTTTCTCATTTCAGCATTTAGTGATTGGATCTTGCTTCTTGTCTATTACATAAAATCCTTGTTCACCAGGACAATTGGGAAGAATGAAGTTGGCTCTTCTTAGTGAATGTTACTGAGTGATAGTCCTAGACTTCGTAGTTGAGATTTCTGGTTCCATGTGTTGGTACCTTTGGCTTGTTGTGCATTAACTTGGATGAGTTTTTCCATAACACAGTAACACTCCAGCACAGCTGAACCAAAGTTTTCTACTAGAAAGCCAGAGGGTCATCCTCATTGTTCCTCAGACTCTTTTCCTATGGATGAAAGACCTTGAGCAGTATAAAATTATCCTAAGCAGTTTTTGGTCTGGGCAGCTGGGGAGATCCTTGTATGCAGTGGTGTTGATTATGCTGTAAAACAGACCCCAAGGACGCCTCCTATAGGGAATATGAATGGTCTAGTCTGGGGACAGAAAGGCTTGTGAAAATAGAACAGAATGCATAGTACTGTGGAGATATCAGGCCAGCTTGGAAAGCCCTCACAACTGCCATAGACTCTCAAACTTCGCTTACTAACTTTTTGATAAGAAGGTTGAATTCAAACCCCAAATTATCCAAACCTGTTAAGTTTTAAGGAATGCTTAGTCTCCTTTAGCACTGTAAGAGGATTCATGATCCTTTTTTGTAGAGAAATTCTTTATTGCATGTGTATCTATCACGAAAGCGTCCGGATGATTCTGTAGGTGTACAACAGCATCCTTAAATTTGAAAGGCGTATAAGAAACTGCCTGCCTAGTTTTCTAAACTGCTTCAGCCCACATGCTTCTGGAGTAATGGAGCTAAAGATATTCTGTTTATGCTGTTTTAAGTGTGATCTAATGTTTGCTTTTGGCAAGAAACTCTTCCTTGTTAGTATGCACAGAAAGCATAGTTTACACGAGGCAGAAATATTAACTTGTTGTTCAAAATTAAGCAAACAAGGATACTTTGCTGTATCTCTAGCAGTAGTAGTGTAGGCTTCTTGTAGTAATCTAATTCGTGGGGAAAACAATGAGCAGGTATTCATTAGTTACTCAAGGTAAGAACTTTTAATTTGGAGAGGTAAAAGTTTTAATTTAAGAACCCAAGTAACGGTACAGTTGTCATAGTGGAAAGGTTAAGACAATGCAATTGAAAATTGTGTGCTTGGCTTTTATACCTTGGAGGTCTTTTCAGTGGAAAAAATAATCACTGCTTGATATTGAGTGGCAGCATGCAGGATTATATGGAGGATTTGTCTATTTTATTTTTAATAGTTGCTGGAAAACTTGTCACCCTTTAAATAACTGAAGGCTTTTTTTCCTGCTTTTCCTTTTCTGAGGAAAAGGGTAGACAAGGCCTTTCATTAGTTCCACATGATATTTAACTTGTCACATTTTACAGCTTAATCCTTCTTCTTTAAAGAGTTTTTAGTGAAAAGACAAACCAGCCATCTTCTGCATAACAGTCATTACTAATATAAATACTAAAAATAACATCATTATTTATAGGAACACAGTAAGATTAGTGATAATACAGGTCTCCTCCTACTGTGGATTGTTGCCTCCCATGATATCTTCCAAGGAATGCAAGTGAGTTTATTCTACATTATATCCATTCACTGTTCTTGATGAAAACATAACAGTGCAAAATTAAAATTAAGGCTTTACTTTTGTACTTTTGCTGTTAGTCTTCCTTTTCAGGGAGCTAAGAAGTATGAACAGTGTTTCTGATAAAGTGGCCTGAGCTCCCCACTTGTACAATAACACTGTACTAATGTGTTAATAACTTGTCAGTTGGGATATGGCTTTCAGGAAAAGGACTTAAAATTGGGTCATTTGGGGAGGTTGGTTGGTTTTAAATACAATTTTCTTGTTACTGTGTAGTGGAGGCATTCAACAATTTTCTCATGGGTCACTTTCACATTTCCCTCTTATCTCCACCCCGTCCTTGCCACAGCATTACATAGTGATTCTCATTTTCTCATGAGTCAAATTTCGAGGTAAAAGCAGAACTTCTGTAAGACATTATTCACTGGTTATTTGCTATGATATTCTTTTTGAAACAAGAAAAATGCAGGCATGTTTTGAAACACTTCAAATACAAGAATTAAGCTCATGAATTACTTACAAAAAAATGTTTGTAGAAGGAAAAATCCCTTAGTTTCTCTCTTCCTTTTTTATGATGGTTGCTTTAATTTGGACATCGAGTCTCTGTTGATACATCTTATAGCATGATTCATTGTGCTAGAGCATTAAAAACTTCTATGACTTCAACTCAGATTATTCCTTTTTAGCCAGAGCAGTCCTTGTTTTGAGAATGCACAGAGAGGGAAGAAAAGGCCTTTGGTTTAAGGCATTAAGATTTGATGCTCCTCTTGCTATTGCAAAGAGAATCTGTGGAATCCATATGAACATCCAGGTTCTGGGTTTGTGTGTGCCTGGACCTTGTAGGTGGTTGTGTGATCATACATACTTTATCGTCATCTAAAGAATGTGACTTGCTTGTAGCTCAGACTGTTTCTTCTGAACTCTTACTTATGAAATGTCTGTTCATCTCTCTTCTACCTCTGATATTTCTTTATCAAGCCACTTAGCCTAAATACTGCTAAATATACATAAATTATTGTAGCATTTACTCATTTTCTAACCTGCTTTTTGTTTTCTCATTCTCTAGTGGCTTTTGTGTGCTATTTCGTATTTTATCCCATGTTAAATACTTTATGTGCCAGAAGAGGGTAGGATTATGTGATAGGTCTTTCATTCCCAGAGTTAAAGCAAAGTTTTCTTTTTAATGGTTTCTGTGTGTTTGTCCCCATAACTGATAGCAAGGGACATGGCTCTGTCATGCTCTCACTACACATGTATTATCAATATTGTCTCTATTTAAGTGAATTGCTTTGTTTTCTGTGGGGAATGGATCAGAATAAAGCAAAGTGAGACTGTAAAGTAGAACTGGAGGCTAAAGGGGATTGAGAAATTGAGGCCTGGGGTTAGGGAGGGAGCTGTGTTCAGAGGCGGTCCTGGGAGAAAAAAGTAAGTTGGAAGGTGAAATGGGGAGAGAAGGGGTAAAGTCTAATGAAATAGGATTGTGAGGTTAAATAGGAGCAGGTGAACAGGAGGCAGAGACATCTTACAGTAGACTATGTGTGGTGGGAAACCTGGAAGTGTCTTTCTTCAGAAACATTGAGGAGGAGAGGTCAGGACACCAGGACTTGCTGAAAAGCTTCAGCAGCTAGATGGAAAGTTGGGCCTGAATTTCAGTAGAGAGGGATATAATTAAAACTGGCTGCAAAAGAAGATTAAATATAGCTGGACATAATTAAATTTAAACAGGAAACTTTAATTGTGCTATTTTTAAAATTTAATACTAAGTCTATTTTTTTGTTTGCTGTCAAATTTATGTTTGACATAAGTAAATAATGGGAGGAATGCTTTCATTTAACGTTTGTTGCTTTGACCATTTGCACTGAATAAACTATACTAATTGATCGTTAAAGTATATTGAGATTTGTGAAGAAAGAGCAGGATAATTTCTAATGCAACCAAAACATTGCATGTGCTGCTCTTTTAAGTGTTGTCAGAGCTTTGCTGGGAGGTTAATAGTAAAGCAGGAACAGGGAATTTTTTTAGCTGCTATTTTGTTCTGGAGTTTGGAGCTGTAAATAATGGAGTTGACTAAGAGATTTGAGGTGTGTATATGTTTAGAAGAAGTAGTTTATCATTCTTAGAAAAAACATGGCTTCTGGTAGAATAAGATATTTACATTGTTAATGATGTATTTTATTTTGAAGAAAAGCTTTTGAAAGTTTTTAAATATCTGTTTCAGTCTTGCTCTAATCAACAATATGTGCTGATGAAATACAGAAGGTTTTATATTTTCTTTGTCTGTGCAATTAATTCAACACAGTTTTGTGACTCCGTTACTTTGATCATGTTTGCTGTCCTTTGTAGTGCAGCAAAATTATTCTATAACTTTCATTTAAAGCTCATAACTTTAGCTAAATTTGTGGCTTTATCTGAAGTGTCTTTACTTTAAGTCCTTGCATGAGAATACTTTTCCACTACCACAAGCTATAAAAGAAGGTGGTAGATTCTTCATTTGATTTTTGTATTTCAGTTATTGCATGTTGGTTGCTTTGGTTTGTTACTTAGCTATTGTTCAAAATCCTTCTCCTATACAAACTGTGTAGCCAGTAATCAGACCAATATATTAACTGTTTTCTTTAACACATCGTGTACGTGTCTTGCTCGTAGTGCTTTGCAACATTAGCTATCATGGCCATTACTCAAATACATATTTTTCTGTGGTAAAATAGAATTCACAGTCTCAGTGTTAACTCTGTTATTTATTTATGCCTGCTTGATGCTGCATGTAAATCCCCTTTGCATGCATGTTGTTTCAAATGGGTTTAGCAGGTCTTAGATGGGCTGAATTGTTAGGTGTATTTGCACTTTGTCTGGTAGTTTGGACTTGGATCAAGTGCACCTTTTAAAGCCTAATTCCTGATTGTCCACACCTGCTCCCCAATAGAATGAGCTGAAGCACAGCTGTCCTAGAACACTTCTGGGTGAAACTAAAGCAGAAGGTGTACTCCAGCTGTGAGCATCATTTTAGGCTGGGGGGGGAAGTCTGGGCAGGTCTGCGAATAAATCACTTCCTCTCCCCAGAGCTGGTATCCTGTGGGTGCTCTGTCTCAGCTTTACACCTCTGTCCCTAGGGCACTGCACTGCTTACAATGCACCAGTGTTGTTCTTGGGCACAGTGTGCTTATAAGGGTTTTATACTTTTTTTCAGAATGTAGATTTAGATGTTGAAATCTTAGGAGATCCTTTGCTTGGGTGGAATGTCCCTATTTTGCTTTCTATTTAACCTCAATTCAGTATTGCACAGTTAAATAACACAATAAAAATCTCAGCTATATTGCAGTGTTAAGATTTCATCAAATATCTACAGAAGTTTTTGTGTTAGTTCAATTGAGTTTGTCCACTAAATCTGTAATCTCAAAAGCTTTGTGTTCTAAGAGCATCCACTGGCCATAAACCATGTTTTTTCTGTAGCTGTACTGTCTTTTCACTAAATGCTGTTACGAAACATAGTTTAGTATCCAAGTCAGTCTAATACATTCATTTCTAAGTTAATTCTTTAAAACCTTTTCACAATCTATTTTGTTGAAAAACAAACCCCACCACTCCCCAGCCTCCACCTCTCTGTATCCACCTCATCACCTATATCACCTGTTTTCTTTACAGTTGCAAGTGATAAAAATGGAAAAATAAAAACAAGCAGTACTGCTAGAAATTCTGTTTTCCTACAGTTATGCGAATTTATAGGTTAAAAATATTTAACTACTTTTTTATCTGTATTAGCAGGATAGAAGTATTTCAGCAGTAAAGCAGGAAGTGAAGTGGTCATCCTCGCAGTACAGAATACAACCTGTTGTGGCAGATAACACAGCAGTTTTCCCTTTAACCTTATAGTATTGCTTGGCATTTCTTGTTTTGAGCAACTGTTGTTCATATTTATTTTTGTAATCTATCTTCTGTGAAAATGAAATGGATAAAGCTGAAGAGTTATGCCTAAACGGCATTTAATATTCAGTAGAGGTGGGGGCTGCATGCAGTCTTCAATAGAGGTGTGGGATGCTTTCATCAGCTCTGAGTTTACTTTTGGATGAGTCTGGAGACTTCCATTTTCCTTAGGGGTTTCTTGCATTTTGTTTTCCCATGCATCACAAGTGTTAAGAAACTTACCTGGGAGTTGCCAGGTTAGATTCATTAACCAAGTTTAATTAGTTTTGCATGTGTAGGCAAAGTCTTGCCACTTGCATTGCTATGTTTTGGTGTATGTCTGAAAAAAAATATCTTTGTGGTCCAAGGCAGGTAGGAAAAATAACAGCTTTCCTCAGTGGTTCTTCTGGTTTTTAGTTGATTTAAGTAACTTTTGTCTCTGACTGTATAAATGAAAGAGACACTGTACTAACTGAAAACACATCATTTCAGTTCTCTGGAAGTTGACTTGTAAATACACTTCTTCCTGTAAAATAATAATCCTTTCTTATTCCTTATCTACCTTATATATGGAAATTATTGTATCTTGTGTATTAGATGACAGTAGTTAATTCTGAAAGCACTTACATGACAGAAGGCAGCTTTAATGTTTTGTATCTCTCAGATAATGTACATCCATCTGTTCTTTAGCAAATGCATCTCCTCTCTGCATACTGATGATTTGTGATGTTGCACTGCTTGTAATTAAATTTTGATAATGTATTTTACAGGCTTCTTGAAAAAACAAGTTGAGTTTATTCTTGCAAATGCAGAGTAAAATGCAGACCATTAACGACTAAAACTAATTTCATGAACTGATGATTACTCAAAAATGTAGGAATAATTAAAAATATTTACTAGTGCTAGTGTACATTTTTAATTGGCTGGAATTTCATTTGGGTATAACAGTAACAATAGTGATTTTTGTCACTTAAACATTTAGCATATTCTTGCATTTGATTACTTTAATGTTTCAAAGCTGACCTTTTATGTTGGTTGTTTACAGATACCAATTGGAAGTTCGGATTAAATTGTTGAAACAAATGCAGCATTTGCAGTTTTATCAAGTACATACTAAACCAGTAATTGCATGTATAATGCTGCTGATACTGAAAAAATTCAATTAAACTTTTAAGCTACACTCATGGCTACTTAGAGAAACATTTGTGGTAGAAACTAGAATTTCTGGATTAAAAAAACGTAAATCTATTGTTCAGGTTGTTTGTTTTGGGGTGGGTTTTTGTTTGTTTGTTTGTGGGTTTTTTCCTTTTATTTAAACTACTGATCATTACATTATTTAGTGCTTCAAATTTCCAAGTTGAGAAAATAAGGTGTAGTATTGTTTCGTTCATAATGCCCAAACTATGTAGCAAGCCTAGTATGTAAGTTGTGCTACTATCAGACGATACATGCAACTAAATTTGACTTTTGATGAAATGTTGTTATTAAACATCACTCCCACATGCTAAGGTTTCTGTGCTTTGGGGAAAGATGTTAAATGAAAACATTTCTCTTAGAGAGCACTCTTCATGGCATCTTTCCTAAGTGCTCCTTACTGTACACAGAAAAATAAACACACTTGAATGCTACCACTTGAATGTAAAAACATAGATATTAGCTTCTGGTTTGGGTTGTGTGCACCCAAGCATCCTAAAGCTTTTTTCCCATGGAAAAATCAAGAGTCAGCACAGTGTCTGCTTCCTTCTATTGAATGTGTGTCGCTTAACAGTCTTTTAGCATTAGCTTCTCATTCACTGATTGGAACTTAATCGATACTTTATTTGAACACATATTTCAGTGACTGATCTCATAAGGTTTTATTTGGAGGAATCATCACCTGGGTAGGTACATGAAAATTTGAGAACACTGTCTTTGGGATGTAAGTAGTGTTTCCCTGAGGAAGAAAGGTGGAGAGAAGTGCAGAATCCCAGCTATGGCTCCTCCTCAGAGAAAGAGTGGAAAAAACACCTGTAAATGTGTTTCTGTGCCTTTTATGGTACAACACACTGAAAATTACAGTAGAGCAATGGTTTCTGGTTCCTGCTAACCAATAAGGTGAATGTTCTTGCAAATGTCATGGAGCAAAGTTGAGGTTTATCTGTTCCCTGCCCATCATACAAGGCCCTAGGTTTTTTGTTAAAAAAAATTTGAACTGTAATAGTGATGGGTGAATAGAGGTAGGTGATTTAAGAAAAAGGAGAGGGTGATGGTAGTGGTGGGGTATCATCCTGTGCTGAAGTACTCATGGAAACATCCTTTACTGTTCCTACTCCAAGGAGACTCAGAAGTTGTGTTTCCATCCAGTATTTGTGGTGATATGCTTTCTGAATCTCTCTGTCACAGGGTGGCCTGCTGGGTCTGTGGGGTGGGCTCTGGGCTGCCAAGGACAGTGGCTCTATACACAATGACCAAGCTAATTTCTCTCTGCACACATTTTGATGTACTGCTTTCATAGCTTCTGATCTGATTACCTGTTGAGTTGGTCTGACTTCATCTTCTCAACACATTGCTTGAATCTAGGGAAACCAGAGTCTGGATGTACCAGCCTCAAAGGTTATATAGCTGGATATCGTTAATAATGAATTAGTCTGTGTTATAGCTCCATGCTCTTATATATTGCTTGGAGGCACATGAGTAGCTGAATGCAGAAATAATTTGGAAGTTGCATTAGTATTTTTCAGTTTCTATTAAAATGCACCTAATTTTGGCCTTTTTTAACATCTCAGAGACTCATTTAACAATTATTGTAGCTTCTTGGACTTTGGAGAACTTTACTGCTAACAGTAATTTTTTTCCAGGTGAGGTATGTGCCATTTCTGGCCCACGCAGGTTGCCTAGTGATGTCTGCTTTTGACCACTGGGCATCTCTCTGGCTGACTTAAGACTTGGCAGTGATAAGGCTGTATTCTTTAATGGCTGTTCTCTTCTAAATCTAAAAGGAAATTAGAATAACAAGAAATTAAGCTTTCAATTATATCTGAAAATATGCTGCTGTCAATGCATAAGACCAAAAGCAGTTTCTTTTTTGAATAATACACTAAGTCTGTAATCAAATGAGAGGGGAAATAAATGCCATTTGAAATGATCTTTGTACAGTTTTTTGCAGGTAATATTTCATATGTCTGTCTTCTGTTAGCATGAATGTTAATAATTCTTGTGGATTCTCTGGAAAGGCAACTAGTTCTGAATTTTGCAGAATCTGGTGCTTAAAGAGACTATGATCAGACTGTTTGACAGAACAAGTAATTCTCTTGCTAGAAAGTTGCCTGTAGCTTTTTTGGGTTTTTCAAGTTGTGTGTCAAGTAGAAGTTATTCATTTTTTCCTGGAAGTTTTTAGTTGCCAGGAATAATACAATGAAATAGGTTTTTACTGCTTTATCTAATAAAAAAAAAAGTAACTTTTGTAATTTTCCACTTTTTCTTTATCTCCTTAGAATGTGAAAGCATTTGCATCTTCAGATAGCCTAGCCAAGGTCCAAGAAGTAGCAAGCTGGCTTTTGGAAATGAATCAGGAACTGCTCTCTGTGGGCAGCAAGAGGCGACGAACTGGTGGATCTCTTCGAGGTAATGCTTCCTCAAGCCACGTAGATGAGGAGCAGATGAATCGGGTCGTAGAAGAGGAGCAGCAGCAGCAAAGACGACAACAAGAGGAGCAGCACATTGGGAGGAATGGGGAGATAGGAGGAGAAGAACCTGGATTTGATGACAGGCATGAGTCTCAGCAGGAACAGTTAGAAGAAAATAATAATAGACTTATTACAGTGGATGAAGATTCCACTTGTAACCAAGAGGAAGATGATGATGAACATGCTGGTGATCAAGAGGAGGAGGTGGAAGAGGAGGAGGAAATGGACCAGGACAGTGATGATTTTGATCAGTCTGATGACAGCAGTAGAGAAGATGAACACGCTAACAGTAATAGTGTCACAAATTCCAATAGCCTCATGGACTTGCCTATTCACCAGTCATCGCCATTCTACATGAAGACAAAGGTGAGAAGCTACCTTTTTTTGTGCTATTAGTCCTAATTAACGTTGGATTTTGAAAAAAAAAATGCATATTTAGCATAAACTAAAGTTTTACAATGAAGCAAAGATTTTCTTTCCTAAAGAGTTTACAGTGAAGCGTTTATGTAGTCCACAAAAACGATGATGTTTTAACTGTTAATAATAAAAATATTTGCATGCATTTGATGTGAGCAAATATGTATTTTAAGGAATACCATTCTGATGACTATGGTCACAGTACCAAGATGTTTCTTTGCAAATATTTTTACATAAGACACTCCTGGCGTTATTTATGATACTTTTCTTCTCCAAGTGGGCTGGAAGGGAAGGTAAGCAATCATACATGTGTTGTGTTCACAGACAAGATCTGGTTCATTTAGGTGAAAACATTGTAATGAAAAAGTAGGGCGGAATATTATAGAAACATGAAGTTCTTCCTGCTGGCTGCTGAGATCCTTGACAAAATACAGGTTAAAAAAAGTGTGATAGCCAGTCATTCAGTCAGGAAGTCATTACAAAATGTCTTACGGTATTCTGCTTGTGAGGACCTTGAACCTGTGTCCTGGTTGTTGAAAACTTCAGATTTGCAATAACAATCTGGAAATCAATCTTCTAATAAAATACTTCCATTGCTACTTATATATCAGCTAACATTTTAGATTTAAAAGAAATTGTTGGGCTATTGGCTGCAATGTACACTTGTACTTCACTATACTTTCCAAGTTCTTTGGGAAGGAGGTATTTTGTTAACTCTTAGGAGCACCAAAATAATGAAAGCAGTGATATTGCCTAGTAAGAAAGAGGAGCAGGTGAGTGTTCTTTTGGAAGAATGTTATTCCTACGTCTATGGACTAATTTCTTTTTCTTACTCGTTAATTGGTAATAGAACACCTAGCCTTCTCTCACCTTTCAAAAAATGAAACCTCCTCAAACATTTAAATTTTACGTAAAAAAATAATTAAAACCTGACGTAAAATAATACCTCAAAAATAGTCAGTTAACATAAGTTAGTGGGTTGAGTGTGAGCATAAATGTATAGAGACGGATAATCAGTCTTGAAAATGCACCTGGACAGGTAAATAGGGTGAACATTTGCTTCTGGAATCTACAGCAATGTTTTTGTTAATAACAATAATATGCAATTCACTTCCATGTTTAAAGTGTCTCATCTAACATCTTTGATTTTTGAAAAGTTGTAATGTTTTCTCATGACTTTTTAATATAATTTTATATTTATAATTCTACTTCAAGGTACTGAAGTATATGCTTTCTAATTTGGAGTGAAATACTGTCATATTTCATATAATTGAATTGGATTTTACAACTGAAATTCTTGGCTTTATTTCAGCGCATTGGTTTTCCTTTAGTATGTTTAGTATTTACTGTGTTTTACGGAGTATCATATAGCAACTTGTATCCAGTATGGACAATATTTAATGTAGGAAATTCTTATATTCAAAAATATGTTTTTAAGTCTCTAAATTGGAATCTTGTTGAAGTGCTTCATACGTAACTATACTCAAACAGTACAGAGCAGAGCATAGTTTTCAGTGGTGGCCAGTTCTGAAGCTTTTTTAAATTGACTTCAATAATGAATGTAGCTTTTTCTTTCTTTTCTTGAGGCATATTTGACATTAACTGAAATAAGCCAGTTTAGCCTGAAGGAAGATATCTGACAGATCTTTGTAGAAATGCAAAATTTCTGTGTGGTCTCATAGTTGCTCTGCATGTTCCATGCAGGGATGGCCATTTTCTGTCTCTGCTCTATCCCCAGGCTGTGCTTCTGCAAGAATTGTTGGACAGCCAGGTAGCAAACCATATTTGGGAATTTTTTCATGGTGCAGCACTGTTTTAGGAAGTTTCAACTGTGTACCTGAAGTATCAGCACAGGTTAGAAAGCTGCTTGAGCTGTCACTGCTGAGCACCATGGTTATACATTAGAACTGGCAACATGCGACAATAATGTTACCAATTCATTAATAAACCAGTATTTAACCAGAGGAACACATTCTGTTACAAAGTGTTGTGGAAATACATCTGTGAGAGCATGAATGAATTACCAGAGTAAAAATAAGCATGACTAATTAATATGCTGCTTTTGAGAAGAAAAGGAAATTTTAGCGGACTCGTCAGCGGTATTTACAAGTGATTTCTCCTTCTACCTGTTGAGGATAGAGTCATCCTAGGAGACTTGAACCTGGTGGGCTTATTTTTAGCTTTTCAGACATGTTTGTCAGTGTTTGAAGTCGATTACAATTCTCATAATTCTGGCTGAATTACCTTGCTGTGTGCTGTACTCTCTGAAACTTGCTTTGTGCCACCATTGTAGGCAGTGATGGCTGAATGCCCTACTTCATGTTTGTGTGTCAGATATAAACCTGGCGCCTCAGAAGCATTCCTGATGCAACACAGTTTGTTCTGCTTGTACCATATGGGCAGCACACTTTCACTACTACCAAACACCAAGAGATAATAGTGAGACTGAATGAAATAGCAACTGCTGCTACTATAGGTGTTGTGTACTTCATCTTAGTTTTTTAGTATCTCTGTTCTTTGTCCTACTTTTTCTTCCTTTCCTCATAAACTACTGAATAAAGTCTTTCTCTAGTCTGACTTTTTTTGTTTGTTGACCTGCAGAATCCTGTGTGGCTAAGGAAGGAAATGTCCTTTTTCCCCCGTAACACCATGGTATACCTGGCTTGGGTTTGCTGCCAGTCACCTTAGTAGCAGCAAGCATGCTGTGTCCTACCTAATAAGCATCATCAGAGACATAAATCCATTATATTTATATAAAAATATTTTTTATAGATACTCATGTTTTATGTAATGTTTAGGTAATAGATACAAAAATATATAAAAATATTTGCCTCATACTACTGTTCTGTGCAAATAACGGATATAATTGCTGCCATAAGGTTGTGAAGATGTGAGTGTAGGGCATGGGCACTTGAAATGAGAAGGCCAGTGGTTTAGGAGAGACTTCACTGTGTTCACCAAAACCACACAGGAATCCAGAAAGATCCTTGTGGTTACCTCTCATGATTTCGTGCATAAAATATATTGGTTTATTTTCATGTTGTATTAAAGAGCTGTTTAACAAATGTGCTTTCTTTCTCCCTGTATGTTAAGCAATCAAGTTAAGCCATCCCTGAAAGATCTCTTAAATGTAAATAATAAGGGCAATGTGTCCATTGGGCATATTTTTCTATTTTTTGTTCTTGTTATGATACTACTCTGAGCACTCTGTTGTTGGAACATTTGTCTTGAATCATAGATGTCTTTATATCTTGATCAACAATCTGGATGAGGGGGTCGAGTGCACCCTCAGTCAGTTTGCAGGTGACAGCAACTTGGGTATGTTGTGGAGGGCTAGAAGGCTCCACAGAGGGGTCTGGACAGGCTGGATTATGGGCCAAGGCCAATTGTATGAGGCTCAACAAGGCCAAATGCCAGATCCTGCTCTTGGCTCACATCAGCCACATACAGTGCTACAGGCTTGGGCAGAGTGGCTGGAAAGCTGCCCAGCAGAAAAGGAGCTGGGGATGCTGCTGGAGAGCAACTGAACATGAGCCAGGGTGTGCCCAGGTATCCAAGAAGGCCAATGGCATCCTGGCCTGGATCAGCAATAGAGTGGCCAGCAGGACCAGGGCAGTGACTGTCCCTCTGTACTCGGCACTGGTGAGGCCTCACCTCAAATGTTGTGTTCAGTTCTGGGCATCACTACAAGAAGGACATTGAGGTGCTGTAGAGAGTCCAGAGAAGGGCAGTGAGGTTGATGAAGGGTCTGGAGCACAAGTCCTGTGAGGAGCAGCTGAGGGAGCTGGTGTTGTTTAGCTCAGAGGAGGCTCAGGAGAGACCTTATTACTGTCTACAAATACCTGAAAAGAGGCTGTAGCCAGGTGAGGCTTGGCCTTTTCTCCCAGGTAACAAGCAATAGGACAAGAAGAATTGGCCTGAAGTTGCACTAGGGGAGATTTAGATTGGATATTAGGATACACTCCTTCCGGGAAAGGGTTGTCAAACACTGGAACAGGATCCTCAAGGAGGTACCATCCTTGAGGTATTTAAAAGTCCATCCTTGGAGATATTTAAAAGACATGTAGATGTAGAACTTAGGGGCATAGTTTAGTGTTAGTGTTTGGGTTTAGTGTTTGACTTGTAGTGTGTAAGATTAATGGTTGGACTTGATGAGACCTTTTCCAACCTAAATAATTGTGATATCAGAACTGTGATTAAAACCTCAGTAGCAGCTGTGCCAAGGACAGTTAAAATTTGTTTATGCAATGTATTTATCTATTTATATATTAAATAACTCCATGCATTGGGATTTCATGTTTGACTGATTTGTCTAATATGATGCAAGCCTTTTTCAGAGACCTTTGTGTTCTGTAAAGTTGACCTATGTCCTTTGTACCTACAGAACTGATGCTCAGTTGTATTAAAATGACTGGAGTTTTCTCACATGCCAGATCCTTTACTGTTCGTTAATTTTTACTCCAGTTGATCTGTGTCTTGTCAAATGTTGCCATATCTGTTTTAAAAATACTAAATAGCACAAGAGGACTAAGTAAATATATGTAGCAGTCTGACAAAAACATGTTCTTGATGCTGGTTCTTCCATGATTGCATTGTATTTGTGGTATCCATTTCCAGTGTTCTGTGATGACTTTGTATTAATTGAGTTCTGTTACGTAACAATTAACCACAGCATAAGCAAACAAATACTCTTACATCCCATATTTCACAGCAGCTGCACTTAAACACTTTTATCCCTCTACATGTGGGATTCTGGGACAAGGTGCAATGCAAGGACAAGAATGTATTATTGGCAGTTGCCATCACTGTGAAATAGCTCATGTAAATTATCATTCTTGCTTACTTGAGATTTAAATTGTTTGTCTGCCTGTGCTCATAGTCTTGAAATTGTAGTACTAGCAGAGATATTGTGCCAGCAATGTTTTATGTTTGTCAAAATCAGTTTTTATGACAGAGGTGATACCAGCCTGATTTTGTGGAATAAAATTTCATCAATGCTATAATCCTATTTTATGTCAACCAGTGCATTATTTTCTCTTGTTCTGACACCTGGGTTTCACCATTGTGTTATCTAGGTTGTACTCTGTTTGCTTTTCCAAGAATTTTTTTCCTGTAAATCATTATGTTTATTTGGTATATTTGAAATATTTTGATTGTTCTAATTCTTAAAAATACTTTGATCATAATACATACAATCTTTAACTTGTTCTGGGTTTTTTGTCTTTGTTTGCATAACCGTTCCAGTAACTCCCAGTTTCATTGTTTTTAAATATTCATGACTTCAGTATACTTAAATATTTTGTTTTTAATTGATGTTTTTTGTTCCCATTAAGATGAGTTGTTTATCTTGAATGGCTGCAAGCTTTTCATGTTTAGAGGAGCACTGGCTTCTTGATTATCTTAGAAATTGTTTCTAAACAGCTACAGTAATTTACAGGTTCAATCATCTCTGATTTGGTTTGACGGGGAATTGATTTTGTGGAGAAAATACCATGATCACTTCTATGCAAGGTCCTACGAATTTAACTTTGTTCAATTAGTTTTTATTTATCTAAAATTCAACATTACATAATACTTCTAATATTAAATGTCTCTAATGTCGAAGCCACCTCAGTTAGGAAATAACAACTATAAAAAAAAATTTAAACACATGAATTCATGAAAAACATTAGATTTATTTCCAGCAAAGCATTATTTCCAGCAAATATTGGCACAGATTTCTATGGTGTAGGCAAAATAGCTACTGGTTACTAGACTAACAGGACTGAAATGTACTATGTAACGACCTGAATTTTAAAATCTAAGTGAGCAGGTGGAGCAGGAAGATTGTTAGTTGGTGCATAGCCATTTTTCTTGCTTGGGGTTTCAGAAAACACTTTTGTCTGCTCTACTTGTCTGGAGGGATTTCTGAAGGAGTGTTTGAGCACATTTACGTGAGATGCTTTATCCTTCTAGATAACAGGCACTGTTCAACAGGAATCTTTGCAATGACCTCCACTTCCTTGAACATTTATTTCCTTTTCTTCTATTAAGGCTGTCATAAAACTTGCAAATTAGGTTATATGAATGTCAAATGTTATTTCTGTGTTAACTATTTGGATTGTGATGGTGACTTCTCATAAGGGGTCAGGCATTTGTGCATGCAGAACCCTCCAATAACTTCATTAATTAGTCTCCTCTTCAGATGCAGGTTTGCTTGCTGCAGAATTGTGGGTTGTGATTGTTTTGTTGGTTAGCAGAGCTTCCAGGGAAACAGAAAACAGATTAGCTAAAACGAAGATGAAAAATTATTGTATCATTGCATCTACAACCACAAAACCACTTTGTTACCCTTTCAGAAGTTGTCATATTTTAGCATTTGCATCATGACTAAAGGTAATAAAATGATTTTTTAAATACATTTAATACATAACATATATTGCAAACTACAGTGGTAAAGGCTTAGAAGCAGATTAATTTTCATGTAAAACCAGTGTACTTCGATTGCGGCATTCTCTGTCATACTTTATATCATACTATCCATTTGGCTGTAAGTCACAAGAGAGAGTGTGTGTAAGTAATGGAGCTGTTCAGGAGCGCCTCTTCTTGATTGTTTAATGACATGGAAGAGTGGAGAGGAGGAAGATGCAACAAATAAGCTGGATTAATTTGGGTGGGGCTGGAAGAGGATGTGCCACAGGAAAACCTGTCCCTTGGAACTTAAATACCCATCTCTTCAGTTCTGAAACAAATCTAAAGCCCTGCTCACATACAGAGCTTTCAGCTCTCAAATAGTGCAGGCTGCGACAGAGTTTTTTGCTGCAGGTGGCTGGTCGAAGTTTGTATGTAGAGCCACAGAGATAAGAAGAATTTCTTTTTTTAGGGGGTTTGGCTTTGTGTGGAAAGACAGCATTAATTTTTTAAACTAAGGAAACCTAAGATTGCACTGGGTACTTTGTGCAAATGTGAAGTGAAAAGGACACCTGTGTGAAATTGCTGCTCTGCAGTTATTGTCAGAATTATTGATAGACTAAAAGCAGGATAGGGGAATAAGGGGAATCACAGGTGATTACAGAAATGCTGATCCTTGGGAGTGGATTTTTTTTGTGTGTGTGTGTGTACAGGCAGTACATGGAATTAGGCAAAAGTTGCACTCTGTGTAGGTGGAGGGAGGTTTGTGCATGTTAATAATTTTTCTCCTTCTGAGCAGCAGAGGGGGCTGCTATTACTTTGCTGCAGCCCTATGGAGACTTGTGCTGCGTTCCTTTGCAAAGATTTTCCTTGCTCCTGCAGCTAAAAGCCTGAAGCATGTTTAAGTATAGGGAATAAATGTAACTGGAACAGAAGGACTCAGTGTTTTTTATTTGTCCAGAAATATGTTTCCAGTATAGGAAATGATGTAGGAATATTTCCTTTAAAAGAACAAGTATTAAACTTATTTTCAGATGGCTCATGTGATGAGAATGTAATGTATAGTTCTCTGCTCTGAGTACATGGGAGAAAGAGAAAAAACTTCATACTACAAAAAGAGATTAATTTTTGCCTCTGTTTTTTGCAAGGATCACATGCAAGGTATGTAGATTCTTCATGCCTTTCAGTTAATGCTTTCAAGGGTTTTAGACTAAGTAATAACTTGCCTAAAGCTGTGTCAGAAAGGCTACGCAAAAATTGTTCTGATTGTTGAAAAAAGGCAACAAAAAAGCATTGACAGTTTTTTCAGTTTTTTTCTTTTGCTTCTTCCTATGATTCTATTTTTTAATTGAGGGGGATCTTGTCGAGGCATACAAATGCTTTAAGGGCAGTTCAGATATTGAGGCCAGATTCTTATTCAGTGACAGGATAAGGGGTGATGAGCAGAAACAGAAACACAGGAAGTTACATGTGAAAATGAGGAAGAACTTTCCTTTGAGGGTGACAGCATTGAAAGAGGCTGTCCAGAGAGCCTGTGGAGTCTCCTTCTATGGAAATACTCGAAACTTGCCTGGACATAATCCTGTGTAACCTGCTCCAGGTGAACCTGCTGCAGCAGAGAATTGGACTAGATGATCTCCAGAGGTCCCTTTTAAAGATTCTGTGATTCATTACTCCCAGTTGGAATTACTTTTGCTTTACCATGACAAGTTTTGTTGCTTACAAAGCAAGTTTTGTTGTTTTAAAATCTTTTTTACTTTTCTGATACAGAGCCTTGTTTTTTGTATTGGGCAGTAATAACTTTAAAAATATTCATACTTGGAGATTAATATAAATCAACACTTCTAACCTTTGATTTCTTTCTCATTTATATTCCCCATAGTTTAGTGCTAATCATTCCAAGCGTGCAGGATCATTTGAAAAGGTTACACAACTGTCATTAGATGTAGTTTGTTAAATATTTAAGCATCCATGGGAGGAATGCAGATTCTTTGTTTCTCTGTAGACAGCAAGTTACTTCTCCAACTTTACTAAGCTGCAGCATGTTTTCTCTACAAATACCAGTGTTTTGTTTGAAAAATACTTTTTACTTCCTGTGCTTTTACTTGGCTGTGTTAATTTATGATTTCATTTGCTGCTCGAGGTTTGTAGAGGTTTAGCTATACTTTTGCATTTTCTAGGTTGAATTTTCCTACACCTTCACTTTATATAAAACTAATGTGTTACGTAATTGCTGCTCTGCTAATTTTTCCTACTCTTTAAGTGGATCTTCAAGTTTGCTAATAGATATATGGGCTATCTTTGTAGTAATGTGGTTATTACTAATAGAGTTTGTGGCTTATTTAAGAACTTTTCCATCTAGTTCAGCTTTCTCATGCAAAGTTCTTGAAATATTTAGGAATTAAATTTGACTGTTATGTTAACATGTCTTACCACTTTTCAGTATGATTTTTACGAATATTGCAACGATTAAAGGACAGTTCTAATATATAATTTGTGAAGTAAGTAATTCTGTATAGAGAGTAAAATCAAGACTCTTAGTGCCTAGGAAGGAAGGAAAGTAAGTTTAATAGAAAACATTGATCCTGACAGTTTGGGTCATAGTTTGGACTACAAAATTCTATTTAATAAGTAGATTTTAATGGATTTTCTCTTTTCCCTTCACTGCAGAAAGTTGTGCCTTTTTTATTTTTAAATGTGGAAAGAGGTAGTGCTGATTTAGTTACTCATTACAGCAATTGCTTACTAGACTGAAGTCCTAGCTGAGTAAGACAGAAGCAATTTTCTGCTTCTATGCCAATAATTGAGGTCAGTCTTTAAACTCCAGGCAAGGGATTTGCCTCAGCGAGGCATACTGGAAAATAAATGTACAGTGCTTTGGATTGTGTCAGTTTACTCTCTAGAGGCATCTGACAATATACAATTGCCCTTTCTTTGCAGTGATGCCTATATCAGGGCATACACCTTCCACTTGGTGGTTCTTACCAGACATGTCTAGTATGTTCTCCTGAAGATTTGTGTAACTCATCTGTAGCTGTGTTGGTTGGTGGTTCAGTTTCCTAAAGTAGGAAAGTTGCCTGCTACCTCGGGCAAGGGGCGTGCAGAAACAGGGTAAATACTTGAGTTGTCCTTTGGTTGCTTGGCTTAGGCATTGCTCCCTAAAGGTAAATATTGGGGAGGTACTTGCATATATTACTCAAACTTCCATATCAGTTTATTTTGTGTAGAATAAATTAAATTGACACCTTCAGGATAACTACCTGAAGCAGCATCTTGTTGTCTCGTTCTTTTTCATAGATTTTGAAATCAATGTTGGTTCAGCACCCATGGGGTTTTTGCTCTGCATCTTTGTTTTTAAAATGGAAACGAGTTAATTTTTTTTTTCAAAGGAAAGAAAAAAAAGTGCAGTAGTACTATTTCAACTCACCAATTATATGACAACAATATTATGAAGTAGAAATCATGCAAATGTGCTTCAGAATCCTTTCAGTAGACTCACTCTGTAGGGATATGTGACTTGTCTAACAAATGCATTTGGGAGCTCTGCCCCACTTAAATATGCCATTTGTTGCTTTTGTTGTTCTTGACTATGTGGCACATGCTATTGCCTGATGTGGTCGTTAGCCCAAATATTTCCAGTCTGTAGTGATTGGGCTTTATTTTCTTGTGCATTTATCAGTGGATGCTGTTGCCCTGTCTAAGGTGCTTCTCCTTTTGAAGCTTAACTGAAGTTGGTATTGCTAGTTGTAAAACTTAATGCAAATGGTGAATTAAAGTGTGAAGAAAGTAAAACTTTTGCTGGTTCATTTTTTTGATTTTGTTGACACATCCTTTTCCAAATGGTTGTTAAATATTCCTTTAGCTATGAATTTGAAGTGTATGTTTAAAAAATACAAGTTATGATTAGTAAACTTCTTGCATTTGCTGATGTTTATACTTACAGAATCATGGGATCTGAAATTAGCTTAGGGAGCTGGAGGACTAGAAATTGATCTGAAGACCAAAATTAAGTTTAACACCTGCTGCAGGACTAACATTTTTTCCTGATGTTTCTCACTCAGAGACATTTTGCAAATTACAGTGTATCCTTTATTTCTGTAGGACTTTTCATTTTCTGCAGAACATGTGGCTATTCAGCAAATTGTACACAGTGAAGGAATTTACATACCTGTATAAATTCTTGAGTATAAGGAGAGAAACTAGACAATGTCAATTTCCCTGCTGGTTTAATGATTTCTGAACAGGCAGAATGCTTAAAAACAAAATTTCCAAGCTGTCTCAGCAAATGTTTGAACAGACAGCATCTAATGTCCATCCGCAAAAGATGATTTTTGACACATGACCTGTTCTTTGCTAGTACTTGGTGTCTCATCTGTGCATGCAACTGTGCTTGTGTAGTAATGATACACTGTGCATTTTGTGTAGACTTACTGATGAGCTCTTATGTTTTGTTTATGTGAATATTTTGCAGTTTGGTTTATTGGTGAAATTTCTATTATAAAAATCCCTGTAAATCCTATAACATGTGTTTGTATAAATGGTTCTTTTTGTCACAAGCATTTTTTCCCTTTTTCTCCATAGCGTGGTTAATGAAGATGCTGTCTAAACTTTATGCAAAATTCGTGAGACTTCTGTCCATTGTCTCCCGGCCAAACAAATTCAGGAATTCACCAAATTATTATAAAATGTGTTTTATGTTAAAAAAATCTTCACGTGCCTTGACTCTGTATGGTACAACTTTTGATGTAATATTACATATAGTTAAGTGGTATTGAGATTTTAAAGGAGAAAATTGTGAGTTCTTTTGGATAGATAGGTATCTTGATCGTAATCAGTGAAATACAAGTGGAAAGCATTGCTGTTGAGCATCTTCTGTGCTATTTCTCCTTTACTCTTCTTGCTAATTTCAAATTTTGTTTCTTTAGTTTGTATCAAGAATTACTATAAAGTGCAGGGATTTCTATCCCAAATCAAGGTGGTCCACACTAGCTATTTTTTTGTTAAAACCGTACTTTTTAAAATCTTCGTTCTCACTAAAAGGTAATGTTTTCTACTGACTTTACTACCGGACCATATATTGCATAATATGAAAGGAGTGAATTGTGACTTTTAGTAATACTCAGTGTAGTTCAGTCTTGGAAGACACTGCCTATACTTTTCAGCTGTGTCATGACATATTACTCAGTTAATGCTTATAAAATTTTAATACATTTGTTCAATCCCTGGCCCCTCTGTGAAATGGAAAATGTACTTATTGCCACCACAGATTGCCAGCAGGGATAAATTCCACCTTATTCATCCTCAGAAGTCATTGCTACTTTCAAGTAAAGCATTAGCAACGTTTCCAGTAAGTGCAAATCTCATTCTTTCCCAGTTGATGTTTCAAAGTGGGCAGGAGACCCTTTGTTCTTCTCATTTAATTTATGGAGTGTCCCTTAAGGATGGGAGCTACTGTGATCGTTATTGGTCCAAATATATTTAGTACTAAAAAAAAAATTAAAAGGCAACAAATAACAAACACTCTTTTTGCCAATGTCATAATTCCTTCAGTTGTGATACCTTGGTCAGATTTTCTAGAACACACAGAAAATAATTGATTTAATTAAAAAGAATATGTAAAAATAAAATTAAGTAGAAGTGACACAGCTAAACGGAAGAAATTGGACCAAAAATCATTCAATATGGATCAGTTGTTCTTGCCAAATGTAATAATGTTGTCCCTCGACTTTTAAGCTGGACTTCATCCAAAGCAAGAACACTTCCGTTGGTACTCAGAGGCACTTACCCTTCTGCACAATTTTTGGTTTTGGTGTAAACCACTAGTATTCCATGCCCTAGAGCACATATGCTGCACACAGGGTGTGCAGGTATTCCCAGGTATTTGTTTTGGAGGACAGGCTGTTGACAGACCCTGACTCTTCCCACATTGTGCCAGTCAGAATTTGGTGCTGGCTCACTGCACGTCTTTCTTGGCAGACTTTAGTACCAGAATGCCAGTAATCTCAAAGCTGGATTTGGTCAAGCATACCAGTCAAGAATGCCAGCCCTTCCACATACTACCTGCTTTCTTCTGTGCTCTAAGCATTCTTCACTTCACATATCTTGAGCTTTATAAATAGCCTCACACCCCTTTGCAGTATGCTGTTACCAGCTGAAAAGGATTATGTAGCTTAATTTGGTGCTATCAAATGAATGCCATTGTAACAAATAGTTGTTGCATTTGTTAGATTTATGTGTATTTATGTGTATTTTACAGTGCTGGTAAGAAAAATAGTCTGGTGTCAAAAGAGGCCTTGAAAACCATTTTGTTTCAAATATACAAACTATAATACTTTGCACTGTTGCTCTGTTCAGCCTTTTATTTTGGCAGTTGTCAATGTAGCTAATTCTGAGTGTTGTCAGAACTATTT
The DNA here is from genome assembly GCA_008694505.1 of Cyanoderma ruficeps. Taxonomy (NCBI): domain Eukaryota; kingdom Metazoa; phylum Chordata; class Aves; order Passeriformes; family Timaliidae; genus Cyanoderma; species Cyanoderma ruficeps. Next base: position 4,426,797 of record VZDJ01007747.1, on the reverse strand, counting down.
TTTTTTTTATGCTGAATAAACAGTCTCAGGACAGAATTTCACTACAGAAGAAAAGAATTGTTTAGGTGTGCAAGGTGGCAGGAATATTTCTAATGCCTTTTTGACATTTTGGGGATTTTTCGTGTTCCCGTTTAATATGCAGAAAGAAAGGTCTAAGTCCAAGCTTCATTTTTGTCAGTGCTTTTTGTACATTATTCAGAAACTGATAAACATGCTTTAAGTATTTTGGTACTGCTTTGTGCATTTTTGTGTGTGTAGGTATGTAAGTAGAGAATTTCTCATTTAAAGTGTTGGATTTTAGATGCAACTGTGATACAGTGATAAGAAAAAACTGAATTTTGCAGTATGGAAAATAATTTTTCAGTTTCCTATCTTCCCTTTTCATAAAAGCATCCTCCTTTACTAAAAAACCACCTGCTTTCCCTTCCTCCAACTTATCCTCAGCTGGGAATTTGACTTGTATTTTAATCCAGTGTAAAATATTGCATGACTTCTCTACCTGTTGCAGTTCTTAATTCTTGTCTCAGCTTTATTTAACGGTGCAAAACCAGCATAAATAAGTGGTCAGCAAATACATTTCTGCAGAGCAGCTGTAGAAATTCTTTTTAACAGCTGTTGCAACACTGACTAGACTAAAGAGTTAAACTTGCTTATCCAACAAGTCATGTTATAGCCTAGTGTGCCTAATGAGAACTAGGCAGACATTTCTGGAATATTTATAAAATGCGAGATAATGCACCTGGATTTCTGTTGCATACCTGGAATGTTTTCTGAAATATTCTCTGGAGAAATGAAGACACATGCTTTAAAGATATTAAAAAAAAAAAAGTGATAGTGACAACAAGACACCATAGCATGGTAAATACAGTGTTAAAGTTAAGGGACTTGTAAAGACAGATAATAGAGGCCTCCTGTTTTAATGGTTATGTAAGGTAGGCATTATTTTTTTTCAGATGCTCATGGTTAAGTATTTTTTAATGTTATGATAGCATCATTAGCATTGATACTACATAGTCTTGTCAATATACATTTTACTAGACAGTGTGTTTTGTTTTCCTAAACACTTCCTGGGACCTTACAAAAAATTACCTTATGTGAATGCAATTGTTGCTCTATTGTGGTAGTACTGTCGTGATTGAGGGCACATCCCATGCCTGTAGCTACATGTATCTGCAAGTTCCCCTCCCTTTCTTCTGAGATGGAATTCTGCACTTGTTGAAATGCCTGGGAAGCTGTCATCTTCTTTGGACTGGTATCACATGCTAAGGGATCTGTGGACAAAGAGAGGTGATCTAATAGCTCGTTCTTGCCCAAAGGTGGAGGTCTTGTCCACTCTCCACTTCTGAACAGTTTGTCTCTTCATGCAACTGGCTGCTTTGTGAGCTGTTTACAGTTGGTAATCTAGTGAAAAAATTACTTAGCAGCAACAAAAGTTGAGAATTTTCAGGTTTCCTACTTATTGGAGTTATTTTGGAGCTCACATGCCTGACAAATTTTACTGCCTATTTATTGAAGAGTTGGGAAAAGCCTGGCCAAATATAATAGGGGGGAAGTGCTAGTCTTCTCCTTTTTGCTTCTAGAGTCTCCGTTGGATGTTCTTGTTTCTTTTCAGCTATAAAGAGGATCAGCTGAGGGATTGAACAGATCTAGCAGAGATCTTACTTTGTTAGAGTGACATTCAAACTCTCTTGAACTGGTTGTGATTCAAAAGTAGTGAATCCTTGGTATTGGTTAGTCTGACTTACTGCTAGGCTCCTCATACACGAATATTTAAATCCAGTGGGTCAAATTTGAGTCTCATTTTATGTCTCTGTGCAGTCACACTTAAGTGCCAGGGTGCTTAAACAGTTATGAGCATACACATAGGCATGAAAAATATGTAATAGGTATGTTTATCTGATGATCTCCCCTTTGCTGATATACTTGATATTTCATCTTCCCTGGCCTCTGCTAGTGGACTTTGCGAAATGCTGTCTTGTGTAGTGTGAAGTCTTTTGCCAGTCAGCAGCTTTACCATCATGCTTATCTATTTTTTTTTGAAACTTTATAATTTTTTTCAATATAGGAGTGTTACACAAGTGGTACCATCTTCCACCAGCAGTTACAAAAGGTGTAGCTCCTTTTTGCTCTTCCACAGCTAAAATTGTAAGGTAGCTCTTTAGTATTAGACACAGTAGTTTATAATGACCATGCCTTGATATGATTTCAGAGCCAGAATTATAACCAGGAATTATGATTTGAGTTAATTCAAATTAAGAAAATCTGAATTCAAGTGCAATTTGAATTTGTATGATAATTTAACCTGGAGCCAGACTTTGCTCTTTCAGTTGGTTGTGTTACAACAGGTCTACACTTGAGGTTTTCTCACGGGCTATGGAGAAAGCCATCAGTTTGCATGTTTTACTGGTTGTTTTGCCCCTTTTGCATACTATTCAAGTGTACATTTCTTAGGACATTTTAATCTCATAAGATCAAAATTGTCCTCTGCGTTGATCTCCTTTATAGCCTCTTCAGAAGTCTTCATGGTTTTCTTATATGTGCAGATTTTTGTATTGGATGAACTTGGATACAATAGAGCCATTTTAGAGCAAGAGGGTTTTTTTCTATTCGGCACCAGTAATACAGTTGCTGCAGTTGCAGTTGCTGAACTTCTGGTCAGCAGTGCCTCTTATCTTTACAATTTATTTGTTAACCTGTACAAAGCAGGCTAATATGCAATCTGTCATTCGAAAACTACTTGTATATTGGTACTAGAAATCCCTCACATAAATAAGCTTGGGAGCACAGTCGCTGGATTAGTTGTTACTAGTGTCATATAGGCTGTCTTGCTTTGCTGACAAAGTGGCTCTCGGTCTTTCTAGACCTGGGAAGGGACCAGCATGACTATCAAATGAATAATAAGGCTCATGTATAATGTAAATTATAGTGCATTCTGTATGCTACAGCTATGCAGAGCTTACTACAGATTTTTTAGGAAATAAATTATCAAATATATTCAAAGGTTTATGATGTTATGTTACTACGATTAATTTGAAAAGGTGAGTTCTGAAATGTTGCAGTTCTCTGCTTTATCCATTTGAGGGCAGCTGTTCACCGATGTTAAGAGCTGTGGAGGACCAGTCTGGGGTTCTGCTATCTGCATTTTAGTTTTTCTGTATTTGCAAATACTTCATCTAGAGCTCTCCAGGTCTTCTACTGTTCCATCACCATAATAAAATGTTGTGATTTTGTTTGGGTTTTTTTGCAGTAATGTTAATAGGCAAAACAACTCTAGAAAAACAATCTGGGAAGTTTGCATGAGCTGGTTTTTGGTAGACTAATTTCCTAGATCTATATCTCAAAATTATGGCTTTCCTGAGTTCAGTATACTGAATGAACTAGTTAATTTTGTAACATGTGATTCCTGGTAAACAGCTCCTAAAAAGCTGACTTTGAATTACTCTGACTGGAAGGTATAAAGATTATTGCTGCTTTGTACATGCTTTCATTTTACAGGCATCTTCACTGGACTGGCCAAAAGAAAACCTGGCCACTGGATTCTTGTGTTTACAGTTGAAAGTCCATGACAGTCTTAGCTTGAGTTTAAAAACACTAGTTTTTCAGGCACTTATATGTGATTTCATTTCAAATGTGATCTTCTGATTAAAAGGACAGGCAGGCACTTAAAAAGAGCACCACTGAAAATCAGCCCAACTATATTTAGAAAGAGAATGTTAGAAAAATGTATTACAAAGAATTAAAGCTCAAATTTTCATAATTTCACATTTGTCCAGTTTATACATATTCTCATCCCACATAATGCAAAAGTATACACTTTTAAAGATAAAAGCAACAGAGTGGCTGTTTAAGCTTTACATTTGAAGCTTAAATTAGAATTATATTTATAATATATATGTATTTTACAAATACAAAATTAAGTGATATCTACTATATGCAATGTATTTCTGACACTTCTGAGATAGTCAGCCATCACCATTTTTGTCTTCTCTCTTACTGCTTAAATTAAACTGTGTTTTAATTTTTGGCTAAGGACTTTCACTTATTAAAAGTTTATAACTTTCCAGCATTAGCCTGGGACTGTTAAACACTACTGTAAGACAGTGATACTTACAGTCAGCAATATATAGCAAATACAAGACTAAAATCTAGAGTGATGGTAAGTGGAAGTAAAATTGGGACAAGATCTCATCTGCTAATGCAAGGCCTTTTTTCTGGGAGACAGTGATAAAAAAGCGGGGGAAAATAGACACAGGTAAAAACTATTTTTTTTCTTATTGCTATGGTAAAGTATGAAGCCTAGCTCTGTAATTTCACACTGAACAAAAAAAAGTGCCTTATTTTGCCATGGCTTTATCCACTAAAAGGGGACTACACTAATTATGAACATGATCCTTTTTTTCCAGCTATAATGTGTCCCTGTGGAATTACTCCAGGATAGTTTGGAGTTTCTGGGGAAAAAACAATGTACCACTGGGACTTTATTTCAAACCACAAAAGAAGAAGGGCTGACAATCCCGAGTCTTGTGTTTTCAGAGGTGTGAGAATAACCTGTGACTGGAACTGCTGTGGTGAGCAGTGCTTGGAGAATGCAATACCTGGGTCTTGTTTACTCCCCAATTGTATGTAAATCTGTAAAGGGGCCAAGTTATGTTCCTATTTTGCACTCATGTTATGAACTAATATTTTCTTAAAAAAGAGGGCGAGTAAGCCTGTAAAGTAGTAAGATGTTAGGCTCTTGTATCAACTAATAACAGCTGGTGGTCTGGCACACTCAAATTCTTTCAGCAATTGTGCAATGAAATACTTTTAAAACTGAGTTTAGTTCAGCAGTTTCTTTTAGTGCGTACAGACAATTCTGTGTGCAACTAAACAAAATATTGAGTGTTTGTTAAGGGAGAAAGTAAGGCTTGCTTTGTACAGAATTTTGTATTTGATCCTGATCTGATATCAAATTATGTTTATGTAATTACATTATATATTGCATTTTGCTAAACTTCACACTTTGTTGGAACAATTGAGATGATGACTAGTTCATGAAAAATGGAAAACTGATCTGTTGCTTCTTTTTGAATGAGACATCCATAGGATACGTGAGTTGATCTCTTTTGAGCTTTTGGTTCTGTTCTTCACTTTAGTTATTCAAAGTAAAAGCAAAAGGCTGCTCTTTTCCTTCTTTGGAGTATTTCAGTGAAATTTTCTTATTTGAATAAAACCAAGATTCCAAGACACTTATTCTGAAGCATTCCAGTCAAATGAAAGCCTAGTATTTGTATAAAATATGAAACAATTCAGAATGAAGTTATAAAGTAATGCCATTACTGTTGTGTACAGGCTAATGATAAACTATTCCGTGGAGTTTTAGCAGGAAGTATTAGGTAGGAAATGTAAAGAGTCTTTTAGAAGAAAATGTGTGTCTAAATGTGCTTTCAAATAACATCTGAATGGTAGAAAAGAAAAAAACCAGCCATCTGTGCAAAAAAATACTATGCTACCCAGCATTCTGTCACAGCTTTTCTGTATGCAACATCTGTAAAGAAATAAGGATTGTCTTGTTTGTCTGAGAAAAATATTGTGTTATAAGTAGGTGCTCACTGTAGTGTATTTATACTCTCAACGAAGTGTTAGGGATTTTTTTTTTTTTCTTCATAAAAAACTTTCCACATGCAAATGTTTGGTCAGGGAGGCCCTCTATATGCAAACGAGACATGCTTACAGCTTGGCTTTTTTGAAGGGGAAACAAAGAGCTAAGTGGAAATGCTAATACAGTCATATTTTAATGCTGTCTTTTGTCAAGTTACATTGTTGTGCTCCAAGCATTAAAGCATTACGGCACTCCCTCTTTTGCCCTCACATAATTATACAGTTAATTATCTTTGCTGGTTGGTGCATAAAGAGACTTGTAAGATTTCTTAATGGTCATTTATTCACTGTGTTTTGGACTGTTCTGACTCAGTTCATACAAGAGCTTTGATGGTTTTCTGCATCTCTTATCAGCAGTTTCATAGGACATTTTCATAGGCTTTTGTTTCTTGCTACTTAGTTTTGCTCAAAAAGGTTTTGAAAATATGAATATGTTTTTAAGAGACGTGTCCAAGTATAGGCACCAGAAGGGGATTGTGGGAACATATGGAGACATTTTAGGAAAGCTAATTTGATCAAGAAATTATTCAAAATGGAAGTTAACTAATTGTGTAAAATCTGAGTAATAGACATTGTTTTGTATCTTTGTTCAGTGGAGTAAGAACTTTTTTCCTGGAAAATGGGCGTTGCATTTGTTGCTAAGGGCAAGCAGACCTCTCCTCATCCTTAAAGAGATGCTGTATTCTTGGAGGAAGAGTCCTCCTACTTTCCACTGGTGTGATGGATAGGCCTGAGCAAACTGGTATCCAAACTCATGGAAAATGAGTTGGCCAGAAGAGGGAAAACTACTGTAGCATAGCATCCTTAGAGCTAAAGCCACTTGGATGTTGCTCCCCCTGTGGTGGCAGGGAGAGAAGAAGAGGTTCAGACTAGACTACCTGTACATAAGTAAGAAAGGCCAGGAGGAAGGAATTAAAAATCACAGTGTAGCATCTACTTTTATTAAACAGGCTAGTTTTGTACCAATTTTTTGGAGACACTCTTTTGTTTCAAATTTTTTAAATCCATTTTAATTTCCTTTTCTAACTTTTGTGCAATATATTATGTTTTGGAGACCATGGTTGAGGAACAGCAAAGTCTGGATCAGTTTTTAATTTAATTTTATTGACAGGCCAGAAGAAATCTGTTTGGGGAGTGATAGAATTGATCCTGCAGCAGCACTGTCACCCTCTGAAGGTGGCAATCTCCTTGGATTCCCCTTCTGAAAGCATAATACCAACTTGTTAAAACAAAACAAAATGAAAAGAAAAATCTTTCTTTAAATTGCAGGTGTAAGTGGCTGTGCTTATTAGAACTCCATGCAGTCATGATTTTCTTCTTTTTCAATCTGCAGATCCCTTTTGGAGAAGGGCTCTTCTGACATTGCAGGGGAGGTCCACCAGCTGTTTGACTGACAGGAGCAGTCTGCCTGCCCCTTGGTGGTTTAATTCCTGTCTATACTAGGATAGCTTGCACTTCACTGAGCAGCAGACAGGTCAGGACACTTGGCAGGAGAAGGCTGAGAGACAAAGGCAGCAGGCTGTGGGGAGCTGATTCACTGAAACTTAAAGAAAAAAAAAAAGAAAATCATACAACTTTGAGGCAAAGTTTTTAGCAATGTTCTTGCAGTTTTAGTAGACTTGACAAAGTAAGAACGACAAAATGTCCAAACCTGGGAAAACTGCCATCAACCATGGCTTGGTTCCTGTTGATCTTAAAAGTGCCAAAGAGCCTCTACCACACCAAACTGTGATGAAGATATTTAGCATCAGCATCATTGCACAGGGTTTGCCCTTCTGCCGTAGGCGGGTAAGTGTAAAATCTTTAAAACCTGGATTTTCATCACTTGTCTTGGAGCTCAGTGCTTCATCATGGTGCATTTATTCCACGAGGAAGTACTTAGGTCTGTTATTAGCTATTCACTCAGGGTGCTATAGAGGAGCTCTTTGGAAATTTATTTCATCAATTCTTGTGCTGTAATTTAATTAAAATCTGTACGTGTTGTCTTAGCTGTTACTCATTTTAAGTAACATGTCAGTGATTCTTTTATAGCTGTAAACGGTGTAGGTGAAACAAATGCTATACAAAATAGGTGCACTCATAAATGTGTATTTTGCTGTTATTCAGTCTTTGAGGTCATGAAAATAGTTTGGGGTCTAATTCATAGAACTCAGTTCTGAATTGTAGTGGCATATGTGACTTCTTGGATATTAAATTAGAGCATTTAGAAATGTTAAACTAATTAATATTTAAACATTTTTAGTAAGAACTCTTAAAATACGATTTTAATACTTTCGTAACTCAGTAAGGAAGATAACATTTTTCGCTGTTACATAAAATAAAAATAGCATAGTTACTATGTGGAGATTGCGATATAGTTTATATATAGACAATCCTAGCCTGACAAACTATCACGGGTCTTATACTACAGCTTCAGGAACTGTATGAATTAAGTGGCTCTTAAAATACATTATGAGTTTTTCCTTACTGCTGAATAAATACTGTTTCAGTTTATTGATGCAAGTTTTAAAATTTAGCTCACCTTTTGTAAATATGCTGGCTTTCTTTGAATGTCAACTTACTGCTTTTTAGCAAACTTAGTTAAATCACAGACAAAATTTAAATTTGACAAGATCACCCTGGAAGGTTTGATTTTTTTCGTACTATGTTGTTTGGAATATCTCAGAATGTTTCTTATATGTAAAAGGTAGATGGCATGCATTGAAGGCAGTGACCTAATGTCAATCTGCAACAATGCAAAATTTAGAACACACATATATATATATATACACGCAAGACTGTTTAATATTGGATCATGTGCATTTCAGAAAAGTATTTTTTCTGAAATTAGATATTATGCATATGTGTTTGCTGAACATGAAATAGGAACATATTATAATATTGAAAGTGATAAAGTGAGATTCTGTATTTTAATAGAGTGCTTTAATTTTTTTTATTTGATTTGGGAACTGTTTGAAAGCAAGCATTTGGAATATGTTTGCTTAGTTTTAGTTCCTTTGGCTTGGAAAAAACATAGTATACAGTGTAGAAGATGGGTTTAGTAGATACCCTTCTCAAGTCTTTTTGTGGCTATATAGGTATGATGTACTGTTGGAACTTTATGCTGATGTCATGTATTTTCTATAATAAGAAATATGATCATACATTAACTTATCACAGATACAAAAAACCCCCAAAACAACACAACCAAAATCTAAAGCAGTTTTCTCACGATTTTGCACTGTTCCACAATGACCAGAATTATCTCATTTGTCCTGTCCTACAGCCTGCTCAAACAGTTTAAAGTTTTAGTTCTAGGAGGGTTTAAAAAGCTGTTCAGCATCTACTTTCCTTTTAGCATTAGGACTAAGGAGAAAATGTAGAAGTGCTGTAAATGTATGTTTGACCAGCTAAGCTAACATCAATCTATTTATCTTGTTTTCTGAAACTAATAATTCACAGTATGATGGCTGCTGATAGTGGAAAATATGAGAGCTCCACCTTTAGTCCCATGCCTTGCAACACTCAAAGGCTGCACGTAACTCCCAGTGATGACCATATTGGGTTCCTTCCATGCTAACGCACAGGGGTTGCATACAAGAGCTGCGTGTTGAAAAAATCCAGTAATAAAACCCAATCTAATTCTTCATGTCAGCAGATGAGAGAGACAATACTTCTCTTTTCTAGATTTATTCTTTTATTAAATATAACAACAACCAAAAAAGTATTTTTATGCACAACAAGAGTTTTGACACAAAGTCTTTACTTCATGCAACTTCTAGTTTTATTTTTTAAAAGTTGTTCTTTTTGTTTAATAAGTAATGCATTGAATTATTTAGTACTACTTCATTTTCCGAGCTAAGTTTGATGTGCTTTAGAACATGAGCTACCATTTTCTTCCAGATTATTGACTAGGTAATATATCGATGCCATCTTTTTTGTATTACTGTATGATTGGACCATTCAGATGTTGACCTGACTTTAATATTGACCTTCTCCTTGTTTGAACTCATTTCTTCCCCTCCTTAATTGTACATTAGACCTAACAAAACATCTTCAAAATGTGTTCTCTGATCCTTGAGAGTGAAAATACTTCCGTTATGAGAGCTGACAGTTCATGGCTTCTGCATCCTCTGCATTGGTTATACTGGGCTTCTATCAAGAAGTGCACTATAAATGGTCACAGGACTTAGCAGTTTGCCCTTTTGCATTTTGTCAGTTTGCTCAAGTAGTTAAAACATTTGTCTGCAATACCACTCATCTGAATCCAGTTAAAAATAGTATTACTTAGCATTCTTTGTGTAGCACTGGAGACTAACTTTAGTACACAGCTATGAAAGTACCGTGCTTACACAGTAAACCTATGTATTCCTACAAAACTGTCAAGGAAAACAGTGATGCACTATCACCAAACATAGACATATCTGTGATCCTCTTCAGCCTTTGACACATCTTTCATAGGTGCTGGTGTAGATTATGCAGTATAAAGTGAAGAAGTAATGAATACCTTTTAGCTGGTACACACTTCAAGTATCAAATATCGTGTAGCTCTTCAGTGCGATGTTACTGCAGCTGATCATTGAACATACTTACAGCATAGTCACGTATGTCACGCATGTTCCAAAATCAAGTGCCACATTTTGTTTGCCATGGTAAATACTTCCAGTTGACAAAAAATTGGTCTCTTAATTAAGTATGGGATTTTTCCTTAGTAGTGCTCTTAAACTAATAGGAGTATTTTTCCTTCTGAAGTCTTGTAATTCTCAACTATTTGAAAAGCTATATTTAACAAATAGATTTCTTCCCTCTTTAGTTTTCCAAGGCTTTTTCCCCTGAAATTTCTCATGAATTGTCTTGAAATATCCTCTTGAAATTGAATGTATCTTTTTAAGAAGTGCTAATAAGCTGGAGAATTTGTGAGAGTGGCTTGTTCACTTGCAGCGTTTCTTCATTTCAAGTGGATTAAAGTGGCACTGAGTTGTTATGAAGCAGGGGTTTCAGTGTGCACCCTGTGGTATTCCAAGCTGGAAAAATCAAGGTAATGAATGTATCCATTTTCAGTGTCAGTAATCTCAGAAACACCAAAGGATCTGTTATACTCTCTCGTTTTGTGAGAATAGTTTTCCTGTAGGTATGTATGTTTCAACCTTAAAATACATCCAACCAAATTTTGGCAATTTGTCAGCTCAGTTCATCAGGGAAGTGCTTCTGTCTGTAGGACGCATTTGTATGTTAAGTGAACACAAGATAAAGCATTTGAGGCATTACTTTTTACCAGCCTGTGTTCTTCATATAAAAGAACATCCACTGGTCTTACACAATTGTTACTACAGTAGAGCACTTGGAATGAGACTCCAGTTCCTTTTCCTCCCTCTGGTTGACAAGTATGCTAGTAGTGTATTTAAAATATTGATGTGACTTGTGCATGAACAGCTTCACTTATTTGGACTTATTTCTTTGTCCTTTAATTTCTGTGTTAAAACAACCAAAGCACTCTTTTCGCTGTCAGTCAAATTTATGTAAATATTTGTGCCAGCAGTTCAACCAAGTAGTCTGTCCATTCAGCTTTCCAGGGAAATACAGTCCTGAGCTTTTCTGTAATAAATCATATGTCTTGCTTGAAGACAGCACTTGATTTCATGGATGATAGTAAGAAGTTACTCAAAGGACAAAAAACTGTTTAGCTTTCTCTGAAATCATGTATCCTCCTGTTTATACTTCCCTGTACTGCAGATGACTTTGAATCGGGTTCTGAATAATGTAAAAAAAACCTAATCTATTTGCCCTTTAAACAAAAAATAAGTAATTTCCCTTGGAATTTCTCACCATTTGATAAGAAGAGACTGACAGAAGAGCATAAAGAAAAAATATGTGAAAATGTGCATATGTGTGTGCATATATACGTATATGTGCACCGTTTTCTAATGTAAAGCTAAAGGTACTCTTCAGAGTCTGTCATTAGACAAACCAGAGCACTCCCAAATGCTTGCATCTTCTACAAGAGAATTTTTGTTTCTGGGCTTTGTGGCAGGGAACTTGCAGTATGACCTCTGGTGTTAAGGATACCTCTTTGAATGACTGTCAGAAATAGCTTTCTTTCAAAGCTAGTTTAGCCTTTACTTCAATTTCTCTTGATTTTGTTAGAAAATTTGGGAGAGAAGTACAGGTCGTGGACTGATCAGTTGATACTCAACAGGAAAGGAAGTTTGTTCTTCACCTATATTTATTTTTCATAAAGGGGTGTATCCATTGCTCTGGATTTCCAAATATTCACAATGAAGCCTGTCTTCTAGATATTTTACTTTTCATTGATAAATTCATAATTTATTATCTTTGGTGTTTCAGTTTTGGAAAATCTTTGGAATGAAACAGAAGTACTTCAAAAGTTCAGTAGAAGGAAGTTAACTGAAGAGGAAGATGGTTTTGAGTGGAAAGAAAGGAATACTGAATAGTTACAGAAATGAGGAAGGCTAAGTCTTCTGTAACATTCTGCCTAGAGGGTCATGCCTTTAGAAGATAAATAGTCTTGGATAATGAACTTCGTCTTCTTTTTCTTCTTATCTTTTTTACATAATATGCAGTGTCTCCACTCTGAATCTGCTTTTGCCGTGCCTTTCATCTACTCTCACAAGGGAAATAAATGTTTTTCCTCAGTGAATTGGTAGGCTTGAAGAAAAAACAATATGTTACTTACTTTATCAGTATGGAACAGCAAAAGTAAAAATTATCTTCTGCTCCTTTTTTTTCTTCTTTCTGCAATTCTCTCTTTCCTTTTGTTTGCAAACAAACTTACTCTGTACTGTACTTGAGAATGAATAGTGCAGGTTTCACAGAAGTGGAAAGAACTGTACAGACGCTCAGTTTCCTGGTCAGCTCAAGGTGCGGTGAATCAGCCTGGCTCAGCTGAAGTGTCCCGTGGTCTCCCAGGCAATGCTCACAAGAATTCTGCGAAGCCTTACTGAAATCTGTCTTTTAAACTGTGCATACAGTCACATGCAGCTGGTGCTTATGGCTTTGTAGAACGAGATATAGTCAGAAATAGGCTTCTCTCTAGCCCTGCCCTTCTCTGGTGTGTTACAGAAGCTCTGGGCTTAAGATAGCCATTTGTAGGAGGAAGCACTCAGTTTGCTGTTCACACAGCTGTTCCCTGTGTACCCTGGAAAAAATAAAATTGGTAGCTAACTTGTGCATATCTAGTCCAGCCTGGTGTAGTGGGTCAAAAATAGTTGGACATACTTGAGTTTTTGTTGTTGTTTGGTTGGGGGTGGGGGATGTTGGTTTGTTTTCAAACCTGCACTGCAACACATGTCATAGCACTCCCAAAGACTGCTTTTTCAGAATATTCAGAGATCCTCTGTCACCATACTGGCTCTTTGGGAAACACTTATTTAAAATGTTCTACCTATTCCTGGCCAAGATAAAAGCAGCTATCGGAAACTCATTTATATTTAACACTAGCTAAAATGTTTTTCTTTGTGACTTTGATGCATTTAAAACTTCAATTTCCTCTTGCAGTGAGCAGTGCTGTCTGTACAGACTGCAGGAGTGCAGATGTTAAAAGCATGTTATGATGATTCTGCAGTCAGTCCTTTCTCTTCAGGAGGTGTCAGAAGAAAGGTTTCCTGGGCGATTTTAGTCCCTTGTGCCCAATTGTTTAGACATCTTTAGAAGCCTTTATTGTCATGCTCTTTGAGCTATTCAAACACACTGGGCTGACTTTGTAAAAAGTCTTTACCTGCTTAAAGTCCATCTGTTTTGTTGTCTCAAACTGTGGAGGTTATAGCATCCAGCAGAAGAGGGAATGGGAGACATCAATGATGCTATAAACTGACCCAGCTGCCTCTTTGCTGATGGATCATGCCAGAGGGGATCTCATGAAATGTGTAATTAAATACTTAATGTATTGCTTTGAAACCTAATTGCTTTAACTATGAATCTGCCTTTTCTCTTTTTGCAGTCCCTTCTATCACTAGGCAAACACTTTTTGTCCTTCTGCAGCAAATGAAGGCACTTTAATCTCCTGAACAGATCTTTTTCAGGTATGGGGGAAGAATCATTTGTGATGAAAATATTGCTCTGCTGTGTCATGACTATCCTTAGTACAGAAACACAAAGAGGGCAAATTAATTTTAACTGGCAGTTTTTGTTCTGGTGTTCCCCAGATTTTGAGTGGAAGTAAAACTGAAATAGAATGACACTCAGACAAGTCATAAGCAGGGTTGTAGCCTTAGCATCTTGCTCTTGGATCTCTGCCACTTACCACAACCAATTGGCTGTCGTTCCTTATGTGATGAACCCTTTTTGTCAGAGAATGATGGTTTTGCCAGTTTGAATAGCTCCACTCCTCAGACCAACAATCCCGTCTCATTCCTAGACTCACTGCTTGGCCTGTGTTTTTCTTTCAAGCGCTGTCTGTGGCTCTGGTCTACTCTATCTCACTCTCCCCTCACCAAGTTTTGAACTGGTAATTCTGCTTTCTCCCTACAGCTTCTCATTGATACTCATCTTCTGTTAAAAATGGGCCTCTTTTCTGGAAAATTTATTTACCATGTTTGAAAATACAATTTTGGATAGGAACAACAGCAGTGTCTTTCTAAATGTTGCTCAGGTATTTTTATGATGTTACTCATTTTTTTAAAAAGGCAAGAAAAAAAGCAGTGGAATTGACATGACTTTTCCCTTCATTTATTTATTTTTAGTCAAGGAGGCCTGTTCCTTAAATGAATAACCAGTTTGATTGCAAAGTTTCTTGGTAGGAGGTTTGAGATGGTTGCATATAATTTGTGTGGTCATGTGTAGTTTGATCACATTTCAGAAAAACATTTCTAGTTACTTGCTCCTCACATGGGCCTGATTTTAATACTGAAAGATACAGAAAGATCCAGTCTATGAAGTAGGGTAATGATTTTTCTTAAAAATCAGATGACAGTTACAAACTGTTGTGCATTTTTGATATACTGCAAATATTTAAGCTTGTGAAAGAGAAGTGCTTGTTATATATGTCATTTGAAAACACTGATGCTGTGCAAGAAGGCAATACAATAAACCTGTTTTAATAATTCTCCTGCTACTGCAATACTTGAAAGTAATCGGAAAGTTACATTTGTGTGTGGTGTTTCTAATTTGTTTTGTAGATCATATTCTAATATATTGAAAGACAACCAAAATTCTGCTGACCCTAAACTAATGGATAAAACGAGGAGGAAAAGTAAAAATACGTAAATGATGCTAGAAGTCTAAATGCATTCTTCTATATATGTTCTTCCCTTATGAGTTATCTGTGTTCAGCAGTACTTCCTTAAACCAGCTTAATTTATATGTTGTATCAAAGGCACTAATAAGACTTGGTAAATGCAATGAATTCAACTTCTTTATTAGCTGGGGAAACTTTTTTTTTCCCCCCCAGAAAATAGTATAGTAATATAGCAAAGATAGTAAAATTTTGTGTTTTATTTGGTGAAACATGCTTCTTTCTCTCCTGTCTGTTTCAGATGGCTCATTATTTCTGGTAGTTTACTAAGTTTGTATGTGGTGCATGGCATTGCATATGCAAAGTAGTAAGTAGAATTTTATTTGTAAATTGTGAAAAAGAGGCAACTTGTCTGTAGAAGAAGCAGGTAGGTAAAAAACTTATTTTAAGAATCTGTAATATGTAAACACAAGGAAATTTGAGACCAGATGTTTTAATATACATAACTTCCTGTGGAATTTCTAAAATTGTATTTTTAAGTTAATAATGTAGGTAGTGTACAATGATGGGAAGCAGTTGCAGCATACTGATCCTAGATGTTATCATGTGGGATCTTTCCTCATGGTTTATGTGCCCCCATTTATGTATAGAAACATGGGTTTAAAAAGCATAATTTTATTTGCAAACATTATTAGTCATATATGCTGTATGCAAAATTGTCCCTGCACAGAGAGTTTACTGTCTACTGCTTGTAGAGGTGAAAGACAGAAGATGAAATGGGAAAAGAAATATGATGTGTTGTTAGTTGCTCCTAGCAGAAAACTGTTCCTTGGTTCATACCAACTGTTCCTACAGGTCAGGAACCTGTAGGTGATACCATACTGGTCTCTTTCTAAGGATCCTCTCCCAACAGCATTTTACTTTTTGAAATTCGAAAAAGAACAGCATTGAAAGTGACACACAGGTATATTTGGTATATTTTTAGTGCCATATTTTTCCCTGTTTATCCTGTATTTAGGTACTCACTACTATAATTAAACAGCAAAGATTTTGTTGCTCTAAGACAATCTGCATGGTGCAGTGTTCTGTAAGTACAAAAGGCAGTCTCTTCCAAAGCATGCTGCTATTAATAAACCCTAACACAAGATTACTTCTTGTGATAACAGCAGCAGCTGGCAAGAATGTTTGCAATTTTAACATATCTACAGCATTGCTACATTCCATCTTGCATTTCTCCTATGGTACGTTGTTAGTGAAATTTCAGACCGAATTCTTACCATGAATTTCTAAATGGCCTCACAGTCTTCCCTTCTTTTGCCTTCCCTTCTTCAAATCCTGTCTACATACCAAGCTGTTAAAAAAGGTCCTCTACTGTCTAGTGCCTGTTCTATCCACATAGTTTTTATATCTCATTTCTTTCCTATTTCTTTACACCCACAGTGTTCCTGTCCTTTGCCTCCTTGCTTATCCTGCAAACGGTTCTGGGAAGTCCTTTCTGCCCATGCACCACCTTTAAGAAAACAAAGAATAATCTGTAACTGGCTGTATTTCCTAAGAGAACCAGATAAGCCATCATGATAAAAAAAATCAACTTCTACAACATCTATCACTTGATTTTCAAAATACATGTGTTTAGCTTTAAGTATAATAAATTCAGTATTAAAATACTACATGTCAATCAATTTCCACTGCCTACCCGTGCTTTATCATCTTCGGGCAGATGATAAACTCTCATAGTTGGTACTAATTCTCTTCTCTTGAATAGCGTTCAGAATAGATGCTTGTGCACCTTTCTCCTTAGGGAGGAATATTTTGTTTTAAACAATAATAAGCTTCTGTTCATTTAATTTATTAGACATGTATGCTTGCCACTTATGTGCAGTTTCTGTTCACAGTGATGAATAGGTAACAGACAAAAAAAGCCAATAATACAAATTATAGATGTGAGACTGCATCATCCCTTTAACCTATGGCAGGATCTGTAGTGTCTGTGCTATTTCTGACTGGAATTCATCTAATGGTATAAAATTGCTTCTCGTAGAAATGGTTAGTTTTCTCATCATGTTTGAAATGTCATTATGTGTTGAGGTCACTTTGCACTGTGAAAATTTGACACTAATTGCAATTAATATCTAGATTTATTAAGGGCGCATACATAGCAGTGCTTCTCCACTTCAGAAAGAAAATGGGTTGGAATAGCAGCAGCTAATTTGGTCGGTGCCTAATTAGTATGAATATTATATGGATTAAAATTGCAAAAGTAGATTCATTTTGGGGGTTTGTTTCTTGATTTTTTTTAAAGATACACTATGCCCCTCCTGTATGGGTTACAGAACATTTGTAACAATTTTGTTGGGATTATTCAGTTCAATTGTCAGATTAATTTGTACGTCAATTTCCTGTAGTTTCTTGTCCACTTTCCTTTTCTCGTTGTATGAAGAGCTAGTCATGGGAGAAATCTTAAGTGAGTTGTAGCCATTCCCTCCCAGAAGAAGAAAAGGAGGCAGCTTGAGCTGCTTGGTTCTGAGCTGTGTGAGTGGTCGTGGGTGTTGATGAGATCTGTTGGCACGGCTCAAGTAGCTTTCCAAAAGGCCTGTGTCTTGTGCTGCCTTGCTGAGAGGAATTTCTTTGGAGCATCTGGTTTACATGGATCACTTTCTGGCACCACCTCCGTTAATTACATCTGCTCAACCTGTCTTCCTTGGTTTGTCTTGTGCATTCCCATGAAGGGTTGTATCCAGATGCAGCTGTCTTGCAGGCGCAGCACTAAGCCCTGCGCCAGTCTTGAGATTTCTGGGAAGGCATCCAAACTTCTGAGTGGGTGAAGAGGAAATAGTTTCTTGTTCTGAAGTACTGGCCCATTTTAATTTGAGCACACAAGTGAATGTTTTAAATGTCCATAAATACTGCATATTTGTCCGTTTATGGCCATGTTTAGCAGGTCCAGCCTTCCTTTTCTTGATTTAGGAAGAACTCATACCAGAAGTGACCTGCTCTTTCTGGTGTGTGGAGAAAGCAAATGCTTCAAGACATCCAGGACATCCTCAGGGAATTAATTAATTCCTGAAAACATGGCAATGAGGAGAGGTGGGTGTGCAAACCTTCATTCCCTCCCTCTGCCCCAGTTTTTCTCTTTCTCCCTTCCTGATGCAGAGGGAAACCTGCAGTAAAAATTCTCACTAGTCATTGAAGTGCAAAAATATTAAAACCCATAATTTGCACCTCTGGAGTGTCTTACTGACTTGTGGGACCTAATTTATAGAAACAAGTAGCATTGGCAGCCCCTTGCAGTGGCCACACAGACCACATAAATTCATAATTGCTGAAAATTTTCAGCTTAATCTTTGGGCTTCAGTAGACAATTTATGCCCCCCCGAGGTTATACATGGTTAGCCAGTCATAATAGGTGCTGCAAGTCTAATAAAACTAATCTTTCAAGAGACATCTGTGTTTCTTTGCTCTCAGCATATTCTGTCTTTAGTGTGTGTATGTATGTTGATGGAAAAATTGAAACATGTTATTTAGTAATTGGCCCTAAGGCCTTGTATTTTCTCGGTGATTTTAAGATTTGTAATTCAAATTTGCACTACTTAAGCATGAACAATGTTAGTGAGCAAAAAACCTTTAAATTGAACTGTCGTCTCTCTGAAGTAACTAATCTTTGTGATATAAACACAAAAATGTCTTTTTTTTACCTAGTGTAACAACTGTGTGTGTAATGTACAGTATTTTTATATTAATGTATTTGGAAGAAGGTAAATAGAATCATTTTTACGAAGGTACTTATATTAACGCAAACTTCAGTGGGGTGAAACGTATGACAATTATTGAAAAATGAAGAAGTACATTATGTAGTACTTTTGAATGTAGTTTAAACTCTTTTCCACTTCAATTTTAATTTCAGATTGCCTGTATCTTAGAGTTTTTCTTCTTTGCTTATCCTTCAGAAGCATGAAGTCAAGGCACCTATTTGTGCGTTTCCATGCAAGTAGTTCCTTCCTGTGAGGCCACATGGGGCACATGCCTTTTTTTGTCCATCTTTTGATCTCTCTTTACTAGGAGTTTTAAATTCTGTACAGGGTTTCGAGAATAGCTCATGTTTTTGATTGTTTGTGAATGTATGGAGAATGAATTTGGAGTCCTGAGGCTAAACTGTTGAAAACTTAAAGAACTGCCTTTTTTTTCCTTTCTTTTTTCCCTTTTTTTTTTTAACCTTACTAGGAGAGGATTCCAGTAAAGAGGACATAAAACATACGTTGTCTTTGAAGGTGCAGTATGCCAGATATTGGATATGACATTCCAGAGCATGTAATGACATGGATCACAAAGGTGTTGCCCTATTAAAAACCTAATATATGCAACCATCTTTGTATTTCTAAAAGAATGTCAGTTGCTACTAAGAAATATGCTAAAAACCTTTCTGAACTTGTGAATTCCTTTGACAGTGCTTGTGAACTTCAAGGTCTATTCTTAAAACACAAAATATAATATATAATTTTCATTCTGTAGCACACTATTATAGCTTGTAGGCAGTTGTTTCCTTTCTTCTTCCATTCAGAACTGGGGAGTCATAGCATCTCATTATCTAATACTACTTAATAATAGTCCTCAGAATACATACACAGATACAGATGCTCTTCTTTCAGGGAGAGTTTCAAGATTTCCTTTTAGTGTCTTGCCAATACGTAGCACCACTGCTGCTTCATAGGACTCTCCTAGATTAGGTGTATCTGTCACAAACAAATCAGAAACCATATAAAACACAAAGGTTTTGTCTGACCTCTTTTAGGTGTGCCTTCATTAATGGTTTTCACAAATAGACAAATTGGTAAATTTGCTACTACTATCCAGCAGAAAATAACTTAAGGTTTTTTATTATTATTATTTTTTCTTTTCGTCTATATTATTTTATATTCTGACTTTAAAGTAATCAGGTACTTTCTTTGTATAAACAAGAGGTCATGTTCCATAGGGAAAATATTAAATGGGAAAAACTTTGCATGTTGTCTCATAATGCATTGTAAATAAGAAAGCTTGATTTTCTTTCTTCAGTCCTTTGCCCCTCACATCTTGAAAATAACGAAATAAAAATTCTCCCAGGTTACCTTCTGTGTGCATTTTCTGTTCTGTACACACAAAAGGGGAGACAAGAACCAAGATATAGTTGTAAGCAGTAGCTTCATAAACAGATCTGGAAACGGAGGTAATCTTGCCTTATGTCCTTCTTTTCCCTGTTTCTTTCACCTTATGGCTGCTGTCATAGTCTCCAAACTTGGAAACAGCTGCTGCTTAGAAACCCTTTCCTTGTTTGACTTAGAAAACAGGAGTGGATTTTTTCTGCTAAACTGAAATGGAAAAAATACTTGTGTTGAATTCTGGCCATGTGTCTGATTGCAGCAAGTTAGAAGTTGGAGGTCTCTGAGCTAATAACACACTGTTTCAGGAGCTGGACATGTGGGACGTTCAGACTCATCCCTGATCCAGAATGCAACTTGCATCAAGACAAAAGCAGATGAGAGGCCACCATTGCATTTAAAGTGTAAAATGTGTTTTCTTTCTTCATTTATAAGTGACAATGTTTGTGCTTGAATTTACGGCCATGTTTATTTTCATAAAAATACAAAAATCTCTAAATCTGACTCTCACCTGAAAGTAAAATTGAAAGTGGTCAGGAGTAATCAGATAGATTACTCTGAACAATTGGAAAGATCTGTCTTCTACAAATGTGACCTGAGCTGCACTTCTGTGGTCTTAATGCAGTGATTTAGTTTCTTTACAGTGGTTGCTTGAAGGAAATGGCATTTTCTGCTTTTCTGGTGATGCTTCAAATTTCAGAGGCTGTTTAGCAATATCATAGTTATCACAGGGTGGAGGAAGCCATGCAGTGCCACTTCGGTCCCAGGGTTGTGTCATAGATGCAGCATTGCTTGGTTGGCTACAAATGACATGAGATATACAGAAAATGAGACTGACAAAAGGTGGAACAGAAAAATGAGTTGCCATAGTACCAAGCAGCCAGAGCTGTGCTGCTAAAAATGTGACTGCTTCTGTATATGCATGTCAGCAAAATAGAACATCTTTGTAGTGGTAGAAGGTATTTTTTTAGTACTCCCAGGGTGATAGTCCCAGTTGACAAGAACTTTACATCAGTTTTAAAAGTGGCACTGCATGGCTGCAGTGAAGTCTCCTGAACAGGAATATATTCTTGAGAGAGAATATATCATGACTTGAGAATACATTAGTTTCTTATATAGGAGACCAGACACCAAGGGTTGGACAGGCAAACTTTGCCATAATGCCTTTTTAAAATCTTGTTTTCTAGCTTGCTTGCAGAGTCAAAGCTGGATTATTTGCACTTATAGAGGTCTGACTTCTGGATGACATTAGTAGGGTAGAAATAAAACCCCTGTCCTTAATCAAAAACCTTTCAATTAACCCAATACTGAAATTGTTTGTCACAGCCTCTTTCATAGAGGAGGAACCCCTGAAGAGGTCATGGTAATTCCCTTGAGATTCAGCTTTACTTCATAGCTCAGAATGTGTTTTAAGGGAAAGATACTGTGGTGAGAGAGACTTGTGTAAAAAAATTGTAGCCAGAGGAGAAAATAAAATACATAAAATACATAATCACTCAGATACTGTCACTAATTGTAATAACTACTTTTCAAGATTTATTATGAAACAACTTCAAACTTGTCTTTTAAGTCCCCTTGTTTCTACTTGCATGTAGTCAGAAGAGGAAGCTTGAATTTTGTTTCCCCATTGTTACTAGAGAATTCTTTGGATATTATCTTTATGGCTGGGGGAAAATCATTTTTGCTATACCTAGCATACCATTATTTATGTTTTTTATTTTTTAATTAGAAACTACTTCTTGCAGCAATTTGTTAGCAAGGGGTTGCCCTACCCTGACCTTGGTTAAGAAGCTGTGTAAGATGTCCCTGTAAAGCAGCATGGTGTATGTGTAAAGGCACAGCAATAATAATGCAGGAAAATCTGATGGGGGATGCTGTAAGTTCAAATAACAGGGAATAATCTTTAAGCATCCTTTTTACCATTTTTTGAAGGATGCAAATTACACCGAGGTTTGAAGTTTCTCTGCATAAATTTCCAAAATACATAATTCAGAGAGATGCTTTGCCCCCTTTTTTGTAACTGGTGATAGGCCAACTGAATTTTTCTCTTCCTCCTTGAGAGGGTTGTGCTTGTGTGCAGGTGACTTGGAATAGTCTGGGCAACATGGGTTTAGTCCATGAGAAAATGAAATTATGATCAGACTCTGTTAAGCTAGGTGGGTTTTTTAGCCTCACCCAGAGGAACATTTGTGATGTTCTTATGAACTATAGCATGACTAAAATGTCCCATGGATTTAATAAAGGGCACCTAGACATAAGAACTCTAATATGTCATTTATTTAGAGTTACCGTACCAATGGAATGGACAGAATACCTTTAGGATATTTTATAAGCAAAAGAGTTTTGTAAGGCACTTTTTCTACTTAAGACCATGCTGATCATATGTACCATATGAACGTTTGCAGCACACAAAGTAATTTGAACATGATTTTTTTTAAAATTGCCAATTTTACCACTCTGCTTCTTGGAAAAAATCTATTTGGCCTCTGAAATGTAATGATTTGTTTTGTGGCCTCATTGTGTACCCTATTGCTTTAATAGTGAAAAGTACAATTTTGGATCACAGTGGTATTGAGTAAGGTCCTTGTCATCTTGTAGTTCATTTATGCTAATTTGTCATACTGCAGGAAGGGGCAGGAGGAACAGCAAGTTCTCGTCTTGACTTGAGAGAGGTTTCGGAATGCGTGTGCCAGTGATACACTGAGAGATTTGCCTCGTGGAGATGTGGGACACCTTTTTTTATTCAATCAGAAGTTCCTGACTGACATTCTAGTTAATGCTACCAAAAATAAAAACTCATACATCTATCAGAACAACACATTTAGCATTAAATGACAAGCAAAATAGCAATTGAATTTTAAATTAGAAGAAACAGGATGCTTGGGGGAAAAACTGTATTATTTAAAAAGTTGAGAGAATTTATAAGATGTATGAAGTAGCTTAGATACTCATAAATAATTTCTCATGCCATTAAGAGTTGATTCTGATAAAAGCTTTGTTGTTCCATTCTTAGATAGAACTTTGTGTCATGGCTTAGTATGTCCATTTTAGTATTTTTTTTCTTTCCAGAGAAATGTTTTCTGAATTGTTTTTTTTTTCATCAGTTCTCATCCACTGTGTAATCAAGGTGGAAAATTTATACCCTTTTAAAATGGGAAGGTCTAAGTATGTGTGTCAAGGGGAGAAAAGGTGATCTTCCCACTAAAGTAATAGTTTGATTTTATTCTGCTTTTCCTCCATTGTATGTATGTTTTATTGAGAGTGCAAGGAGCTATCCTACAGAAAAATACAGGAAATTTGTCATTTAACATAATTGCTGTGTTGATATTCAGTGCTTTCTTGTTGTTTTTGTTTGGTTGGTTTGGTTTAGTTTCTTTTTACTTGGTTGGGTTTTTTTTGTAACGTCATGCAGCTTGTGAGCTTGTGGTGTTGTTTCTGTAGTGGACGTGAAGGGGCAGTGTAGTGCTGTCGATAAATCTTCATCTGTGTTCATCTCTTCAATCTCCTGTGGAATATCATGTTTAAAATGTGCTCATTTTATCAGTTGTGTATATGTGCATTACTTGTATGATAATTCTTTTAAGTTAAAGAAATATTCTGGAAATATCAATACAGTTAAGAACATTGTTTAAAATGAGTCACTATTTTCTCCTTGACACTGTTTATACTTGTGAATATAAATATTATTCAGTATTTTTATTAAGACTGTTAGTATTTAAAGGCTTAAACGTGGTAAAAGCCCATGAAGATTATGGACAAGTGCTACCAAAGTACAGCCAGCCTTGAAATATAGAAGGGTATCAACAAAGCAACTTTGATGTGATTTTTGCTTGGGTGTTTTTTTCACTCTGAATATTAAAGTACATTTGGAGTACTTATTCCTTGTGAATGACATATTTCATATGAATTAATTGTCAGAACTGAAATGCCTGGATATATTTTTATATCAGGACTTTTATTTTTAATTTTTATATTACAGGATGCCTGATATATTTTTACGCAGTAGAATAAGTTGGTATCCAAAGGACGCATTCTGTCAGTGTCTCATGAAACCACCATTGCAAAGAGAAAAGTCCTAATCTTGGGATGTATTCCCTGAAACAATCAGATATATGAAAAAAAAAGATAAAAAGAAATTCTTCACTGTGAGGGTGGTGGGACACTGAAGTAGGTTTTGCAAAGGAGTTTTGAAGGCACCATCCTGAGAAGTGTTCCAGGCAGGTCTGGGTGGGGCTTTGAGCAACCTGATTTAGTGGGTGGCATCCAGTGTGTGGTGAGGGTATTGGAACTAGATGATCTTTGAAGTCCTTTCCACCTCAAATTATTCTGTGATTATTTTTCATGTAACTTTTTTCTCAATGGAGCCAACATTCACTCCAGTCTTCTCTTATGATTTTTGGTTTGTTGTAGTTGGTGTTTTGTCCAATTGATAGGATAATGAATATTTTGAGGTTAAACTTTAAAAATGACTGAGTGTAGCTCCACCAGTTTTAGTGACAAACTTTTTCTTGCATATTTTTGAATATTTTTTGCTAGGTTGTTGGGTCTTCTCATAGACAACTTCGGGTTTGTTTCTGTGAATGTTTAATTTTGTTTCTAAGTCATAAAATACACAGTTTTAGAAAATTTTATATGAAATGTGAAAAAAATAAATCTTTCACCATTCCAGTTTAAATATTCTAAAATAAGTGGGGCTTTGCTTGTTCATTGGTGCTGCTTTAGTACTCCAGGACTATAGTCTGAAAAGCTAAATAAGATACTGAGCAGCTCAGGCTCCTTTGAAGATACCAAGGCATACCAGGATTAGTAACATAGCAAATAGCACTTCTGTAGTATCATATTCTTTCCTCCTGGAGTGCTGATGAGCTGAAGAAATACATGTTTCTGGAAAGAACAAAAGTAATTCTGGCAGTTAATTTTTGCATCAGTTCAAGTACTGTACCTTCTCTCGTAATAAACCACATTCATTTGCTTAGTGTTTTTAAGCCAACAGCTTTCATCCTGGTGCATATGAAACAATGCAGAGAGCGGTATTAAAATAAGAACTGAGTAATATTTGTGCTAAGTTTCAAGTACAGAAAATTATGGGAATCACTGATAATTTTAATGACTAATAATAATTATATAAACTGAATATTAATACTTTTTAGCCATTGACTCATTTATGATTAATTCACCATTAGCTAACATTTTATGCATCTCTGTATGTTGAATATATCTGTTACCTCTTTTTTCTTTCAATAAAGTTTTTATGAGTTCTTTCAGGTGCTTAAAAGATGAAAAATACC
The DNA here is from genome assembly GCA_008694505.1 of Cyanoderma ruficeps. Taxonomy (NCBI): domain Eukaryota; kingdom Metazoa; phylum Chordata; class Aves; order Passeriformes; family Timaliidae; genus Cyanoderma; species Cyanoderma ruficeps. The sequence goes on along the minus strand of VZDJ01007747.1, from coordinate 4,401,565 downwards.
TTTAATGTGTACTAGAATTCTCCAGGAAAGATCAAAGTACATGTTCTTTAACCTAAATTCAATAGATTTGACTTACATTAAAATTTGAAATTAGGTGGAGACTTCCAGTGAATGTCAATATTGGGGATTTTTCTATTTATTACAAGGTCATGATAGACATGAACAATAAAAATATCATCTGTGAATACCATTGTATAGCTGCATGACAAGCTCTTTCATGCCCTGAGAAAATTGCTTTCACTTCTTGTTTTTGTTTATTCTGTGATCACCAGTGAAAAGAAGCCAGTAACATAGATGATTTGTTCTGTTTAACTCTCTAAGTGCAATGTATAAAGGTTAAAAGATTGTTTGCTTTCTTACAAGTTTCATTGTGATGGTCTTAGAAGTAAGTATGCTTTTTTTGCCCAGATAGAAGGTTTCATTCTTCATTACTTTTAGAAAAGATGTAGTGTTTTTATTGCAGTATGTCCTACTGGATGAATCTTTGAAAAACATCTTACTAGACTTACTTGTTGCTAAAGACAAATGTTAGGATGCTGAGGGATTGTAACAGTAAGGCTTTTTAATTATGAATTTAAAACCCCCAAACCCTCTGTATCACACTTTTTGACAGAGCACTTGCTTGGGCAGAGTCAATACACCATCTTTTCCTGTGTTTTTCTTTGAAAGTGTTAGGCTCCAATTCTTCAAAAGCAGCAGTAACGCACTAGATGCCGTTGGGAAATGGCAAACAAGGAAAAATGTCCTGTATTTTCACATCAGCTTTATGTATCAAAACTGGATCCATCCTTCACATCTGTCAGTAGACAGATGTGTGTAATTTCAAGTGCAAAAGTGCATGTGCCACTTTTAGACTTTATGCAAACAGCATATATCAAATTAGCTACTTATATAAACAAATACTCAACTCCATGCCTTGTATGCTTGTCAGCTGAATGCAGTTACACACAAATTTTCTTAAAAGCGAGTGTCACTTATGCTCACTGCTTAAAAGGCTTGTCAGTGTCTGGAGGGTAGCGTGACTGCTGTCAGCATTTAAAAAAAAAGTCTTAAAAAATGGATAGACTGAGAGGGCTATTATGCAAAAAGTTAATAGATAGTATGGTTCTTGTTGGTCACACATGCTGAAAGTACCAGAGACTGAAGTAGGAGAGCGTGTTCCTGTTCTTAAGGACTTCCCCCACCCCCAGCCAATGAAGAAATTTGTTAATGAATGGAAAACTTTCATTAACAAGTTGCCTCCTTTAAAAACTAACTGAACTTGCAAATGATCAGAATAGCATTTGGCATATCATTAGTACAGGACGAGTAAGCCTTAGAAAATCTGAAGAATTGGTTCATGCAGTTACAACAAAAGTACTTTAGAATTTGGGCTTTTCTTTGGTAGCCTGTGGCCCTTTGGTCGCTTTTCATTTTCTTGCTATCTGTGTAGACCCTTTTTACATTTTTTCCAAACCTCCCCCCACCCCTGTTCAATAGCTGATCTGCTAAATTCATGCTACAACTGCCTCATTGAGTGGATGCGTTGTTCTGCCCGCTTCGTACCAGCTTTGTTACTGTGCAGTATTTTTCAGCTGTTTGTGCTCATTACCATACAGCTGGTATTTAGAGGAGAGAGGGAAGCAGGCAGAAGCTTTACTGTCTGCAAGTATAAGAAGCTCTTTTGCAAATGGGGTGCTGGCAGATGGGGCATGTGTTTAAACGGGTTTTGCTGATAACAGACTGCATTAAAAATCATTCTGAGAAAGTCTAAGGTCAGCCCCATGAATTCAGAACTTGAGAGGTATTCAGCTTTTGGAAGACCTTTATAGAATATTAATTAACCCAGGTCCATGAAAGTGACAAATTGATTGTTTGCAAAAATGTTAGATACTATCCTGCTGCCCCCACTTTACGGTTCATTTCCTTCAGCATCTCCTGATTTGGTTTGTGGGTTTTTTAAAAAAACATAGGATTGTATATACTGTGTTCATGATCAGGGCTGTTGCCAAAACAAATGAGTGAACCAACAGTAAAATCCCAGACCTCATGAAAGGAAAAATAATTTTCCTTTTGATGTTGTGACTGAACTTTGCATTATGTACAATTATATAAACCTTTGCCAGAAGCCAACCCTTTACATACAGGTGGAAATTGATTCTTTTGGTAGCAGAATGAGTAGCACTGAAGTGGCTGAGGTGATCTGAAGAGATGATTGAAAAAAGTTTGTGTCTAGAGCCAGTACATCTTCTACTGGCTCTATTGCTGTAGCTGAGAAGGGAGAACAAGCTTTAGGGTCCTGGGACTGCTCTTCCAGGCCTGCAATGGAAGCCAGACATTATGAGGCTAAGTGCAAGCTGGGAACAGGTGTTCTGCATTTAGACATATTAGTTAATCATTTACTGTCTGAAATACAAAGTAGTTGGTATGTGCCAGCACAGCTCTGTGTGGGTCCAGTGCATAGCTCTTGTAACAGGATCATCAAATTCCTGGCTTCCTTCTGGAATTTGGTGCATTTTGGCATTGCTCTGAGCCCCTTGGGATTCCTGGGGTGACTAAGCAGTCAGCTCGCACAGATGGAGTGCTCTGACAGCTGATGGAGGAAGGAAACACTGGTGGGTTAACATTTCTCAGAGCACCCACACAGTCTCTGACCCTCCCAGTCCTAATCCTCCAGGAAAAGCTACAGAATGCTTTACAAAGCATTGAGCCTGGGACAATAAAACCATAGAGTCAATAGAACTATTGATTTCATGGGATGCTATAATCTTGGGGTTCTTTCTCCTCTTTCTTTCCCATTGGAGACAAACTCCTCCTTCATTACTAGCACTGCCCTTTCTGCTCAGTGGGAAAACCAGCAAGTCTCAGATGTATACTTAAAATGTATACTACACCAGGTGTATCTGGAACCTTATCAGCTCAACATTTTGGTCTCCTCCCCTTTCTCATCCCAGCTGTATTATTTGGGGTAGTGAAAGATTCTGCCACTACCCATAAACCTTCTTTTATTGATAATAGGGGGTGTGCTGTATTTGTTGGTCCTGCAGCACAGCAAACAACTGTAGTGTTTAAAGCCAGTGCCTGGCAGTGAGAAGATGTGCCCTTATTCCAGACTAGTTAACTGATGTATGTATAATTTAGGCCACATTTTTATGTTCTTGAGAGAAGAAATTGAGTTGCTTCTTACCTACTTAACTATTGATCACAGTTTTATTTCAAGAATAGTTACAAAACATCAAGAGATTTTAAAGAACAGCACTGTTCAGCTGCAAAATTCCATTGCTTCTCTATAGTGTGAGCTAACACTTGGAAAATGTGATATGAAGAGTTCTGCTTTGAATGAGTTAGTGATCACATTCAAAATTACATTGAGGACATTGAAGATTTAAGCACAGCTTTATATGACTTTTGAGTTGCAAGTGAAATGTTAACTGGTTAGCTTCCACATCTGAAGCACATTCACTCTGTGTTTGTCAAGAGCCGAATGGGGAATTCACTAACTGCAACTTGTTCAAGCTCTTTAAATCAAATATAATTTATTAGAGTTCAAGACCCTGTTGTGATAGCTGCTGCAGCAGGGATAGTTCCCCTCCACCCCCTGAGTTTATAAACTCCAGCACTTTGCTTTCACACATCTGTCTTCAAATGCAGTTATACGAAAGTACAAGAAGAGGTTATGAACAGCTGCCATCTTCTGAATTCAGCTGTGCTTCCTGGAGGCTTTATTTGCACACCTCTGCCTCCAGCCCACCTTCCTGCTTTCTCCCTCTTTTTCCAGTACTGTCTAGAAGTCTGCCAGAAATTATATTCTTCCTTCATCTTTGCTGGCAAATGGATCCTGTAAATGATCTAACTTGCTTTAGGCAAAGTTAGTTAAGTTTAAAAGGCTATCAAAAGTCATTTAAGCTACCTGGAAAATGTTTTGCATGAAGGAGATGAAAGAGCAGCAGAGCTCTAAGGTCAGTAACCTCTTACAGAAAGGTGGTAGAATACCCAGGGGTTAAACGTCTTTAACTGGCCAAGTGAACGTGTATCTGTGGTGCATGAAGAGCAGATGTAAGAGCTGCTGTCACTGTAAAGACCCTCCTGCAACTGCCTGTGCTAGTATCACTACTTTGATTAAAAATCACATGCTGGAGGTTGTAGACAGATGTTCACTTGGCTAAAATCCGTGCCACTGGAAACCTCCATCTTCCCCAGGCAGGTTCCTATTGCCCCTTTGGTGGTAATTATGGCCTCACTGGAGCCAGCAGAGCTCCCACACTGGCTATGGAGCGATCAGCCAGAAAAGCTTAGCCAATTTGAATGGGTGATTTGCACTAACCCAGCTAATTTCACATAAAGTGGATTTATTGTTCCTTTGGTTCTGCTGTGGGGACAGCAGCATCTTCTGTTGGCACAGCTAAACATGGGGGAGCCACGGTACAAATGCTGCATGGTGTCCAGGTGTGATAAATGGGTAGATCCTTCAGTGAGGACCCCACTCAGCGCTGTGCCCAACCTTGTGGCTTTGCTTTAGGTTTCCTGTGAGGTGGTTTGATGAGTAGAGATGAGCAAAAGGTTGTGTGTGTGTATTTCAGAAGCCCCTTTAGCTAAATGTAGAAGGACAACTGTAAATTAATGAGGCAGTTTGTTCTTCCATAGCAGAAAGCACTAGGTACTTTTGAGTCCGTGGATAGGTGGTAACATGGAACTTTATCATCTAAATCTGGATGTTTTTAAGTATCATGTAACTGCAGCGTTAATTTGAATTAAGCTTGTGTGTAAAACTAATTTGGTGGAAGTATTTGGATGGTAAATAATTAAGGTTTTGCTGTAAAAGAAGTCAGAGTGCATAGATAAGTTTTTTGCATTAAATACAAAATGATTAAATTTATGGTACAAGTTAGAGTCTCCCAGATTTATGATGTCATCTTTGTAGTGGGGAATCTCAAATGACTGGGATTTGTGAAAAGCAAATTACATTTTAAAGTCTGAGAACTACCTCTGAAAACCTTTTCTACGTTTCTACCTTAAATATTTTGAAAAACATACAGGATTAATTTGCATTGTAATTTTTATAGCTGTATTATTTGTATTTTCCACGTTATTTAAAACATAATGCATGCAAAAGCTAATGTGTTACCTAATGGCTAGTAATTGTTTGGTGCTCAGAGCAGATGCACAGGTTGGAATGGACTCAGGGATCTCCAGCTATGTTTCTTTGCCTGTTACACTGTCTACACGAGTTTTGTGATAAAGTCTTTGGTAGGATCTAAAGTGCCCATAAGGTAATAGATGCAGTAAAAGCCACAAGAAATTTTCCTAATAAGCAGATGGAAAGCAGGCACCACTGTGGATGAAGTAGAATTAATCTCCATCCCAAACCTCATCCCACTAAAGATATTTTATACTGATTTGTTTCAGAAAAGTTCACAATAAAACCTTCAGTGAACTGGAAACAGTGGAGAAATCAGTGTAATGAGCAATCAACATCTGAAGCAACTGACTGGCAATGAGAACACATCAAAGAGTTTTCAGAGAAAGGATGGAAATTGCTGAAACTTCACAGTGTTCAGAGACATTGTGGTTCTGTCTTTGTCACTATGGAGTCTTGTATCTCCTGTACTGGATGCTTCGTTGTATTTGCAACCCATGGGCAAAACCTAATTGTCAGTTACTGACAACAGAGAACGTCCTCTTGAAGTTTTTTGCTTTTGTGAAAAGGTTTTCTGCTTCCCTAGTAAAAGACAGGCTTTTAGCTCAGTTTTTCTGCAGGGAATGTTTTTGGTTTGTAGGACTTTGCTACACAAGCTCAACACAAGGCTTCAGTGTTGAGTTTTGGACAAATCATCCAAACCGGTAAAGTTATCCAGTTAAAAAAAAAAACAAAACATCAGTCCTATATCCCTGGAGTCTTTTAACAGCTGTACTTTAAGCTCAAGAGCTCAGTGAAGCTTCAAGAGGAAGCATTTTTGATGCTTAATATTAATTTGGAAACCTTCTCAAAAAAATGAGGCAAATTAAAATAATTAGGAAATTGTTGTGGGGTTGGCCCTTCATGTGTATTGTTGAAACACAAGCATAACAAGGCATAACGGCAGGGGGAAATGCCATAAGGCAAGACATACCTGCAACTGCATAAAAGTCCTGAAGGAAGGTGGTTAGTAGCTTTATTCACCAGCCTTGCAGTAATCCACTTTGCTGACATACGCCCTTCTTTAGTTTTACATTGGTGCCACTCTCTTCAGTTTCACTCATTGAGTCACCAAATAGCTCTCCATAAGTTTGTTTAAATAAAGTTCTTGGATGTTATCCTGTAAATATATTACGTAAAGCTATGGAGAAGTCACAAGTGCTGTATTTTTATCTTGCTTCAGATCTTGAGCGATCCCTGGAAGCATGTTCAGATTACAGAGGTTCTTATGTAAAAATTCGGAATGGAATTATACAGTATGTTGTTATAAAGTCTCTTCAGGAAATCTTTTAGTGTAATCCCAACCCATCTACTGTTCTCTTACTGTGTGTATGACTAGTGACTGATACAGTCACTTCTGTTGCTGCATGCTATATTTAGTTTTGGGAGGGAAGAAAGTCCTGATTCACACTAGTTTTGGACATGTATGAATGGAAAGCTGAAGCAAATGGATGCATTTTTTCAGCCTATCATGGTTTCCAGTCAGTGGGGTGGATATACAGTGTCAAAGAAGTCAGCCTGAAGGCCTACACAGAAAGAGAAAACCATGGGGAAGGAGTTGTTCTCTGAGAATAATGTCGATAAAAGATTTGAAAATGGCCTTAATTCAAATAGGAGTTGCAAAGAAACAAATACCCTATCCCCTCTGAAGACAATATGAGAAATACAAAGATATCCCCCATTTGTGAAATAAACAGACAAATTATTATGATGGATGTCAGCTGCAAATAATAGAAAGCACTTATTCTGGTCCACATGAGTTTAGCACTGTGTACCAGGAAGAGTAAGAGTACAGCCTCCATTGGCTGCAACACAGGGGGAGACTTGAAGTCTTGAAACTGTGGCTAACAGATTCATTCTGGTTAGCTGGAAACATCATCTGATGAGGAGTTTATAAGTAATAGCTGTCACGGGTTCAGCTGTTTCCAAGGCAGAAAGATAGTCACCTTCCTCTTGGTGACAGAAATTTCCTGTTGCAGAGTGTGCTCTAAATCAGTTGAGAAATGCCATCAGACAGCATGGTTTACCTGGCAGAAATTGAATTTTGGGGTGACACCTGTTCTGTGGGTACCCATCCTCCCTGGTAATTCACTCAACAGTCTGCTGGTTGATCTTTTTATGTTGAGGGAATGGGCAAGGGGCAGCAATAAGATGATGATGATGATGATGATGATTATTATTATTTGGTCTCCCTACTTGTCAGGATTTAAGAGAGAGCTGTCTCACAAAGCTGGCACTAATCTACGTGCAATATGTCATTTTTCAGAGCAGGACTAACACAGACAACTTCTGTTCAGACTGATGAAGATGGTGATGAACTAGCTTCGTGATTCTGCCTTACCAGTCAGATCGGTTATTTCAAGATTCTTTTCAGTGCCATCAGATTCGAAATGATGATTAACATTTGGACCTGCAAATGCTCTTTTACCTACACTTGGGGAATACAAAAAATTGCTCAATTAATTTGCAGTAAGTTCTTTCAGAAGGGATCTAAGAAGTCGAAGTTCTTCACTTGTGTATTTCTCAATAAAATCAGGATGGACACTTTTGGAAATCTTAACGTGAACTGTGTTTTTGTTTTTCCCTCTGTGAGGACCAGTGCAGGGGTAGGACTGCATTTTCAGTCCTTCCAGCACAGCACCAGTTGATTCTCTGTGGGAGTTGTCATGTTTGTTATCCATTAAAGCAGACCCCTTAATAGCTCCTATCACTGCCAGGCAAGCTTTAGAAATTCAGAGTGTCTCTTATGAGACTTGGTATTATACATCTAATTCAGACAAGTATGTCTCGCAATCACTATTGCATTGTTTCCAAAGAAAATACAAGAATTATCCTTTCCTCTCTGACGCATCAAAGCCCAGCTCATAGGAGAGTTAAATCTCCTGGCAAGAAGGTTGTGGTAAGATTTGCTATTCATCTTTGCAACAGCCAGTTTGCAAAAGCTGACTAAATACCATTGGACTGGCTGTCAATATTTTGCTGTGCATTCTTGACAGACGTCTTCTCTTTGATGTGTTCCCTCTACAAGGGGAGCTGCATAGGTTGTATGCAATCTTTACGATGCTTTTGGTTGTTGAAACTCTTAAGAGTGATTCTTTTTTCTATGGTAGGAAGAAGAACTGCTTTCGTCACCATTTGTAGACAATAAGATGAGTAAAAAAATAATCTCTTTTGAATAACAAGTTTTCACATGTGATCTCATTGTAAAAAGAAGGTCCATCCAAAATGCAGAGAGAAATCAATATTAAAAGTTTGGTTATGTTTTGTCAGAAGATATCTGTGCTATGAAAAATAAGTGGGGGAATTTTAGCCTGCAAGTTAGGATATAGCTGACCTTGACTGTAGAAACTGCCACATGGTGGGAGTTCCAGAGAGCAGGACAAATGTCTTTGATGCAGGTGTGGTTTGCCTGTAGTTTCCATCTTCCATCTGGCATTGACAGCATCACCTGAGGTAGGAAGGTGGAAGCAGGACCACCCCAGTTGCCTATGGCTGTTTTTTCCATTGGTATTGGACAGACCTCAGAGCTTGGAGGCGTGAGCTTTGGCCTGTGAAGGGTAGAAGTTTTGAGGCCAAACCAGAGATTTTGCAGCTTCTTTTCCCAAAAGAGAGGTCTTTTTTCCTATTTCAGTTTAAGTAGAGTTGAAACTACAGGGAAGAACCCAGGCTGCTGTCTTCTGTCCCCCTTGTAGTGGTGACACATGATGTTGGTTATAGAGTTGTTTTGTGATGAGAGCCAGTAAATTAAAAAAACCTTTATTCTCTGGTAGTGTATTCAAGATATGAAGCCATATTTTTAAGAGCAAAAATGCCTTTTTAATTAAAATGTGAGGTTATAATAATGACTTCTGGTTGGCAAATAACTGATTTACATGAAGCCTCAACTTAAAACATAGCGCTTGGAGCACCATGAATACAAAATTCTATCCTTTCTTAGCCCATGTGTAGGAGGAATCCATCACAATTGCAGATACAATGAAGCAGTGGATTTTGACATTTTATTAAAGTTTGGACATGTAATCACTCTTCAGTGTTCTGTTCAAAGGAGCCTCAGCAGAAAATAGCATAAAATTACCATGCACTGATAATGGAGAGAAGCACTGAACTTCAGATTTACACTCTCATTACTCGTTCCATCACATTCTGAGTTCTTTGTTGTGTTGTCTTTATGGCTTCTGGTGTTCTGAGAGTAAAGTTCCCATTCATTTTTGGAACTCTAAAAGAACATAAATTATAACAGCTGAATTCCGATATGACACGGGTTAACAAAAATATAAAAGTTCTTTACTCTCAACTCTCAAAAGCAAAGCTGATATATTTTCCTACTGTTTTCTTTTGATTTCTTCTCCAGACATACAAGAAAAGTTAACTGTCTCTGACAGTTGAGGTAGATTTTTTTTATATTTCTCTGTGGTAAAGTTCTTACATATGTTTTAAATACTAGCATTAAATTCTGGACTCTGATTATAAAGAAAGTCGCTTTCATTTGTAAAGTTACTTTCGTAATTTCTGTCATGAGAATTTTACATATAAATATTTGTGTACGTTGCCTTTTTCGAACATCTTGGCACAACAAACTCAGCTAAAATGGAAGGAAAATTTATTAAGGGGAGAGAGAAACTTTCTGATCTCAAGAGAAGACTATCATGTTTAAAGAAAAACATGTTTTTACTGATAAAAGAATTATTAAATAAATCCACTAGGTTCACTAAGTAATCACTTTTCACCTCTTGCAACTGCTGCAACAAACAAGAAAATAGTTTACTATTATGACTTTGCTGAAGTAGGTGGTTCTGTTTATTTACCAGTGAGCAGAAAAAAAAGAGAAGAAATAAAGTATTCAAACAGAAGTTTTAAAAAAAGGACACACAGAGAGAGAGAAGGTTGTAAACTCTTTGTACTGTCTTTGACTTTGTACTTTTTTGCATATTTGAACTCTCCCTCCCAGGATTTTTTCATATTGCAGATTTCTGTGCATGAGTGGATTTGTTAAAGAGCTTGCAGATACAGTCTTTAAAGGTGTCCTTCAGGTTGTTTAGTAGATGGTCTCAACTTCTGTAAACAGATTAGGCTTTGTCAAAGTGTTTTGGGCTTTTTTTTGAGGGGGGTATTGTCATCTGTGACAGCTTATACTCTTACAGGCAAATCACTTGGATGATGACTCTGCCTTCATGATAGCACAGAGACATTTTCTGGTTTGACAAAAAAAGTGAATATTGTTGCTTCTGCCACAGTACTTTTCAGAGAAGTGATGATGTCTTCTATAGTAGCTTTGCTGATGTAACCCTAAAGTCTTATGGCTTGGAAAATTTTTCTGCTAACCAAACCCTTCACTTGGTTACAGCTAAGATGGGCAAAGAGCACTTTTGTTGGCAAAGAGTTCAGTCTTAGCAAGAAGCTGCAGCAGCTTAAGATACTCTTTTATCCAGCTGTTTCTGGGTACTCTGCTCCCAGGGCACAACTGGTAGAAGGAATACACTAGCGATCCACAGCTACGTGTTTGCAAAATCCAGGAGTTGAGTTTAGCAATCTGACCACTGCAGTAACTGATAAACATGGGTTGAATCCTTATAGATTGTTTGCCTAGGTAAGTTCAGGTAAACAACCCTTCTGTTTAAGGGAAATGCCCTCTTAAATCTCCTGACAATGTTGTTTGTCAGAATGAAATAAGGCTCTGCCAACCCAGCTTGTTTGGTTGAAGTGGATTAGGTTGGGCTGTTTGTACAAGAGGTGATTTGGAGGTGGGTGCAGGGGCTGCAGAAGAAAGGATGAATGGCAGATGACAGGCAAAGACTGTTGCTAAGAACCAGGGTAGTCACAGTCCCAGGGAGGCTCTGTTGTCACCAGTACAGCAGGAGCAAGGGCTCTGTAATAGAATTAACTTGTGACTTGGTGTGGCAGTATGAGGTCTGTGGAAAGTGGTGAAAGAAATGTGTGATTTGAAGATATTTTAGGTATTTCCTCAATGGATTTGGAGAACACACCCTCATTAATAAAAGTCAGTTCATTACAAAGTTGAAAATTTGAGTGCCAACGCATGTTATGCATAATATCTGAGCAGAATGATTTCACTGGAAGGCCTTTCCATCTGGTGAAACTAAAACCACCTCTAAAATGCATCAATAAAAAGTTACTAGAGTTTATTTTGCTGATGTATCATTTTAGTCCTGCAGAATGAAAGTGCGGTTTCATTTAGTTGTCCTGGCTGATAGCAAGGGAATCATTGTGGAGTGGCCTTCAGAGCATGTAATCAAGGGGTTCTGAAAAGTTGATGTCTGCTAGCAGTATTAAACCTCTTGCTGCTGTTTCTTACCGCTTCTTCAACCTGTCTCATACATTGAGAAAGCAAGGGGCCATGAATCCAAGCCTTCACTTTGAGCAGTTGCTGTTAGCTGTCTACAAGCTGACCCCATGTTTATTTGCTAACATGTAATTCTCAGCAGAATTTGGGCCTCTGGCATATCTATCTTCTGTGTAGATTACCACAGTTCTCCCTTCACAGGGCTAAGGTGTTACACCAAGTCACATGTAGCAACACTAGAAATGGAACTCAGGACTCCTTTTAAAAAAAGAAAAGAATAAATTAGATCAAAGGCTGGTTTCTTCATCTAACTCATCTTTTTGGACTGAATACTTGAAACATTTTAGCAATGCTGTTTCTGTATCTATTTATTGAAAACACATATGGAAGAGATGACTTGGCATGTCCCATCTGACAATAGGGGGTTTGAGTCTGTACATGTGTGAATGACCTAGGACTGCCAGTACAGGAGAAGCTCCTGTAACTTCAACAGTGGACAGCAAACACAACTGAATTCCATGCCAGATATCTTGACTTTGGATTAAGTAATTTGCCTGTAGAATTTCTCAAAGAAATTCACTTTTGAAGTCAGATGTGCCACTCTTTGGAAGTATTGGATTTGGGAGGTTTTAATGATTAAAGCAGCAATAATATGGGCTTATAAGATGTTGGGTCAAATCCTGGCAGTACCATGAGGCCCCAGTGAATTCAGCGCACTTATCCTACTGATAGGGAATCCAACATATTTTGGCTTCTGTGATTGTGACCAGTTGGTACTGTGAACATGTCATCTTCCAGCTCAGCTAAGTTGGCTGGATAAACTGCCACCCTTTGGGCTACTTGCAGGTATTTGTCATGCATCCTGTCAGCAGACTTCTGCTGTTTCAGATCTGCCACTTAAGCTGCTCATGTCATCACTTCTTAGCCTGTTTAAGGGGAAAAACGTACATTTATTGCCAAAGATCTACTACTATATATAGTTCAATAAGCCAATTTAGCTTACTGACTGAAATCTGTTAAGGAGGGCAGTGTAATTTCTTCTGGTACAGCTATATCCAGCAGAGAATATGCCCATGGCTTGCCATTTTGAGAGCTGGTTTTGACAAGGTTGTTTCAGAAACGCTTGTGGAAGGTATGCTGTCTTACAGTGAAGAATGTCTGTAGAGAGGTGTGGGCATTTCCTTAGGAGGTGATAGGAGTAGGCATGAGGAATGCTTCTGGAGCAGATGTGCCTCTGATCTAGAACTGTTCTTGATGGGAAGCATGTTTAGTTGTCAGTGGTCATCTTCATGTATATTTGAAAATAGGATTTGAACTGGTAAAAGCACGGTATTCTCCTTTTCCTGAAGATTTATTTCGTTGTCAACTGCAGTTTTCTACTGATGTTGTCTAAAGTCATCCGCTCTACTCTGCATGGAGGCATGATGTGGAAAGTGTGTGCTTACAGACTTGGTGTTCCCAGCCACGGCCCCAGAGTTTGTTTACAACCAAAAGTTGGGAATGGCAACATGAAGCAGCAGTCTTGATTCCTAGCTAAGTTTTTAGTCTGTTTTGCCTCTAGGTTCAGCTTGTGAGAGCCTCTCTCCATTTGGCCCCTTTGAGCTGGGGTCTTTAGCGTACCTCTAAGTAGTTCTTACTTTGAAAGGACAGTCTTATTGAGGAATGTTGATGTTATTTGACAAACCTTTGTTACACACATTGAGCTGTCTGTTCCTTTCCTTTCCAGCTTCAAGATGACTCTGAAAAGTGCTAACAAATCAGGAGCTTCTTGAAATTAGCTTAACATGAAGAAGCAAATATACTCAATTCAGTTGCTGGTTTAATGCAGATCAAGATAATATTCTCACCTCATTCCCAAAGGCCCCTAAAGGAATAGTGCAATTCCATGATGGCATCCATAGAGATAAAAGGTAGTATAACTGCATTATTTGGAAACTACTGCAAGCTACTCCTCTTTTCCCTTTCATTTAAAAACATTTTGAAGACACTAATGCTGCGGGGAGGGAGGCTTAACCATCTGAGCACTGGGAAATTTTTTCTTAGTTATCCATTCTTCCAGAATATTGCTGAGAACTGTGATCTTGTTTCAGGGAAATGAAAAGTTGGAAGAACTGGTAGAAGGTTTAGAAAGACCTGTCAGAGGCATAAAATGGTTAATTTGCCTTCCTGAAATTCATGTGTTGTCTGGAAGAAATTAGTTGATAATTTCTTTTAGACTGAGGTTTTGGTTGGGCAGGACCAGATTTGTTCAGATCTAGGTGTTATTGCTCAAACTTTTGTTAGAGAATGTAAGCTGGATATGTGATAGCGGCCCGGCTGGACAAAACTGCAGCAGCCTTTGATTTCTCTTGTTGATACCATCAGCTGGCTGGTTGCATAGTGGGGTCTTGTTTGGAGGCCAGTTATACATTCTGTTTCATCTAGGGCTAAGTCAGTACCTCAGTAGTGAGAAATGATGAAGGGTATATGAACCACTCCTTGGAATCTCTCTAGATGTGACATACCCTTGAGCACAAATTCTCCTCAGGAGCTGAAGACATTTCGATTGCTTATTTATATATTTAGGTAGATATAAAACCAGAAAAATGTTAACTGCCAGTTGCAGATATAGAAAATACCCTTTCAAAAGATCGAGAGGGTTGGATTTGGTATGCTGGTTGTTTTCACAGCCTTCATGATGGCTCCTTAGCCTGGTATCCATCCCCATTCTCATACATGGTCATCTGCTAAATTTTTAATTCAAGAGTTCCAGTTTCTATTGCAATAAAAAAGTATAGTTTTTGTGGAGGTGAAGGGGGAATTATGATTGTTTTTCACACCTTTTTTTTTAATTCTGAGATGAGATTTCTTTTGGTGCAACCATCTCTTTAACCTCAGTGTACACTGCCTCTGGTTAGAAAAGTGTGTTAGTATCACAACTCTTCAAAACAGATACCTTTTAGATTGTAATAGATGTCCCCTGGAAATGGGAAATGAATTGGATTTTCTGTGTCTTGGAACTGTTAACCCATGCTTTAGATCAATGCAGGCTCTGGCTGAGTCTTCCTCTTTTTTTCTTTTCCTCATTTAACCTGTAATATTGAACAGCTAACCCAGCTTACTAGTCACGTTTCTATAGCTCCTTTCAGAGAGCCCACACAAAACTGCCAGCCATCTTCCTGCTGTAAAAGCAAAAACCCATCATGCCTAAAGTAGATGCACATAATATGGTAATGTAACCAGCTATCATGAACAGGAAAGTGAAGAAATCTCAGCTAGTGTTAATGTTCTTGCTTCTCAGTATGTACACCTGCTGAGTCACATTTAACTTTCCTCTGTGATATGGGAAATTAACTACTTAACCTTTTTTCCTTAGGTACTTTACATAAAAAAGCACAAAGCTTGTTCAGGTTTCTGGTTAACAGGATACTACCCTGAGAGCATCTCTTGTGCTCTTCAGGACTGAGTAGCCCACACATCTTGCCATAGATGTGAGGCTTCTCTGTCTCAAAGGAAGAGAATTTCAGAGGGCTCTTTGAAGGACTGTGCTGATAAGGAGGCTGACATCCCTATCTTAAGTTGAAATGTACCTTATTGTTTTAGCTTTTAACCCAGTAGTCTGCATTGCCTGAAATGCCTGAATTTACAGGGAGGTTAGTATCTTCTGCTGTCTTTTCCTTGACAAGTTGATTGCTCAGTCTAAACTTGAGGCTGTTGGATTCCCTTCTTAAACTAGCTGTCCACCACTTTCTTTGTATTAATCACAATCAGTAAACACTAGCATGCTGTGCATAAGGCACATGAAAAGACTGTTGCTGCAGTTGTTTTAAAAACCCCAGACTTTGCCATATGACTTGTGACCATGTAGAGTTCTCATGCTGACTTACAGGGAACACCTTCATTTTTTTCAGTCTTGCATAGCAGAGAATGAGGGTTGCTCAGTGCAATGTTGCATGTGAATCCAGAGACCACCCACTGTTCCTAAACACAGGGAATTAAAATAATTTATAACCAGGAGAGACATTGGATGAAGTTTGCCAGAAATCTAGTAGGAACCAAAATAAAAGAGTCCCTAGTACAGGTCAACCAATTCAGCTTTTGGAATCAGCATAGCGTAGGAGTTCCTAATCCCTCTGGTGATAGTGGTCTGCCTTCTAATTTTAGTCTCTTTCAGTTTACTTGTAAAGCACAATAGAGCAGTGGAAAAAAGTCTGCATTTTAAAAAAGTTTTTGAAGAGCAGGCATGAGTCATACCTGTCCCTGCAGGCCGTTAAAAAGCTGCCAACGGTTAGCTGGGAAGAAGTGTATTTAAACTGTGTTCATGCCAATTTAAATCACTTTATTCAAAAGCATGAATGAGGTTGTAGTATTCCATTAAGACTGTTGTTATCAAATTTTAATGAGGAACTATATTTACACAAGCAGCAAATGAGTTCTTCCCAGAATTTTCTTTTTAATCAAATATTCCTAAACATTGTCTATGATTTTACAAGGAACAAAAGTGAACATTGTTCAATCTTGTCCCAGTGGGGAAATTCAGCTAACAACTGGGATGTGTTTAAATAACTGCATAGAAGTTGAAATTTAGGTTCATCAGTGAATGATCTGGTCAGTGGCTCATAGCCATGTTTTGTTGGAGGTAGGTAGTAAAAAGGGGATTCAGGTCTGGCCAGTTTTCAAGGCACAAGTTTGTTCTGTATCTGAAATTAGACTAAAGGGAAGAGTCTGCATGATGTGTGAAGCTTGTGTTGAAGGTTAAATTAAAAGGGACCTAACTAATGCTAGTCTGCACTTTGATTTTTTGCCAACTTTCTGATCAAAAAAATGAGACTTCTGCTAAACACCAGACTGCAGGCTGGTGCTCTCATCCTCCTCCCTCCTGCTTCCCTTTCCCACTTCCATTCAGTCTCTCCCTGTCCCATCACCAGGCCTATGACATACAGCAGGATATTTTTCCATTTCTCTGAGAAAGATTGGCATACATAAACCAGTTTGGCATTGATTGAATATTGAAGATGGAGTATGATAATAAAAGGAAAATGGGTAAAAAAATCCCTAGAGATTTGTCAGAACATTGCTGGCATTGCTTAGGCAATGTTACAGCTAATAACAAGCTTTAGTAGTTGCTTTCAGCAAAATAAAAGGAATAGGAACTAGGACATATATTTGCACAGGCTTTATTACAGAATCTTAAATCTCTCTTCTGGTGTACTAATTTCAAATAATAGTTTGCAATATTCTGCATTTTTTTCCTCTTAATTTAAAGTTTTAAGATATGTCCCTGTGCAACCAATCACATTGGTGACATGGGCTATTCCTTGTCATTTTACTTTGTAGCATTTAATTGGTAAATCAGTAACATTAGATGACTGCATTTCCTTAAATAATTGGATTTGTGAAATACTGAATCTCCATAAACTTACAAACTTTAAAACCACCGTTGCCATCTAATTTTGTGGTTACAAGTGAATGGAACAGCAAACAAAGAAATTTTGACATCTTTCATTTACTCCATCCTGTCTATAAATAAAGAAATTATAAGCTTCAAAACCCAGGAGTTTAGTTAACTGTCTTGCTATTTAACCCACAGTGAATGGATTGGTTTAGGGAGCACATCAGTTCCATTACACTGATCTGGCAAGTTGATGGACGTTTTTAGAAAAATGGTTAAATATGTGGTGTCTGAGGTTATGTGAAGATTTCAACATGCAGTTTTCCTTGAGGGTAGAAGTAGGGGTTTTTGACATGTAGTTTTTGCTTTAATTCAAGTAGAAATGTTATAGCTTTATAAAGGATAAAGTATAAGCTCTTATTGAACAAAATGTTTTCCCAAAAGAAGCTTAGACATAACAGTGGACAGGTATGGTCATTTTCTTCTTTTATGCTGTAGTTCTTAGGTTTTGGACAGGTAGCACTGTTTGAAAATATCTCTGAAACACTATGAAAGGCGCCACCTATTTCATACCTCTTGAATTCTATGAAGCATCTGTTACCAAGAGTTGTGCTGGTAAAGCTAAATTCAGTATATTAAAAAAAAAATAAAAATTAGCAATTGTCATCCCTCTCATCTGGATGAGGGCCTGGTTACCCGAAGTTGTGCTGTGTCTCTTGTGAGAGACAGGCAAGAATGCTGTGTGGTTTCTAGACTGGAAGCACCTGTTCAGGGAAGAGTGTTTTTAGATGGGGCGGGTTTGCTGGCCTGCTTGCTGTGCCTGTAGCCCATTTTGACATGCAATTGCACAGCATAAGGTTAATGACAGTGGGTTAGCAAGTCTTCAAAGCATCTGGTGTGACCCCAGGATGCCTGGCATTCCTTTCTGCTCTGCAAAGGTTTGGCATCCATCCTCCACTGCAGGAAGAATGTACTCAGGAGAAACCAGCTCACAGGGCTCCTCCAGGCCTCTGGAGAGGGGACGGTTGTCATGGCAATAAATCATGAGGGTTCATGGAAAAGGAGTAAATCCCCTTCCCTGTGCTCTACCATAGGCATGGGTTGGGTGAGAAAAGGAAGCTGGATCAAGCAGGCAGAATGTGCAGTTTTCCCTTTTATAACCACCACTGCCACTTAATGCTTGGGCAGAGTGTGTGTCATGGGAAAATGACCATTTCCATGTACCAGAGACACTCTGGGCTGCAAGGAGTCTGTGTCCTACCACATTGTAGTGCTGATCAGACTGACCTGACTGACGTGGGACGCCCTGAGCATTCTGTAGCCAAAGGCAATGTAAGCAGAACTGCATCTTCCCTGTAGTGGCAGCTTCCAGCTGCTCTGCAGATGTGGGCAAGAATGGCAGAGAAGACACCAAATATCCTCTAGAAAACTTGCAGGTGCAGGTATTAGACAAAGCAGAGGAGAAGCATTACTGGACCTACCTGGTGCTCACCAATCCAGAGGAGCTCATTAGACAGGTTAAGATTGGAGGCAGCCTAGGCTGTAGCAACTGGTTGAGTTTCTGATCTTGAGGAACATGGACCTGACAAAGAACGAAGTCAGGACTGTGAGCTCCAGAAAAGTGAACTTTAAGTCCTTTAAAAATTAGTGGATGAGATTTCCAGGGAAACTGACCTTAGGTACGGAGGAGCTGACCAGAGCTGGCAACTCAGTTGACACAACAGAGGGATGGGATACCATCCAGAGGGACCTGACAGGGTTAGGAAGTGGGCACATGAGGACCTCTTGAAGCTGGGAGTCCAAGTGCAAGGTGCTGCACCTGAGTCAAGGCAATCGTCGTGAGTACAGACTGGGAGTTCTCGTTGAGAGCAGCCCTACAGAGGGGGACATGGGTGTTCTGGTGGACAGAAAGCTGGATATGAGCCAGCAACATGCTTGCAGCCTCCTGGACTGCATCAAAAGCCCCATGGTCAGAAGGGCGAGGGAGGGGATTCTACCCCTCTGCTCCACTCTGTTGAGACCCCACCTGCAGTGCCATGTTCAGCTCTGGGGTCTTTAGCAAAAGAAGGATATGGACCAAGTCCATGAGGAGCAAGTCCAGAGGAGGGCATGAAGATGATCGGGGGCTGAAGCACTTCTGTGAAGACAGGCTGAGAGAGCTGAGGTTGTTCAGCCTGGAGATGGGAAGCCTCAGGTAGACTTCACTGTGGCCTTTCAGTTCCTCAAGAAGGCTTATAAAAGTGAGGGAGAGTCACTTTTTATACAGGCAGGTAGTGCCAGGACAAGGGGGACCAGTTTTGAAACTGGAAGAGGAGAGAATTAGGTTAGATGTTTGGAAGAAACTCTACCCAGGGGCTAGTGAGGCACTGGAGTAAGTTGCTCAGAGAAGTTATGGATGCCCCATCTCTGGAATTGTTCAAGGCCGAGGTTGGATGAGGCCCTGAGCAACCTGATCTAGTGGGTGGCATTGAAAACCACAGTGGGAGAGGTTGGAACTAAATCATCTCTAAGGTCCCTTCCAACCCTGGCCTTTGTATGATTCTGTGAGTCTGTGTCCTGCTGTCCAGATGTCCCCTGGCTTGTACATGCTTGAACATTGTATGGAAAAATGCTTCCCCTGAATTCCAAGGAGGGAGAAAACATGGTCAAGGATAGGAAAGAAAAGGAGTTTTAAGGTGGGACAATAAGTCTTGTTAGACTGTGATGCTGTGGAGAAGGCAGGAGGGAGGAAACTACTGGGGAAATACTGGGCCAGAAGATTGACAAAGGAAGCAAAGGCAAGAGAATGGAGGACCTTGGAATGGTCCTTACAGAGAAATAAGAAAGAAGAAAATATGGAGAGAGCCTGGGAAATTCATACATGTTCAACAGAACAATTGCCTCTCCAAAACTGTGACTCAAGGATCCTACACTTCTGCTACCTGCAAACTGCCCTGGCACATTTCACATTCCTCTAGAGCTTTTGCACCAAAGGTGGCGTCCTGCTGTGTTCCTCACTGCTGACTACCCACAGTGGTGGAGCTGTGTTCCATGTCACTGGCACACTGGACAGGGAGTCAGTGTGTCAATTCACATGATAGGGTGAATTGCCTCGATGCTATAAAACGGATGCCAGAATGCCATGCCTAAAACATTGGGATGCTTGCCTTTGCAAACTTGATGCACGTGCACAGGTGGATAACAATGTAATTGCAACCTCAGACACTGTTTGTTTCCACAGAATCTCTTATTTAGCATGTACCATGCACAGGCTGTCTTGTTCAGCAGCTTTTTCAGAGTAAAAGCATCTTATTCCTGTCATTTCAAATTCTTTTGAATGCTTGGTTTTGTAACCTTTATACCCCCTTTAGGTAAAACAGGTAGGAAAAGAGATTTGACATTTTTAATAGCTTTTTCTTTACATTCTTCCTAAATCCTTCTGATTTAATCTGTAATTCCAGGAATTCTTTTGTCTGTAGCCTAAAAGCTCACAACTAACCCCTTCTCATTCTCATATACCACGAATGACAACAGAAACTATTTTGTAAATAAATCTTTATAGATTATGCCAATAAACAAGCACTTCTTTTGGCAATTAAAATTAAGGTATCTCCAAAAAAGAAAAGAAAAGAAAAACTTTGAAGAAAACCGCTGTCGATACCAGTCCTCCATTTGTATTCAGTGCAAAGAACAGCATTTTTGGTAAGCCTTCCAAGTCCAAACACACATTTCTTTTTTTCTACAAAGGTGATTTGCCAACCTGCTTATATTTGAAAACAGTTTGAACTTTGGTGTTCAAAGGCAGAAATACACACTTCTCCAATTTGGAAACGTTCTTGTCAATATAAACAAAACAATTCAGCTCTTTGTTTGAAATATTGAAAAAAGGAACTGATCCCTAATAATTTCTTTTGTATTGTGTTTGTCATCTGTTGGTCAGCAAGAAAGGCTTGTGCTTTGTGTGCCTAAGAACAAGTCTCTATGCATGGTTTTCTAACTTGATGGACTATCGTCACATGCAGAATCTATGAAATGATTATAATAGGAATATAAAGTAAAATTATTTTTAAAATGCCCCAGGCAGTGACTGCTATCTTCATATTGTGCCAACAGAATGCCCTGTGCCCAGGTGGCCTCTGGTTGCTGGTGTGGTTTGGCAGCCACTGCTCTTGACTTCAGTGGTGTGTATGGATATCTGGGGGAAGAGTGGGCCAAGGGAGGGAAGTGGATGGGATGTGTGGTGCCAGCTTCCTCCACAGTGCAAGTGTGGGAGGCTTGCAGGGGCTGCTCTGTGGGGCCACTGGGGCTTGGCCAGTGTGTAACAGGCAAGGTCATCGCTTCAGGAAATTTAGGAATGTCCTTTGGTCTCTGAAGCAACTGCTGCTGTGACTCAGAAGCAGAGCCTGGTTCAATGTGAACTTGAGTGATTAGCACAGCTATTATTGCATCTATAAATAGAATTCATCTTACAATATATTAAGTTTAATGATATAATAAATAGATTACAGTTAACTTTAATAGGAGCACAATGAATGGAGACGCAGTTCTTATGAAGATCTGCTGCCATTAGAGAATGTTTTGCAAGATGTATTATATGTAATACCTTCTTTTGAAAAATGAATAATCTTGTAAATACTGTGTTAAAACAAAACTCAAAAAAGCAACTCATAATGTTCCTGTTGCACAGAAAGCAGTGAAGGATGTGAAAGTGCAGGTTGCATTATCAGCCTTAACTCTGCTTCTTATGAATATGCATTATGAAAAATGTTTATTATATGCTAATATTGCTAGTTTTAAAACAAACCATATATTTCTGTGTAGGAAACTTGCATGTGGTTACTGTCACAGGGAATTAAAAGCAACAGGAAGCTTCGCTGCACTGATATTTTGTTTTAATTTATCTTTTTCTTTAACAAGAAGAAAAATGTTTTGGAAAGAAAAATGTTCTTGTTTTGTTGGTTTTATTCAGTGAAATAATATTGAGTTCTAATGAGACAAGCTTCCTGGAGTTACAATGTGACATGTTTAAAGAAGGTTGGCATTGTACCCCCTGCCTGTGGTTCACCTTGTTGTGCTTGTTTTGTGGTAAATCTTTAGTGTCCATCTCTATTTATCACAGACTGAAGTATATTTTTCAATGCAAGTAAGTTGTTCTGGTGATAATACAGTAGTCTGGGTTGGGAGGACAAAGCCCAAAGCCCACAGTTCCTTGCCTTTTCACCTAGGGCTGTAGTTTTGCAAATGTTCAAGGTAAGGTAGCTCTTCTGGGGGCTTGGGGAGGTTAGAAAGGAGGGAGTGGGCTGTACCTCTTGCTAAGCAGGCACAGATGTGTGTGTGTGTGTGGCTGTGCAGTGAGGGAAATGAGGAATCTGACCTGGCTGGAAAATAGCTTAGCAAAAAGGTGACCCGAGGTCAGTTGCCACTATAGTTGACCACAGAGCCATACAACGAAGGCTGTGGTGGCATCTGAGAAGGTGGTGCAAGCATAGAAATGAGTGGCCAAGGGCAGCCACAAGTGCAGGAACTGTTTTTTTTTTCTTCTTCTTCCCGGTGTCTGTGCTGGCTTAAATGCACATGAAGCTATAGCTGAGAAAGTGATGCCTCTAGGTGTAAATAATAGGCTTATCCTCTCTGCATGGGACACTCTGGTCATAGTTCCTCGTACCTTTTTCTCAGTGGTGTAGCTGGCTCAAGAGGTTTGTGCCCTGCCTGTGAATTGCTCATTTTCTTCTGCTTGCTCAGTTGTTTGTGAAAACATGGTGGAAATTTAATCCAGCAACTAGTTCTAAAAGAAAGAAAAAAAGAAAACCCCAAGGGTAAAAACTTAACCCCATCTCTCTTCCTCTTCTATCAGTTAATGAATCTGATTCACGGGGTGCTCCTACAGATGTTTGTTCCTGTAGAAATAAGGGCAAGAGCCATTCAGGGATGGGAATGAGCAGGTGAGACTGGGACATCTTTAAGCTGGTGTTATCACCAAGGAAGAGTGCATGGATCTGTTCCTTTCATTACTGGGCATGTGACAGCTTTGGCTGTACTCCTTTAAAATAACCTAAGCATCGAAGCATATGCTGCAAGTTCTGTGCCCAACTACAGGGAACCAGCAAAGAGGACAGGATGTATGACCTTCAGAGGGGAGTTCTGCTCTGCTGGAGACACAGTGATGCCATATTACATTAAGCCTATCTGTGAAATCTCCCTGCTCTTAAAACATAATTTGAAGTTTATTATAGGCATAGGCATATATGCTGATATCTGTTATATCTGTTATATACACTTCATGTTTGAATCCTTTTCAAAGGTATTTTTTACAGCCATTAAGTAGCACACCTTTTGAATTCTATCACAGCGTATTTAGAACTCTATTTTTTTAAAGGCAAATATTTTAAGGAAGTTGTTTATGGGAAATCTCTGCTATTGAGATATATACCTTATATACCTCTGCTATATACCTTTAAAATGGTATTTGTAATCAAAGTTCACACTATTCTAATAGGATCAGGATTTATAAATAAATATTAATTGATTTTTTTTCAATTGCTACCAATGCCATTTCCTTCCCTGCAGAAACAAAGCTTAAAGTCTTTTTACAATTTTGTTTAACTACAGTACTTTGCTTTGCATGGAAATCACAGATAATCATGTGTGGGAAATTTCATTTTGAAAGCAGTCTTCAAAATGCTTTGCCAAGAAACATTATGCAGTTAGTCAAACAGTTCAGTATTACCTATCATACTTCATAATACATATTCTCCACTCTGCTTAAGTAAGCTTTGGAAGGCTTCATGCAACTTAATGTAATGCCTTTCTGTGTCCTTCCTCCCATAATAGAGTTACTGTTAGTTTCACTACTTCCTCCTGAACCTTAAGTTCATCAGTATTATAAAAATAAGTCATTTATCATAAAGCTGCTGATCAGTGCACATTGCAGTGTCCAGAATTGCTTGTACTACACTTGAAGTACACATGATCATAAGTGTAAATTTCTTCCCGTTGAGGCAAACATGCAGGAGTGAACGTTTCCAACCTTGCTACACACTTGATAAATAAATTGAGCAGAAATTTCTCTATCTGAACTGATTCTGGGGAGCCAAGTGGCTTTTGTTCTTCCCTGATAGCTGTAATGTAGCAGCTGCTGGCCACAAACTGGTGCACCTAAATTCATTTCTTCAGGTCTGTTCTGCAGCATCAATATTAATGGTATATTCTACACACTTACACCTGTGTGATAGGTGCATCCTACAATGTACCCTTGAACTTCCTTAGCCGAATACCCATTTTCCTTAACTGGTGAGTGTGCTAAACCTTTGTCTCATCCTGCTCACAGATCTGGAATTTACCCATAAAATACTTCCAGCTCAGCAACTAGGATGCACACTAATAAATCTCAAATCTGTAGCCTGTAAGGCTGGTGCCTAGCCCAAACTGAAGAGGGATAAACTGTGAGAACACAAGATTTCTATGATCCCAGTGGGTCACTTGTTTAATTTCATGATAGTTCAAAAAGAAGAAGATCTGACAATAATAGCAGTGCCTTTCTGTAATGAAAAGGCCCACCCTGAATTACTTTGAAACATGAAACTTTGAAACTTGCTATCATGTGGAATATTTTTCTCCTTTTCTGAGACCTTACACATGTTGGACTCTAACATGTGCCTTTCTCATTGAGTGAATGGGAATTTAGGCTTTTAAATGTAGGTGTCCTAAGCTAAGCTGTAGTTAAATGTCTAAAGCAGATGGCAGAAGTACCTCTCTGTGGGGCCAGATTCTTGCCTGAATGGGAGCATTTGGCAAATTAAATGAAGTATGTAGTTGGATGAATAGGTCGAATATAGAAGACAAAGTGCTGGCTGCTGCAGCTGCCCAAACTAGATTACCGAGCAGAAGGGGAGTGTTTAAAGCCTAAGTGGGTCCAAATTTGAGAAAGGGAAAAACAGCTAAGCATGACCGTTCTTCTCGGGTCATCTTCACTGTGTCCAGGGTAAATCTTGCATAGCTAAGGATTTGGCCCCTCCCAATTAGGATGTTTGATTTCCTGGACTGAAAAAACCCCGCAATCCTATTAGACAACACACAAAAATCCCTCTGAAATGTTTCTAAAGGAGTCAGTCTGCTAAGCGTCTGCTAAATGTGCAGAGTACACAGAATCCCTTCTGGCACTGTCTTGAATGTTGCATTTACCAATATTAATGGAGATACCAAACCATATTGCACCACAGTTCCTCCTGCACACATTATGCTCTCAACACACATATGTGTGTATGTGAAATGCCAATTATGGTTTTTGCATTCCCTGGTTTAAGCACCAGGGTTTTTTCAAAATGCTGACTGGCCATTACTACAGCCAGACCATCCTGTAGTCTCTCCACTCAAAAATGTTTCTCCAACTAAAAAAAAAAACCAAAAAAAACCCACCACAAAAACTCACCCAACAACAAAAAATGTTGTTTCTTTGGTCTGTTGCACTGTAATCTCCGTTCTTCTGGGGATTATATAGCTCTGCGGGTGATTTCTGTAATTCATTCTAGTCTTTCATTAGAAGTAATAGACGGTCTTAATTACAGCATGCCACATGACAAACTGGTAAAGGTGCTAGAAATGTTGCCAACAGGAAAAGAATTGGATGCTGTGAATTTTTTTTAATTAAGAGTTGGCAGTACTGATGGGAAATAAGATTGGACTTGTGTCCACTGAAAACTATGTAATTTTGGTGTAGACATTTTTCTAAATGTCATGAATTGTTGTTTCTGGTTTTAAGAACTTGAAAAATTATTGTCAGCTTAAACAAAGTAAGACCAACCTTTGAAATTAAGTATATACCAAACAGGGAAAGAAACATGGTAACTTTTGATCTTTAACATTGCTTTCAATTGTAGTCTTCCTCAGTGTACCTTAATTTGTAATGAATGTTTACTTTATGCCATCAGGTATTCTTGGGGTATTAAGTTACTGTAGTAAATATTATTTCAAATGTTGGTAGAGATGTAAGTGAATGTACCATCTTTGCTACTTTCTGTCAGGCACTCAAAAGCACCTGCAGGGCTAGGGTCCTGTTCCTCCACCTTTGTATTTTCCCAGAAGGCACAGAGTGAAGCTGTGGGACCTCAGTCTTGCCAGGTTAGGCAGTTCCACATTACTTTTGCAAAACCTTAATTAATTTCCTGCAAGGGAGAGTGTGGTGCATTCATTACAGAATTTTTTTCTGAGGATAGGGTGGTTCTCAATGTCAAGGGAGAGAGAGAAAGTCCTTTCTAGACAGGGATTTAGGAGTGGGAGTCTCACAGTAGGTGTCCTCAGCCTTTGGTGGAGCATGTTTTCCAATAACTAGGAAGCGCCTAGGCTGTGGTTAGGGTTTTTGGGGAAGAGCAGACATCCAATCAGAATAATTTTGCAATTACCCAGAGATTATCAAACTTAATTTGAGAGAGAGGGAATGTTTCTTTATTTGTGGAGAATCAAAAGTGGGGCCACTGCAGAGAAAAATACTATAAAGGTGAGAGCCAGAGCCATAACCATGTGCAATTTTTGTTTTTTGCTCTGAGAAAGGCAGATTGCTAGATGAGAGATGGTCATTGTTCAAATGTCATCTCTGTCTGTGATATCTATATCTAAAATTAGGAAAAAGCCCAAACCTTTTGTGCAGAATAAATACCTGACATACCAAGTTTTCTACCATTAGCAAATGATTGTTGGGGTTATTACATGGGTCCTGACTGTGGCAAAGTGATTAGTAGTTAAAGTCTGGGTTTTTTTACCATGAGAGAATATCTGCCAATCATGATCAAAAGAGAAGTAATCTGCAATAGTAGTACTCCAAAAGAGAGGAAAATAGTAATTTCTAATTATTATTCAGCTCATTGACTGCTTAATTCCGAAGCGCATCTTGTTCAAAAGATAAATCTAGCCATGCTGTCAGATTACACTTGCCTTTGGGCTGGGGGAGAGGCTAATCCCTGGGGACTTGCTGCCCATTCCAGCTTCTGTGCTGGAGCAAGAGTAGCCATCATCCCCCCTCTGCATCGAGTGCACTCCCTGGTGGGAGAAGGGGCAGAGATAGCTGCAAGCATCACAGGGCATTAGGCAAGTGCATAAAGTACTTCTGAGTACAGCGATAATGTTCAAATTCTTACTCTGATGATTTGAGTATTAATTTGCTTCCTGTGATGACTTAACGTGTATATGCAGCCTGTGATTTTTTTTCCCTTCCCCTTTGCATGTGATGTGCTAGCAAAGGAAAGGAGTAATAGTCTCCCGGGATATGTACAGCTCTGCTCATATCTGAGGTATGAAGTCAACTCAAGACCATTTTGTTCTCATAAAATATACAGCAAGGCAGTTTAATGGATAATGGCATAAATGCCAAGATTTGATGAGCAGAACCATTTTCACTGGGAGATGAAAAACACTGTGAGGACTCAGTGCTGGATGGGAGATACACAAAACCATAGGGAGGCAGAATCTCTGTGCTTGTGGGGGTAGTGATTTCTCCTTTATCTGGGTGTGCTAACACCTGCCACACTTCGCAATTGCTAAGTAATACTGCTTAGCAATAATATGAGATTTTTTAAAGTACTAATGAGGAAGCTAATGGGTTTTACAGAAAGTGCTTCCAATCCTTTAGATGTGTCTTCTATAAAGGTAGAACCTTTTTTGTACTGCTTTGGGTAATAAAGAAGATGGTTTCCCCTCAGGTCAGTAGGAATGGAATACATGCTTCCTTCTGTTTGAGTGCATCGGTCTGGAGGGCTGCTGAGCATCTCCAGTTTCTACTGCACCTGGGGAAAATTACATGGGAATGCTGCAGCTTCAGATCATGTTCAGGGTATGCTCTGTTCTGAACTTGGGAAGAAAACTTTGCAGGAGAGGGAAAAAAAATTCTGAAGGTGAAGTCTCTTGAGTTGTTTGTATAGAAACTAAAAAAAAAATGAAGCTGCCTAGCTGCTGTGCCGGTTCCAGGTATCTGTCTGAGAGCCCAGCCATATGTCAGGAACTTCAATGCCCTTGAATCGAGCCGTAAGGGTGAACTGGACAGATTTGTTGATGTGAACAATGACCAAAAAAGGAGCGTTCTTTAGCAAGTAATTACCAAGGGTTTTCCTTGCGCTTTCACTGAAATACTGCTGAGAATCCTGCGTAGGATTTGAAGCCCGAGCTAAGATGGCTTGGTGCCGCCCAAGAGCTGCCTTGTACGGGAGAGGGGAGCGTGTGTGCGTCCAGGCTGTTCCAGGTGCGCGGGGAAGGCTGCCTGCCTCCCTGCTGGGGAAACCCCGCTCCTGCCGCTGACGGCTCCGCCGCGGCTCTGCTCTGGATTAGTATTTTAATGTATATTACATAATTGCTGGATTCGGGTCTTTCAACTCCTAAATCTTCAAAAACCGTTTATTCTATTGTTTAACCAATAGAGGGTATTTCAGCATCTTTTTTTCCTGGCAAAACTGTAGTGCATTTTAAATTATTCTAAAATTACCCGCACTTTTGAAGGACTAATTTGCGTCTGTCCACGGAATGCAGTCATGGACGAGTCCAGCCAGGCTCGCCGAGGGCGATGGTACAATTATAATTAGTGGAAATGAGCTTGTTTTGCACCCGCTTGGAAAACCGTGGAGAGAGTGGCGCTGAGGGAACAGAGCGAGGGCTGGGGGCAGCCCCTGTCTCGGAGGCGGCGCGGGAGAAGGGGGCGGAAGGGGGTGGAAAGGTGATAGAGGGAAATAGCCCCAAACCCACGCAGCGCTGGGGTTGGGGTTTTTTTTAAAATTTTCCCCCGTCTGCGCGGGGTGGGGGCGGTTTCCCGCCGGCGGGGCCCGCGGGTCCCTCCCGGCCGCGCATCCCGCAGTGCCGCGCCGCCGCTGCGGAGGCGGGCGGGGAGGGAGGGACGGGGCGGGCGCGGGGGGCGGGCGGAGGCAGGCGGCGGGCAGGGCGGGCACGGGGAGCCGCGCTCCGCGCAGGCAGGGCAGGGCCGGGCCAGCCGGGCCGAGCAGCGCCGCCGCCGCCGCCCGCCGTGCCCGAGCATGTCGGCGCGGGAGGCGGTGACCTACCTGCCGGAGAAGGGGCTGTACTGCCAGCGCCTGCCCGGCCGCCGGGCCCGCGGGGCGCCGCCGCCGCCGCGCAAGGGGAAGCGCGCCGACACCATGGGCTTCTACGGCACCCTCAAGATGATCTTCTACAAAGTGAGTGGCCGCCTCCCCTCCCCGCGGGTGCGCGGCCGCGGAGGGGGGGGGGCAGGGAGGGGCGGGCGGGGGCCGCGCGTCCTCCGCGCCGGCGGTCCGCGGGCGGAGACGTGCCGGCGGCGGGGGCTGCCGCCCGGCCGTAGCTGCAGTCAGTGCGCTGCCGGGGAGCGCTGCCAGCGCTTGGTGGCAGGCGGTGATGCGGAATGCAGTTTGCTGCCCTTTCTTTTCATTTTTCGTATATATATTTTTTTAAAAAAATTTTTGATATAGTGCGATATCGATTAGTTTGATGAATAAACGCTGTCTGAAGGAGTTGTGTTTTCCTAGCGACAAATTAAATGTTTAAAGGGATGTTTGCTCGACGGTTTCTGTGTTTTGGTTACACAGAGACCTTACTGGTTTCCGAATCTTGTCAGTAGACCTCTCTGCTGTAGATAAAGTTTTATCTTCTTCATATGATAAACGGCATTTTTTGACCGTCTATTACTTAGCACCTTCTGAGATACTGAAAGTCGGTCTGCATAGTGGACCCCATGTGAAAGTTGTCTAAAATGTCTGAAAAAAATGCAGCCCAAGAAACAGGTGAAATCATTATTAGGCAACATAATGCAAATTGTTTTCTTTGCTAACGCAAAAGAATAAATCACCAGAGCTGATTATTCTGCTATAGGCTTTCTACTTTTTATTTTTAAGGTGTGCTTTTGCAAAACTGCATCTCCCTCTTACGAGAAGCAGAAGAGGAATACAATGATGATAACCTCTCAGAAAGGCAAGCTGGAAATAAAAAAATTCCTTGAACAGGAAAAATCCTTTCTGAAAAGTCTGTCATCAAATACTGAAATTTATTCTCAAACATCTTACTTACGCTTCCAGTAATTTTGATGGCTCACCCACCTGGCACAGCAATAAAAGATGGGATCCATTATTTTTCAGTGATCCTTGCAACTGGTTTTCTCGGGGGGAGTGGGGGGGGCTGCTTCTCGTGGGGCGTGGGGAAGCAGCAAGGGTGAGGCTGGTGATTCGGCAGCATGCAGGGAGGTTCTGGCTCAGTGCTTGTCTGCTGAAATGCTGTGGAGTGTCCCATGTGAGGCAGGGGCCAGAAAACACAGCTACAAGGCAAGCTCTTCTGGTTGTGCTGTAGCTGTTCCCATAAAAACAAGCCTTTGCTTTCCTGTGTAAGCACTAATGAAGCAGAACACAAGATCTTCAGTGGCAGAACACAAGATCTTTATCTTTAGATAAAGCCATAAGGGTATTTTAAAAGTATAAATTACCACAATCACGGCAAAAGTATGTGGACCATAAGCTTTAGAGAATCCTGTTGGGTTTGGAGTTTTGTTTTAGGTAGATAGAGTGATGCAATAAATGGTTAAATAACTCTTACAATACAACGTAAAAAAGATCAAATCAGTCATGTAAGAAAGATGCCAACTTTTCAACTGTATCTTAAACGTGAAATTTTGAAAAAAGGAAGAAAATGGTTATACTAAAGTCTGAAATGTATTATAAGTAGTTTATGCGTTTTGCACCTCACAGTTGTAAACAGCAGTAAACATTCTTCAGCTGGCTAAACTGTTGTGGTGTATAACATCTCAAAAAACAAAAGGAAAACCAGCAAAAACTCAGAAGTTGCATTTGGCACATGTATGTCTCATTTAGTCCAAAAGTCTGTGGTTAAAGATTACCCAAATATGTAGGAAATAATCTCTATTTGTCTGCCTAGATAAACATGGCTTTCATTGGTTTCCATCTCTCTGGTAATTTTTGCAGTCTGGCTTCCCCTTTTAGCAGCTGCCCTGCTCATTATTTGGTTTTGATCATATCTAATTGCGGGTGACATTCGAGACTGGGGTGTAGCGTTTTTCATCCTTACTCTTCTTGGAAAAATACTGGTCAATCTGTCAGCCAGTTTTACTGCAGTTTTGTAAATTTCTTCAATGTACAGCTTTAAAATAAAAGTAGAGACAAAAAAAAATACAGGTTGGTTTTTTTTTTTAAGGTTCTGAAATAAATATAATGCAGACAGGCTACCTAAAATTTAACCATTTCAACAAGAGACTAAGCAGTGAACCTTAACACAAAGGATGCAGGGCTTTGGTTTAGTTCCTTCCATCCTCTCCTGTGAGGACAGAGAGAGAACAGTTTCGTGGATAAACAACACAAAATAAATTACCACAGTTCTGCACACTTTTTCACAATTTGAAAATTAAAAGAATGTAATTCCAATAGATTTTGGACCCTAAAAGAGCAATAATATATACATGCACCCTATAAAACATGTAGCAAATATTGTTGAATTTAGAAAATAAAATGTCGCTTTAAGTAATTTTATGAGTGTCAACTGTTTGAAATTTGGTATAGAAGTAGAAAGTAAAAATGCATTAATTTTACAGAAGTACACATAAGTAAGGTTGGTTGTGTAACTAAATCCATGTTGTTACTCTTTTTCCCTCACCTTGCAGATGAAGAGAAAGTTGGACCATGGCTCCGAGGTCCGTTCTTTCTCTCTGGGAAAGAAACCCTGCAAAGTCTCAGAATACACAAGGTAATTAAATGCAATGACAGATCACTGGATCCTGATTCCTGCGTATATCCTGTCTTTCCAATTGCTCAGCCTGATTAATTAAGCTTCTCTTAATGTAAAACATTGTAAAGCAAAGAAGAGGTGGTATCAGCATTTGTATATTGCTTTGCTAATTTAAATTACGTGAACTGAAGATGAGTTTTAATGAAGTAGCCAGACTTGCATTCTCCAGTTGAGGTTTGTGTTTCATTCTAAATATAGCAAGCCCATTTACTTTAAGAGACTTTTTGAGGGCTGGAGCATTCTTGGGAATAAAGTCAATCAGATTTAAAAAGGGACATAACGATAAACCCTAAGACTATTAAAATTGGGATCAAATGTATCACTTTGCTATGGTAACAGGAATGAGATAATGGAAATTCATGTAGGCAGAGCAGACCATCTGATCTTAACAGGAACACACGTGTGCTTGCTATCCACAATGTGAAAATATTACGGGTTCTGGTCCTCTTCCTTGCTGTTCCTGTGTGGTCCCAGGAAGCACAAATACCTGCTGCTGCTGTTCTCAGATGTTTCTGGGGTAAAGCACTTCTAACCATGAGCAGCAGTAGCGGAGCAGGGCTGTGGATGCATGCCTTACAACTGCATTCTTACTATGTAGTTACTATAACTACATTGTAGATACATCCGTTGCGCTCGGATGTCACACTGCTTCCCATCCTGTTTGAATTTACACTATTTTACGTTTTTTCCCCACTATAAGCACTGTCCTTCCCATAAGTGTTGCATTTGCCTTCCAAAGCTCTCTGGAAATGGCACTTCTACAGTAGTGTTGAGTCACGGATGGCTCTTTCAAAGTAGTTAATATTTTATTTATCTTCCTTTAAGAAAGAGGTTTATCGGGTGATGAGTGAAAAGTTAGGCAGCAGGTCCTGGGGTTGCTTTTCAGATGTGTAAATGCTGCAGCAGAGTAAAGGAGGTGATGTGTTGTTGCTGAGATGCACTTGTTGCAGCTTCCACATCCACCCAAGCCTGCAGGTGGTATCTTCTGATTTCTGAGTCAATCTAGTGGAAGGACTCTCTTGTTGGCCACCGTTTCTTCAGGTGACACACTGAATTCTCTGCACTCCCAGAAGAGTATAGAGTTCAGCAACAAAGAAAGTACACTTTTTTCTTGAGTGTGTCTGTCAGGTTCAGAGGAACTGCTGGACTTGTCAAGCTTCCTCAGAGACCTGACTCGTTGTTTCAGGTGAATGAAAACATAGAGAAAAAATGAAGCACAAACAAGTATCTTGTGGTTTAATCTCGGGTCAAAAGAAAGCAGTTTTTAGATCCTGTTTTGAATAACTGTTTTTTGACTGAGAGCCAGTTTACAGCAAAAGAAAGTGTAACTGTTGTACTGGGGCAAGTTCAAGGCAACATGCTGCTCAGAACCAATAAAAGCTAATTTCAAGTGCCTTATTTTGGACCTTGAATGATAGGCCTTGTGCTGGATCTCTATGCAGGTGATTAGAATGACTAAGCTGTAAAATCACATTTTGATTTTAAAAATACTTTTAACTGACATTACTTGGATTTTGAGTAGTTATTGGCATGAAAGAATCCTTAACTAGCATTTGATCCTCCTCTCTTAAACTCTTTGATTTGGTTTTATCTAAATAATATGTAGGCAAATGATGCAGTTCTTGTGCTTGCTTGTTTCCATTTTCCCTAGGATCAGGCACTCTAAAATTGACCAGCTGATGAACTTTGTTTGCATATAACAGGTAAAGTCAGTAAATAAATGACATTAAGAGGATCCTACATCTCTGAAACAGTATTTTCTTACTAGCTTCTGTTTCTGTTATTAGTCAGCAAAATGAACAGTTAAAAATATGCCTGCTCAAACCAATCTTTACTTTTCTTGACCAGTTTGAGTAAATGTTAGGACATGCTATGATTGTCCTTCAGAATAAGGAAGAGTAGAGCGAAATATTTGTAGAGCATAATGAGGTAAATATTAAAATGAACTTGCCTTGCATCATTTAAAGCTATTCCTGTAGCCACTGAAAAATCAGTAAACCCTCTAAGCTCACGCCTACTAAAAAGCTGGGTTTATCCTACAAAAATGCCAAGGGTTTTTTGGAGTCTCACACTATATTTAAAATGTTCATGCTTGTGCAAATACTGCTGGGGTTCCATATTTCCTGCTAGGGAATACAGCTTTGATATTCTGTGAGTGAAGTACTTTACATTATGTAAAAAAAAAAACAAACCAAAAACAAAAAACCAAAAACAAACAAACAAAAAAAAACCAACCAAAAAACCCCCAAAAAACCAAAAAAACCCCCCAAACAAACAAAAAAAAGACCACAAAAAGACAACCAAACAAAAAAAACCCCAACCAGAAAACACAGTCAGCTCTATTTCTTTAGACTCCCACAATAGTAGCTTAATCCCAGCTCTTTTAAAAGGTCCATTCCATATGAATGAGCTGGTTTTTAACATGTCAGAGTGAAAAAATCAAACTGTGATTCAGAGAGCACCTTTGGCTCCTTTTCCCTTTTCACTTCACACCCCGCTCTTAATTCCTGTGTCATTCCATCAACACACAAACTTTAAAAGACCGTATAGAGTATTTCAAAGCCCAATTCCAGACCACTAAGCCACTAGAACTGCTTGATATTACTAGCTCTTTGTCAACAAAGTATATTAAAATCTAAAAATAGATACTTTTTCCCCCTTCTGTTTGGAGATGAAGCAGCACTAGCACATTTCACATACAGGTGGAACTCTGAGATCTGGCTTCCTGCATCCCCAGGCAGAAGGCACTAGTGTAACCCAGAAGGAAAGGAAATACTTTGACAAGGAAAGCAATGTGTAAACCTGTATCTTTACACACAACTTGCTGGCCAGTTAACAGAGTGATAATTTTTCAGCCTTGAAATGTGGTCCCTATTTCTCCCCTAGTTGAAGGGCTAGCACTGCAGTGGTAGAAGCAGGCAGAATTATCCAAGTGAGGGTCTGACCTCTTGAGTGACCAGCAGAACAACTCTTCACATTAAAGCTTTTTCACAAAGCTAAAGCGTTTAAGTAATAGTTGCAAATTGTATACTAGATTTTTTTAGTTCTCTTGTGAATTTTCCTTGATGTTTCACGTGTGGCTGTCACTTTTCCTTTGTACGGCAGTACCACGGGGCTGGTGCCATGTTCGGCCACACCGACGACGTTTGGGGACCTGCGGGCAGCCAATGGCCAGGGACAGCAGCGGCGCCGCATCACATCCGTGCAGCCACCCTCGGGCCTCCAGGAATGGCTGAAGATGTTTCAGGTAACCATGCCTGCAGAAATGAGCATCCCAAGCAGCTCTGCCTCCATGGTTTCTCCGTGTAAGGGAGTTGGCCCTCCTTATACATCCCAGAATGTCCCTGCCATTGGTTTCGTGTTCTCTTGCAATAACAAATGGGCATCAACTTTAAGGAATAGTTGTTCCCCGTTTCAGCAAAAAATAACAGCTTTAACTGGTTTCTTAATAATATAATCCTTCCTGGTTAATGCTTTTACATTTTCTGCAAAGTCTGTCCAATGTGTAAGGGCTACCTGCATGGCCCCAAGCCATTTTCACTTGAGATTAGTAAGCTTTGGTGCATGGTTTGCTTCAGTGCAGTTATAGCACTAGATTTGTCACAAGTCTGGTGCCTTCTAAGAATAGAAAGAAAAGTTTATCAAAAATAGATTAAAAGGAAATTCAGTGTGTATTTTTACTGATCTCTGTGTACTGAACATGTCACCCAGCACATGTGTACACAGCTGAAGGGAGGGAGGGAAGGAAGGAAGAGGTTTTTCCTATCTTTTAAAATGCCTTCAGCAACGCCTAAAAATTACTTATCTATATAAAAGAAAAGATGTGAAGGACAATGCTATGGACCACTTGCACAAGTTAAAACTGAAATCTGCATGGACGCCTGTCAGGGGGCACCTGAGCCAATTTGTGTATGTTAATACAAGCAAAGTTTGGGGCAGGTTTCTGCTGCTGGTCCAAAACCTGAACCATGGAGATCTTAACATTTTGCTCCGTATTTCTAAGAAGGAGGGATGAGTCTTAGTCATTGATTTGAAAAATGGAAATATTATGTCTTCCTATCTTGATTAATAAGCCATTCCTTCTAAAAGCATTTTCAAAAGGAGCAACTAACAAATACAGGCATTGTTTCAATTACTGTAACAGGCAAAGATAAAAGAACAATATTGTAGATACAGGTATCTATCATACAATTTTGCAGGCAGAAGTGTGCTTTTGGCTTGATTCATGCTGCCACATAATACCATTGATCTCAATCACTGTCAGTTCTGAACATTAAAATAATAATGTAGAACCTCTTTCCTCTTTATTTTTACACATTTATGATCTGCTTAAACCAGTGTAAGCTTGAAATTAAGCTTCTTGTACACATCATTCAATTTCTTTAAAATAATCACATTTAATTATTGTGGTGTATCTTTTTTGAGACTGTTCATAGAAATATGTCTTTTTAACCTTTAAGAATCATATTTGAATGGTACTACATATATATATATATATGGTAATGTAATACTACATTGTATTTTAAGATTTGGTAAAGTTAAAACATTTGTACTAACAAAAGCTATTTTGTTACTGACGATATGTAACATATTTTTATGTAAGATTGATAGTTAGTGGTACTTGCATATTTTTGAAAAAGATTAGGAAAGGCTTTAGTGTTTGAGAGAGTGGTGCAGACACCCATGACAGTAAGAGCAAGGCTATTGGCTGTTTGGTTAGGATAAGTAGTCTATAAGCCCATAAAAATTTTGCCTATGTAGACAAATGTGTACAGTGTGTAATGTAGAAAACATGTTTTAATACATATATATATTTAGATACTTTCAACTTGTCCAAATACTTAGTTGCAGCACTAAATGCCTAAGTGCTGATCTATACTATTGAGAGTGAGAGGGAGGCCTCTCTCTTCTAACTGGAGATCATTGAGCAGCACTTATTGATCACGTCTGTCACTAGTAGTTTTTATTGTATTCACAAAAGAGAGTCCCTTACTTTTGAATGAAAAGCTTTTAGAGTCACGAAGCTCTATCTCAGTGTTACATCTGCTTGCCTCCTCGTTTTCTATGTGCTTTTTTTTTTACATGAGTTTCATGAAAGGGGCAAGTCTTAAACAGCCAAGTGATAAAAGCACATTCATAGGGGAGGTAGCTTTGCCTAAAGGGCAGGATTTTAAATGGCACATGCAGCATCATTCTTGCAATACAAAGTTTTGCCTGTAGAGAAACAGGAATGAGAGAGCTTGGTTTGTGTACTGTGTACTCGCTAGTCCAGATTAATAGTTCTCTTGTTTTATGTGAAAATATATTTCCAATTAACTTTAAGGCTAAATTTCTAGTCTCATGTTAGGGGGACATATGTACTGTTTCATGTAAAACCATTCTTTGGCATAGCAGCTGGCAGTGGCCAGTGATACTTAGCTGTTTTGAGGACTCTCACCTGTACATTGGCCTTCAGTCCTTCTCCTGTGTTATCTTTTCAGATAAAATCAAGACCAGTCTGCAAATATTAAGAAAACTTAAGATGGTCTCGAAGAGTTTTTTTTAAATTTACTTTTTATATGTACTTCCTGTTGTTATGTTTTATAGTTGATCTAATCCTTTTATTTTGAACAAAATAACAAAATAACAAAATAAAAAAATAACAAAGTAACAATATAATGCAGAAGGGAGAAACAGTTGTGTAGTTGCACTTTCCCTTTAAAAATAAAGTTGTATACAGATTTCAATTAAGTCTGGAAAGAAGAATAGAACGGCATTTTATTAGATTCAAACCAGTTAATTTCTTAAAGGCCTGTTTATTTTTTCTGGTTTGCAGTGGCTCTTGACTTCAGGTCTTCTTAAAATCCACTTCAAGAGTTTTTAAAAACCAGTGCCCAGGTGTATCTTTACAAAATTTCTTCCTTTATAAGAACTTTTAAGTCACCAAATTGCTTGCCATAAGGAAAATAAGTCAGCTGGATGCTAAGTTCAGTCAGAGTTGGTATTTGCTTTAAAAATTACTAACCTCTCCATTCTTCCTACTAAATATACTTAGGGTGTTGGTGTTTTGTATTTAAGTAATTTATTAAAAAATGGCATTTTCATGGAAAATTGATTTTGAAAAGTTGTTCCATACACACTAATATAGGCAATTACTTTGACTAGTGAATGCTGTCATTTTGCCTACAACTGGAAGCATTTTTTTTTCACAGCAGTTTAGATCGTGTCCAGAATGCTTTTGCCTTATCTGGCTGTCAAGAGCACCATTTTTTTTTTTTATTATTTTTTAACATAAATAGTTGGCTTAGTCACCTAAATGCAAATTGCTTACCGTTCTCCATTCCAAAGATGCTCAGGAATGAATATACGTACGGCTGAGTAGTCCACCTCTTACGTGAAGCAGGCAGTAAAGATTGTGCCATAACCAGCATTGCAGCATTTTCTGCTCTGTGTCTCATGGTGGGACCAGGTCCAGGGTTGGAGAGTCTGTGCAAGCCCTACACGCAGCTCTGGAGAGATGTGCACTACAGCTTCCTGCTCCTCTTGGCTGTATCACCATTACTGGTTTGTTTCAGAGTCAGATGAGTCCTGCAAACTTACAGCAGGTCTCCTGCCTGTCCCTGCTTCCTTCCCTTTGGTTTGGCTCTCATGGCAGTTCTGTTACATACAAATTTCAACTGGTTTCAGGAGTAACTCTACATTATCCAACCTCTAGCAGGGATGTAGGGTCTGAGCCAGTCACAGCTCTTCTAGACAATGTTCATCACAGGTTCTGCAAGTGTTTGTCCTGGGGGACCAGACTGGGGACTGGGACTCTGATATGGGTTAATGAGGGGACTTCAGCACCAGCTGCTCTTGAATCCCTCCTGGTGTGACAAACTACTTGCTGTACAGCTCTACAGCTGTAGATGGTGTTTCTTTCAGTGCTTATGTGCTATTTTTAATCCAGACTGAGATACCCTGGAGGTGAGGGAATGGCAGGGTTTTCGATGGCTGATCCAAGAGCTGGACAGAAGCAGGCTCCAAGAAGAGCCCTTCTGCAGGTCTCAGTAATGACAGACCTCCATTAACAGAACTTAGTAATGGAGAGCAGCTCCCTGAGTTAAACTCTTTAAAATAGATTGTCCTTAATATACCTATTAGAGCAAAAGGATATAATTGCTACATGCTGTAATTGTATAAACTGAAGGTAGCAGATGAAAGCTGAGCAATAGAAGAGTATGGGCCATGGAAGATGAGAGATGCAGAAACACATGATGGTAAAAAAACAGGTGGCAGGTCAGAAAGAAGATATGAGGGGGAAGTTGTAGAAGCAGCAAAGATGTGTAAGAAAGGGAAGACATGTACCCAGAGTAGTGAAGGGGGAAGAGAAGGGATAGTTTTCAAGTAGATAGTGCTGTCATTGCAGCAGCTGCTTTACTGGATGAGGAAATGGTATGAACAGCCAAAAGCCTTTGGCTGACAAATCAACACCTTCCTGAGGAAATGAGGAAAGAGGGGGTATGTTTCTTTGGGATTCTGAAGTCATTCAAAGAGGGCCCATTCATCAGTGGGCCCTGCTGGCTTCCCATGTGAATGAGTTACCTTTTTTAAGGGAACCCCTGCCCATAATGAAAGCTTTAGTTTAATTTTACATTAAAATTAAACTTCAGTTTTGAAAACAAGGAAAGCAAAGGAGGAAAATTTAGGAGAAGTATTTTAAAGATACAGTATATTCTTTACAAGGATCTTCAATCTGAAAGGGAATTGCCTGGTAGAAATCCAAGGTGTCTGGTCACCACACCACCTGTCTCAAAAGTCTCTGGTCATCTACAAGGTTTGAAACTTTGCAAACTGTTTGACACACAGTTATTTTTTCTTTCTCTTCTGCAAAATTTGTTCACTGTTGTTTCTCATCAAAGCCACAAAATTATTCCTTATCCTTTCTGCCTAATGAGCTACATGCAGTTTTCCTGCAAATGAATCAAGCTACAGGGCCCAGAAACAGAATTTACTAGTCTTGTCTTCATTAATGCAAACAGTTGTGTTCGTCTGGCAAGGCTTCCTCCCAATTTTCCATGCCAGACATTTCCCTCAGAGACCCCTTACCAACTGTAGCTGGAGGTTTGTTTGCTTAAGTGAAAGACTGAGGGGACAATGTCCTAGAGACAACATTTTGTAGCAGTTGATTGCTTCCATAGGAAGCTGCCTGTACCCATCCCCTAATGATGACAGACAGATAAAAGAGGGTTCTGCTTTTAGTCAGTGGCAACTCTTTCCCATTCTTGAATCTTTTCCCTTTTCTGTCCAGATCTGTATTAAGTTTTCAAAACCAACTACATCTAAGAGAGTTACAGATTAAGATAGCATACAGTGACATTATTAATCAATAACATGTTGGTAACTGCTAGGAACATTTGCCACAGCAGTGAACAAGGCTCTTCAGGTAGAGTTGTTTGAATTTAGTAAATGTTGCTGCTTACAAATTAAAAGTAGACTGACTTTGGAAATTCATATTATAAGGAAGTAGCACAAGTGTTACTTTCCCTCTTTTTAATTCTCCTAAATTCAAACACGGCTGACAGATGAGATTAAAGACTGCAAACATTTGTACCTAACACCAGCTAAGCTGTGGGTTAATGAAACAAACAGCAGTTGGAAAGTTGGTGAGATAAACAGTTCTTCAGTGCATGATTTATGGACAACTGCTCTGTGATGCAAATGTTTCCATTGAAAGAAATCTATAATAAAAGCTGTTTACAACAGCACTGCTGCAACTTCGCCTGAGACAGTCTTGTTTCTTTTTAATATTCTGAGGTATTGGGTATGAGACATGAAAATCCTCATCTCCTGTGGTGACACTGCATACACACAGGTGGATGGGGAATGTTTTCTTGCTAGCTTAAACCGTTTTACCAATTGCCCACACTGTGTGGAAAGGCTCAGGGCAGGAACTTCCTCCTCCATTAGGGTAGGCTGTCCAGCACCTGGCACACATTTGCTGCAGGGCAAGGGCATGGCAGTGGGGTGAGGCGGCTGCTGTGCACAGCTGCTCCCACGGCAGTCCCAGAGTGTGCCAGGTCCGTAAATGTGGCAACTCGGAGCCACCTCCACGGCCCTGAGGGACTCGGGTCACCGGAAAGTCCCCTGGGCCACCGTTTGGGTGAATGGTACTTCTGACATTTCCAGTATTTGGATCTTTTAATTAGGGAGAAGTGATGCAATGCAGTGATCTTTCTACATCGAGTAAAGCTGGGTATTTATCTGCTTTGCCTTCACTTTTAGAAATTCCACCTTCTCTTCA
This sequence comes from Cyanoderma ruficeps, assembly GCA_008694505.1. Classification (NCBI taxonomy): domain Eukaryota; kingdom Metazoa; phylum Chordata; class Aves; order Passeriformes; family Timaliidae; genus Cyanoderma; species Cyanoderma ruficeps. The sequence goes on along the minus strand of VZDJ01007747.1, from coordinate 4,360,743 downwards.
CTTGCCTCATTGTTCTGCAGAAACTGCACAGTACACAAACACTGTAGTATTGTGGAGACCAGAGTGAATTGTCAGAGTCAAATACAGGGAACAGAAATTTAGAGCATGGGTAGTAAAGGTCCGGAGATAAACGTCAGATTAATACAGAAATCCAAATTGTAAGGTATCTTCTTTTTTAAGTTTCAGTTAGCCTCTTATGGTAACTAATATAATTTGTATGTGCTAATTTACTTGTAAATGTCACTCTAGAAGACATTTGAGAATAGGAATGTGAATATGCTCTCAAAAACTGTGATGTCTCATTTTCTCTCTAAGGCTTTATTTGTGCTCTAATTCTGTTGCTAAATCAGCTAGCAGTAGCTGTTGTTTTTTCCTGTAGTTTTTTTTTTGTTTAAATTGTTTTCACATAACGAATCAAAGCTCTTTGTTGAGCACAGATGAGTTTAAGACATGACTTTTAGATCCTCAGTATATTAAGTTACTAATTTTTTTTTTCTTCAAATGATGCTCCTAATCTGCTATGCTCCCAATTGTGTGCCTTATTAAAATATTCAACTTTTATGGCACCCATTAGTAAAAATGTGGAGTAAGAAATTTACCAATCAAAATTCCCTGTTTATCCAAGTGTAAATTGATACTTAAAAAATATGCATTGGTTTATAGCCAGGATTCTGAAATTACAACATTGTCACTTAGGGACACACTGTAGTAATAAGCAGACAGTAAGCTAATGTACTTTTCAAGAAAGTTTTTTACTTTCCTTTCCTCTTATTTCAAGATTTTGGTCTACCAGATGAAACATGAAGGTTAAAAGCTATCATCTCACTTGAATGCACAATAGAGAAAGGGAGTTCATTCTTTTGCAACCCCTCTGTTGTCTGTAGCATGTGTGTAGATTTCATCAACTTCAAAAGAAGCTTAATTAATTCAATTATTATTACTAAATATTATTATCTATTTAATTGCCAATCTGTATGTGTGCGTATAACAAATCCTTTCTTAGCTTATGAATTAGTGTAGCAATTTTGAATATTTTGTGTTGATTAACTCCTCATTTTTGTGTCATTAGCATGAGCATTTATCTCCTGGCTTTTTATATGCTTGTGTATAGTTAGATGAGGAAACTTAATTTGCCTTATTGGCACAGCAGTGGCACTTGCTGATAAAAACCAAGCCAGTCTGTTAAACTAAGCTCACTGTTTCTTTCTCCTTCTTCCCTGGCAGAGCTGGAGCGGACCAGAGAAGTTACTTGCTTTAGATGAACTCATTGATAGTTGTGAACCAACACAAGTAAAACACATGATGCAAGTGATAGAGCCCCAGTTTCAAAGAGACTTCATTTCCTTGCTCCCAAAAGAGGTAAGAATTACGGGATAATAGTGGATTATGAAGTGCATTGGCTGCCATCTTTAGAAAACTTCTGTGCTAATTTTGCCAACGTAGTAATATAAACTCATGTTAGAAGTTCAGTTTGGAACACTGCCATAACATGGCTACTGTAATCTCAGGTTGACATCTCTCTATCTCTTGATAGCATTTAGATACTTGGAAATACAGATGACCCCTTTAAACAAAATCCCAATAGCTCTAAAAATATCTCTGTATCTTAATTGGACCAGTTGTGGGGTTTTTTGGGGAACTAATTCTGTTAGGGCACACACACACACAGATCTCCTCTGGATATAAGACCTCTCTGCAAATTACATTGTGAGTGTAAGCATTATTTTTAATGCTGTAAGTGGTGAGTGTTTTGTTAATGTTATTTTTGAATTTATTTTAGACTAACGGAACCCTAAAATCTCTACCAAATAAACCAAAAAGCAGAAACCTAATAAATCCAGAAAAGCACTTCTTACTAAGGATCAAGCCAAACTGTAATTAAGCAGATGCCTTGCAGTAAATCCTTCACTGAAAATCAGATCATGTTGTATCCAGTTAAAGAGAAACTGAGATTTAGATTTTGGTGTGTGTAACTAGATGCTGTCCACACAAGAGTAATTTGTGATGTCATCACAACTAGAACATGAGGCTGGATTTGCAAGGTTATAAACCCAGTTTGCTGCAGTTATTGAATGTAATTAAAATGTATTTTAGGTTACTTACAAATAGTACTTCTCACCTTGATTGATTTTAGGGAGTTAAGTCTCAGTTCCTAACACTTTGCAAAGCAAGTTCTTTAATTTATTCTGGTGTTTGTATTTGGTTGCTATGTTTGACATGGTTTTATTACCTGAAGACTGTTTTGTGTCTCTGTTCTTTCATACTCTTTTCTGGCATATATCCTATTTTTGAATACTTGCATCTGCAAAACCCTTCCTTCCTTTACTACACTGTCATTCTTCACTAGTCTGGATGTGTCACAGCCTTCCCTTGCTGGCTCGCATTTGTAAGAGTTGGAATCAATTTATGCAGCAAGTATTAACTTAGTACATAGGACATTAGATTAGTATTTAGAGAAGTAATTCCTACAGCAGCCTTCTCAGGGAGTGGGAAGGACACTGGGGAAGGAGAAGAGTTCAGCAGCACCTCTGCATGGTTACCAGATTTTTAGAGAAGCTGCCAAAAGCATCAGAGGTAGAGGAAGGCAGCAAGACTTTATATTTTGAAGACAGAAGATACTTTGCTACTTCTGCATCGATTCAGTCTGGAAATTTAACAGAGAATTGGTAACAGTAACTCAGATATCAGTTCTCTTTGCATGATTATGTGGCAGTACTCACTGACCTACAATCAGCGATCCAGTTACGCTGTAACTAAAGATCATGTTATAATTTCAGTTTTTGCAGTTTCTTCACAGAAAAGATACAGTACTTAGCAGTAAAACTTCCTCACATGGGTTTTTTCACTCCTTTGTAAACTACTAATGTTTAATTTGTTTATTTCTAGTGGGTTTCCTGCCTCTTGAAACCAGAATATTGCAATGTGTAGCTTCATGACAGGCTGACTTTGCCAGTGAAGTTGGCTTGAATAATTTTTGCTTCCTAACCCCGAGTCACTGTCACCAAAATTAACTGAGTTAAAAAAAGCCACTGAGCTGACTCCACCATCTCCTCTGCTGTTCCCTCACCCAGATCTCCTCAGCAGGGCTGTCCCCAGCTGCTGTGTGCTGGCTGCAGCGGGGGGTGATGCTCTGAGCGAGTTGTTGGGGTCAGTAATTCCATGCAGAGGCTTTCCTAGCGAGGCCGGCATCCTGCGCAAACACGCTCCCTTGGGCTGTCGCTCCGCATTAACATCCGCGCTTATCTCCGGTGCTCTTGGATGCAAGGCACTGATTTTATTACCAAACCAGAACAGGAAGATGATGTGGGCAGGAGGGCTTTGCTTCAAAGCCATTGTCTGCAATGCAAAGTCAGTAACTTAGAAGCCAAATAACCATGGGAATGTTCGTTTTGCTCCCAAGAAAACAGCAGTCAAACAGTTAATGTGAAATACTCTTGTTTTCTTGCTAAGATTTTAGAAATAATTATTCAAATCACTTATTTATGAAAATCAGGTTGAGAAACCAATAGATAAAGCGTTTTGCTGAAATCAGCCATAGAAATGTTGTTGGTTCTGTGTGTGTAAGTGAAGAAGAAGGCAAGGGACTTCTTATTATGGGGTATTATTAACACTTCTGCAGAGAGTAGGCCTAAATCCAGTTCAGTCAAAGGTCAGGTCTTTGCTACCTGAAATTCTCTTATAACTAGATCCATGAGCTGAGACAAAGGGATGTCATCTTTTATCCACTGCTAATCCTAAAGTCAGCTGCAGACTGTTTTGACCATTGATGACTATTTAGATAAATGTAGTCTAAAATAAATGTTACCCATATTTAACCTGGTTTAGAATCAGTTGGCTCCTAGGTTTAATTAACACCAGCTTAGCAAATGTCTGTGTCTGTATAGATAGGGCAAGTAATATTTAAACAAACTACTGTCAGCTGAGGAACATTCAGCAAAAAATGGAAAGGGTCTGTGTCATGTTTGAGTTTTGTCACGTGCAGGTCTATGTGATGTGTGTTAGGAAACAACACTTCTTCAATAATTTCATAGGCCAGGAATAAAGACAGAAAGTCTAAAAGGACAAGTACAGTTGTTGCTCCTGTAATAGAGAACTTTACACCAGATCCCAAATGCTGACTCCCTCAGTAAGGAGTTCTTCAGGTTTGTGGCCTGGGGTGCCTGCAGGATCTAACACATCATTTAAGGCACAGGTCCCTCAAATGTGGAGGTCTATGTGCTCCCCATGAGCTGCAGGTGATGACTTGCAAACAAGGTGTGTGTGCAGCCAAAATGCAAACAGTTGTGAAGTGCTGAATTTTTATTTCCTGCTCAGTCACTGACTTGTCTAGATTATTAAAAGTAAATGTTTCTGACAAAACAAAGTAAAAAATCTGCTGAGGTCAACAGCCTACAGTTATGACTTCCTCATTAAATTTCAGTCTTTGCTGCTTTGAAGGGCAGATTCTGTTTATATCTATCTATCTATCTGTCTGTCTGTCTATCTATCTATCTATCATCTATCTCATAACTTCAGCTAAAAATTAAATTGAAAGTTCTAAATACATGGCATGCAGAAGTAAAAGTGGGTGATCTGATTTCCTTGACACCTTCTGCATCCTGTTAATTACTGATGAAGACCCCACTGTGTGAGCATATTAGTAATTCTCTGCACTAATGTTTATCAATATTGTTCTTTCTGCAGAATTTTTAGGGACTGTGTGCATTTCCTGTGACTTTCCCGCATCTTAACATTTATTTTCCATGACTAGGAAGTTGCACTGTTGCTGTCAGGTAGAAAACCTGTACTTGGTCATCATACCCTTAATGATCCTTGTGTTTTGGATTGTGAGTTTTATGCCTCTGTTTAAGGCTTCATGGAGATGTGGGATTTTGGGGGCTTCATCAGGGTCACTATATGGCTTAGCTCAGTCAGACAAGGTCTGAATTTTTCCCAATCAACTTCAGCTTTGTCACATGGAAAGGCTCATCTTCTATTTACTTTCTGGTGCTCATTAGGATTTGCCCTATGGTTTTGGTAACAAGCTGTACTAAATTTACATGTCTTGATTCTACTGCATCCCAGTCCATAAAGCTCCTTGTAACTCCACCCCAGGAGTGTGTTTGAATTCTCATCAGAAAATGAGCAATACCTACACTGCCTTTCCTAGGGCTGCAGAGAGGTTTTGGGCTCTGGGGATCTGTTCTGTATTTGGGCTTTCTGAGTGATGTTACTCATCACAATGTACATCCCTATTTCCTCGCATGGTGAGCACTGTACTTCTTGGTTCAACTCTCAAAATAACTTTTGGTGCAATTGTTAGCTAAAATAACATAGACATAATTACTTTGGTAATAATTCTTATAACGATTCAAAGTAATGTGGCTTACATTTTTTAAAAAATGTAATAACTATTTCAGCTGACATCTATTTTCTTGCGAATGCAAGAATCATTTTGTGATATGATCTGTAAGGATTTAGTTACTTACGATGATTGTTATATTTCCACATGCCCACAGGAATAAACTGGAGTCTGTTAAGTTTCAGAGATTGTTTAATAATTTATCATTCCAATTTTCTGGATTTCAGCCCCTCATGTGTGATAGTAAATGGAGTTATTTCACTTTCCTCTTCAAAAGCAGTGCAGAAAATACACTTTCTTCTTATTTTTTACAGCTGGCACTGTATGTGCTGTCATTCCTGGAACCCAGGGACCTTCTGCAGGCAGCCCAGACATGTCGTTATTGGAGAATTCTGGCTGAAGATAATCTTCTCTGGAGAGAGAAATGCAAAGAGGAAGGTAAGGCTGAGGAAAATGATGGATGTAATGGTCGAAGTGTTGCCATCATAAAAACTGCAGTTCATTTACATAATAAGCTTAAAGTTTTACGAAGGCAATTCGTGTGACTTTAGATTTAGTGCTAGTTATGCCTTGAGCTACATGGTATGTATCTCTATTGAAAGGAGGAAATAGAAGTCATCCATGGAGTGCTAGAGTTTAGGCTTGAATATCTTATTTATAAATTATACCAGTTGCATGTTTTTAGAATACAGTTAGCTTTGCTTTTTGAGGAATATATTTATTCAAAATGCAACCAAAAGAAATAACAGCTGAGGTGTAAAAATGATAGGAGTATAGCCTGGCAGTTCATAGCATGGAGGAAAAACTGTTTTGAGTGAAGGGCTGTTTTGGTAGAAGGGCTGCTGTAATTGCACGTCACTTGTAGGGTAAATAAGGCAGAGAAGGCACATGGTAGTGGGAGAAGGTACTGAAAGATTTGCTTGGGGACACAATCCATTAGCCACATGGATCTTATCCTGCTCATGCCAATTCAAGAAGATATGGTGCTCCAGCACTGATATGAATGGGCAAAAAAGGCTCCCATGAAAGTAGCCGTGTATTTGTGCACATGGTGAATGTAAGCTTTTATTTTTAGGGAAAATTACAGGAACAAGGAGTCTGTTTGGGCCGGGGGGGTAGAAGAGCACATACATGTGATCCCAGAGCAGTCTCATCTTGGACACAGGAGCCTGTCCAGACTGCCTTGGAGTATGGAGACAAGGACTTGTGAGGGGCTGCTTCAAAGGCTTCAAAAAACATAACAATGTCAGCTGGCTATTTGTGAGGGCACCTAAACTAATTTTTCCTTTGTGATGGAAAGCAGGTGTCTGACCTCCTAAATCTTCTCTAAAGATTCTCCTCTTAAAAATTTCAGTGAAAATGCATTAAAAGGACAGAGTGAGAAAAAAGGAGAAGGTTGAGAGGGGAATGAGCTTACATTTGTGAGCTTACAAGTAAGAATAAATACATCCAGGCAGAGCACAGGCAAGCAGGCCAGTGCTGCAGCCTGCTTGGCTTCAGTGAGCTGCTCAGTAACATGAAGGAGCCCTTAATTCAAGATTGCAGGCAGAGATGGGGCTAAAGGCAGAAGAGTGAAATCCACATACTGGCAAGAGACATGACTCCTGCCGGTAATGAAATGCAGTGGAGAGAAGAGCTGCATAGAAAAGAGAGCAGGGTGAGAGAATTGTAAAAAAAGCTGTAGCTGTAGTAGCAAGGCTAAAACAAAGCACTACTGCTTAAGTGTCAAGACAGAAAGGGCATAGCTATACTTAATTTCCAGCCAAGAGAGGACAATGCCAAAAGCACTCAGCCTTTCAGATCAAGAAAGTAATTAAAAGCTCACTAATACCAGGAGTCACAGTGAACTTAAAGGTAATGAAGATGGGTAACCAGAGTGGAGAACCACAGACAGAAAGGTTGACTTCTTGAACTGCTCCAGAATAAGCATATAAGTGGTTAAGGAGGTTTTTGGACAATACCCATTTGTGGAAGGCAGTATTCTGCTGCATTGCCTCAGAAAGGGGGATCCAAACCCAAGCTAGGAGGTTGCCAGCAAGGAATGATGAACTAGAGCATTTTCAGTCGTGATTATGGTAATGATTATGCTGAACTGACAAGGACAGACAGAGTATAAATCTCTGAGGAGCAGGGTGGTGTCACTGACACACAAATGCTGGCATCCAGGAGGTTGTTACATTTCTGCCATATTTTAATGTCAGGGGTCACAGTAAAGGTTTGGGAGGGAAGCTGTTTTCTGTGGGGTGGCCTCATCTCTTCCCCCACCCCCCCGCCTTTTTCTTTTTAAATTCCATTTTAGGGATTGATGAACCATTACATATCAAGAGGAGGAAAGTAATAAAGCCAGGCTTTATACACAGTCCGTGGAAAAGCGCCTACATCAGACAGCACAGGATTGATACCAACTGGCGGCGAGGAGAACTGAAATCGCCCAAGGTGAGGTTCTGAGCTCTGTGCACGGGGCCGTGAACAAAGCAGGATCAGCTCATGGCTTGGGTTTTTTCCTTTGGACAAACAAGACTATCCATGCACAAAAAGCAGTGAATTGCTGCAGAAAAAAAAATTATATTTTAGCTTTCCCTGGCTTTAAGTTATATTCTGACCACTGTTTTGGCAATGTGTTATGCTTCATACTGTGGAATCCTTTCACTGGTCCTCTAAGAATTTCTTTACAATTTTGTGAATTCTTATAAATACGCCAGTCTCTTTGAGACAGGTAATCATTGATTGAAAATACTTATATTTAAACATACAGGCATATATATTGTGTATATGTAAGTGTATATGTATGTATTGGTAGAGCTGGGTCATGTTGCAACATAAAAATACTCCACAACTGTTCTGTGATCAATTTATGCTTTATTTTTAAATATATTCTTCTAAATTGAGCATGAGAAGACATTAACTTCATTCTATGTTAAGATTTTTGTGGGGTTTTCTAAATGTTAAAATTATATTAATGACATTGATATTTAACATTACATCCTTTCCAATATGAAGATATGAAGCAATATTTCAAACCTTTTGTGAATAAAATAGCAACTCTCTAATCAAACCTGATAATGAACAAGCAGCCAGAAAAGTGAAGAAAACCCCTATTCATGGCTTTTTAAGGGTTTAAGTTAATTTACCTGTTTTCTAAATTAAAAACAACAAAATAAAATAAGAACAAAAGAATTCACATGGAAAACCTATGGCTATATCCTGCTGTTTATTTGGCCATGACTTATGTACATCTCTGGCAACGGTTCTGTACTTCTTGCCTTGGTATGCCACATCAAGTTATCTTGGAATTATTATTAAAATTACAGCCTCTGGCATTATCCAAATGCCATTTCATTTCAATGAACATCTTGAAAAATGTTTGGATATCTTAAATGTATACTAGTATGGATTCTACTAAGGGTTGGGGTTTTTTTTGCTGTATTGTAATAAGATATATAGAATTACAGTTTTTCCAAAATCAAGCGTTGAAAATCTCACCTCTATGAAGCAACATTCCAGTCCACATTCTCAGCACACGAAATTGTAGCTTTTGTTTGTATTTAATTGAGTTGATGGTTTTCTAGTTTTTTTGGTGCTGCCTGACATTTAACACAATGCAATGCTTGGCTGGTAAGAGAAAAAAATAGAAGTAGACAGCCTTGACCACTGAAATACAAATACCCAGCAAATAATCAGCCCATCCTTTTTATTCAATATTGAAACAAAAGGTAACAGCAACTCAACCTAAAAATAAAGAGATGGAATAACTGTGGAGGAATGGAGCAGTGTCTAGTTGCTAATTCAGCCCACTTTTGCTAGTGATTTTTCCTGGTAGCGTTAGGAGGCTTGCAGTAACTGTGGTGTGCCTGCTAAGCACTGCAGCATCACTCCATGGAAGGAGGGAAACACCTCCTTTGGTCCCAGCTGGCGGTAAATTAGACTTGACACACGGGATTAAGGGGCCTTATTATTACTGAAGCAACTCTAGCATTTTGTAATTTATGAATCAGAAGAGCACTTCGTTTCTCCTGCTTCTCTCTAATCTCTTGCATTAAATTGTGACTCTTGCTTTTGTGTTCTTGGTTGCCAGGTGCTCAAGGGCCACGATGACCACGTGATCACGTGCCTGCAGTTCTGCGGGAACCGCATCGTGAGCGGCTCCGACGACAACACGCTCAAAGTGTGGTCAGCAGTGACAGGCAAGGTAAGGTGGCCTCTCTGCTGGATTCCTTGGAAAATGAGCCACAGGTAGAGCAGGGGCATAGCAAAAATGCTGCTGTGCCAGCAGACCTCACTGCAGGGTGGCCTTCAGTGCCTCTGGGGCAGGAATTGGAAGATGTACCAGATAACCATGCAGGTTGCCTTTTCCCACACAGAAACTCCTCCGGTTCAAAAAAGTCACCTTGATGTGAAATTGCAATGCTGCTCATGTTACCACTGGCATATATCCTTGTTCTCTTGGCAGTTCTGCTATTCTTGTGGAGTCGTTTGTGACATGGATTTTAAAGAATTTGGACAGAAACGTTACTTTATCTTCCTTAAAGCTTAACTTAGGCTGCATTTACCCCTCTGGATCTCCTTTTCTCACTTGTCTTCTAACATTCTTTCTATTGTTTTAAAGTTTTTGCAATAGAGTGTCCATTTTACTGGCTCAGATTTCAAATACAGAGTTTGTTTTTCTTTCCAAGCTATTGTATTGCTGAGCCACGAAAAAAAATTAACTTGCTTTAGGTTTAAATATTTCCTATTAAATTAGATCCAGCTCAGGCAGGAATTTAATAAGCTTCAATAATTTAATTCTGGCTTAGAGGGGCAAAACAATATGTGCAATCAAAAAGACAGCACTGAGCATTTCAGTCATGTTAGAACATCACAGCTACTCAGCCCACAGGTTTTTTTTTTCTGAGGTGACTGACCGACCAAGGATGTAGAAAAGGTCTTGGGGAAACAGTACTTTTTCCTTTTAGACTGGTATTGTGTGCACTTAGCTTGGTTTTAATGGTATAGATAACAACAGGACAGCTGCTGAGGATAACATGTTCAAGATGTAAAAGGTAGCCACTTCATAATGTGGAAGCTGAATGTATTCAGCATTTGTCATTGCATGCCCAGAAGATCCTTGAAGGGATAGTTAATTCTACTGTGGGTAAGAATAAAATTAAGAGCCATAGGCAGCCTCACCCTGCTGCTTTGGCTTCCCTACAACAAACTGTCTAATGAAGGATCCCATAATGAAATTTACATCTATTTTAATTGAAAAGGGCAACCTAAACACAAATGAAAAATACTTTCTTTGTACATACCACACTCCCAAAAGCAAAACGTTCCCTTAAATACATCAAATTAAGCACAGTGGCATGACTTAACAATTACTGCACAGTAATTTTTTGAAAGTAATTGCAAAACCTAGTATGGCCATTTACCCCAAACCTTGTAGAGAGCCAGAAATTGTGTCTGAAAGATGGAAGCATACTGTATCAGCCCTCATGCTTACTGATGCTGAAGAATAAATAAAATAAAGAAACCCTAAAGGTCGGTTTGTGCAAATGAACATGACTAAATAATTCCCTTGACAGATGTAAGCCCAAAATAAGGATTCTGTGTTCTTACTGCTTTAACAGGATGATTTCTTAAAATATGAGCACATTGGATGAAATAAGAAAAAAAGAGAACTGTAGAAATGAACATCAGCTATGAAGTGAAAAAGATGGATTTGATAGCCAAGTAGTAAGCCAGGAGCCAGTAATTGCAAAAGACCAGTTAAAAAATTGTTAAAGAACAGGAAATCTATGTACAACAAAAAAGCAAACCATTGTCAAGGATGCTAGAACAAACAGGATATTAACAACAGGAATTACTATGCTGTCACTGATGCAGAAAAAATACCTTGGAAGAAAATTCATGTGATGAAAATACAGCATGCAGTGATAATAGAACATTTCAGCAGAAACTCACGTTGACTACCAAAGTTAGGTTTTTTCTTATTAGAGTTGATCCAGATAATCTGTATTTGTTTTCTTTTTTTCCCTAAAGTAACCTTTGGCTTAAAATTAGTGCGTTTTCAAAAGGTATGATCACAAGGAGAAGATCCAGGACAGGACAGTTAGAAAGCCAAAATGCATCAATGCTTAAATGGAGTAAACTAAAAGACTGGGTATTTAGGATACACTATCTCAGGTAAAAAATACTGGACTGCGTCAAAAGGAGTCAACTAACAGTTAAAGGAAGGCCACGGCAATTAATGCCACTTAGCATTAGATTACAGAAAAAGAGATCCTCAAACTGCCTTGACCTCTTTTCTCGTGCAGTTACAGGTTTGACTGATAAAAATAATTGTGCAGAAGTAGATGGCTGTGTGCACTGAAAGACTCTATCCCCACGACAGAACTGAAGAAAATAGAATAATGCAAAAATCAACATGGCACATATTTAAATGGGTTAGAAAATGGGTAATTATAGAGATCATGTTGTTAAAGTAAATGCAGAATCTTCATGGAGTATCTTTCTAGAGGAGTCTTGCAAGGATCTTTCGTTGTCTGTGCTAATTAGCATTTATTGCTGCCTGGTGGGAAAGCACATATAGTCATTACTTGTAGGGAAAACAGGCTGGGAGACAGAGACAAGCCATTGTTCTGGGCCAACAGGGGTTTTATAGAAGAAGGTGTGAGCAAACACTGTCTGTACATGGTGAGAAATCATGTCATACATTTGGGATCAGAGAAGGGAGGCTGTGCTTATGTAGTGTGGGATTCTCTCCTGGGCAGCAGTAAAGTCTGAAAAAGGGCTGAAACATGGTTTTGCAGGAGTGATGCTGTAGCTGTGGTTTACAGAGTGTGGTGTTTCTTAGATACACAAAGACAAAAATGCAACAAAAATATATGGTTTATAGATTGGTAGTAAAACTACCAAGTGTGTTCTCTCTGCTTCTAACACACTTCAAAAAGCTATTGGAAATCCTGCAGTGACTCAGAAAAATGCCAGGAAAATGACTCAAGGCTGCAGAACATGTCCTTGCATTGAGAAATTTGGAACGACAGCTTAGTTTGTCAAGGGAAAGGTTACAAGAAAAATTCCTTATAGTTGAAGTACCAACAACTGGGAGAGAATTTGATGAGTATTTTTTTTAAAAATGGGAATTTTTTTTTCAATCAGAAAGAAGTCACCAGGGGTCTTCTGGCTCTTGCTAGGAGAGCCAACTCTTACCCCCAAGATTGCTTTTCCTTTAAGTTTCCATTCCCCTGTGTCAAAAGGGTAACTAAGGAAATGTTTCTTTTCAGTGTTTGAGAACACTGGTTGGGCACACAGGCGGAGTGTGGTCATCACAGATGAGGGACAATATCATCATCAGTGGCTCTACAGACAGAACGTTGAAAGTCTGGAACGCTGAGACCGGGGAATGCATCCACACCTTGTACGGACACACCTCCACCGTGCGCTGCATGCATCTCCATGAGAAAAGGTGAGGCTTTGTGCAGAGCTGCAGCCACAGCCTGGCCTGGCATTTACACACTTGTGCTCACAGAAAGTGCTCCTGAAACCTGGGGACCTCATCCAGCAGCGAGTGAAACACAAACCAGGCAAAACATAAACCAACACAAGGGAGGAGATGATTAATAGGAGCAGAAGAATAAGAATACAAAATGAAGAACTGAAAATTGAGTCATGTACTTCAAAAAGTCACAGTCTGCGTTATTTCAAAGCTAATTCTCTGTTACACCATGATCCAGTCTCCCACACTGAATAATTTCTTCTTTTGTCAACGCTACAAGCTTTTACTCATTTTACCAAATAACCTTCTAAGTATTGTCACTGCAGTATTTTATTTAAATTTTAACTGATTATAATATAATTTTTGCAATAGTAAACCATGTCTTGATTCAACAAACATTGGCAGAGCTCTGTTACTTGGCTGTGGTATGGAGCTGTTGACAGAGAGATTGTTGGTTGCATTTTTTTTTTTTTGAAGAATGATGAGGTTTTTCTATATAAAGTCCATTAATGTTCATTCTATCTAATTTCTGTTATTGCCTGAAAAACTTTATAGAAGTATAAACTGAAAAAAAACCAGCATAACTGTTACTTTACTAAAAATGAAATTTCTAAAGAGCTTTGTTTTATTTGTTATAAATTAGTCAACTCAGTTACTAAAACAGAATGCCTGGCTGGAGCTCACTGTGTTCATAATCTTTCATAGATAGATACAACAGTCCACAAAATTTCTCATGGCATTGTTTTGCTGTTCAGGAATGAAGTGCCTTTTTAAATACTGATTGCTAATTATATCAAATAGACAGATCTGAGATCTGAGGAGACGAGCAGAGCGAGGAAGAAGAACACTTCAGTCATTTGAGACCCCATGAAAATGTCACACCAAGCCAGAACTTTGGTGGCTGGTGCACCAACTCTATCCAACGTCCCAAATTAAAACTCAGAAGCCAAGTTTGTAGCCAGGTTTGGTTGTTGTAGTAATTTTCTGAGCAGTGCTGAGTCCAGGAGGGGTTTTCTCGTTGCTGCAGGGTGGTCAGTGGGTCTCGGGACGCTACGCTGCGAGTCTGGGACATAGAGACGGGCCAGTGCTTGCACGTTCTGATGGGCCACGTCGCTGCAGTTCGGTGCGTTCAATATGATGGCAGAAGGGTTGTAAGTGGTGCATATGATTTTATGGTCAAAGTGTGGGATCCAGAGACAGAGACCTGTCTGCACACACTGCAAGGGCATACTAACAGAGTCTACTCGTTACAGGTATGTGATTTTTATCTGCTGCTTTAGTTTCCTTAAGTAACATTTAAAGTCACTTTATTTCATCTTGTTTATTAAGTTGTGGGTACCTAGTACAGAATTATAGACCACAAGAATTCAGAGGCATCTGTGGTAAACCCCTCTTTCATTTTGTTACACTAGTTATATGTTGTCTTAATTTAGAAACTGAAATTTTTTTAGAGTAGCTTTTTTTTTAAAGGATCCAGTACAATAAAGCCCAAATCTCTATACCAATAAGTTATATTCTTTTGTGGATTGATGGGTTGTTTGGTTGAGATTTTTTTTCAAATCTTGCATGTGTTTTGAAGCTATGTTTTTGCTTTTCTCAAGAAATTCCAAACTTATTGTTTTAAATAAATCAGAGGATATAGCAATTGACAATGTGCCAAAAGCCCTATTGGATTAATGTTCTGATATATGGAGATCTGTTTATCCTCATTTTCTAGTCCCATCTTCCAATTCTAAACTATAATTCACAGTAAGACTGAACCTAAAATTTTAATGATCCTATGTAAATCTCTAGCCTTCTACTTCCTCCTCTCTGAGTACAGGCCAGATACACAAGTGTGAGGCATTTCAACAGCTACATGTTAATGTAGGTGCAGGTTATTATGGTGCTGCTTTGTGGCATCTCTCTATTGCACACCAGTTACCCACAAAGCTGGCAAAGATACACACAGACCTCATGTCTTGGGTCTTCTTACCTTTACTAACCCAAAACATCATTTTGTTCATTCATAGAGTCAAAGCATCACTTCCAGGCATTGAAAGGCAAAAGAAATTAATTTCATGCTTGTGCCTGTTCACACCACAATCTGGCAGGACTTGAAAAAGAAATCAACAAAGACAGTTCAGAATTGGGAAATGGCATTCAGCATGTAACTGATGTGGTTTGTGACTCAGAAAGTGAAGCTTAGTGCTTGAGACATTTTTCATAAAGTATTTTATATCTCCCCATAATGCATAAAATATGAACAAAGTTCCTAATTGGTTTCCTTTCCCAAAAACATGTAGCAACATTTATCAAAAACTCCAGCCTTTCTCTTAGATTCATATGCTGAGGAATGTTTTCTAAACAAGCAGCAAGCAAGTTAAAAATGCTGTACTGCCTACCTACCTACCTCTCAAAAATGTTCTGAGGATTTCTTTCGTGTGGGGCAGTTTGAGAACAGATGTTATTCTAACTTCTCTTCACCACGGGCTCCTGTTTTGGCTTACAAATATTTATGTCTTGCTCTGATACTCTGGTAATAATGGATCAAGTAACTGGGCTGTGTTACACACGGATATGTTCTCAAACAAATGGGAAGGGGGTCAGGGAGGGCAAGCTGGAGGCTACAGGTGCTTACAGGTTTGGAACAGAAAGATTCTGTAAAATTGCCTGGTGGCTCCTGCTCTTCAGCCTGAAGTAGTCCAAACAGCAGAACTCCCATAAATAAAATAATCAGGTGGAATAAGCCAGTCCTCCATGGCAGGTTCTATTATATATCGATACTTCCCCATGTGTAGACCTAATATTTGCAGAGATCCTTGTGCAGCAGTTGAAGACCACTAACTGTGCTGAGTTTTCTTACTCTTTCTTACCTGCCTTCACAGTAACCCACAGATTCTCAAGGTTCATGGATAACTCACTGATCCAAATCATTGTCTGTTTTACTGTTTTACTGCAGCACCATCAATTTCTCTTGATGCCCAGCCTTAAACCTTTCTTTCTGAATATCTTATGAACAGGGAATATAATTAGGTGTGGGAAAGGGGGAAAGGAATTCAAAATTTGTTACATCAATCAGGTTTAGTTCTTTTTAGGATAGAAAAATATTCTCTAGTGTTCTCAAGTCTGTTGGGCTGCTTGAAACTCCTTGTCTTTTTATCTGAAGTCAGATTATTTCCCATCCTCTTTTGAAAGCAGGGGACCCTAAAGGGTCCAGACAAAGTCTTATCAATGCTTGCTAGAACTGAAAAGTTGGGAGGGTTTTTATGCCTTCCATTCAGATACCAGAGGGCCTTTTTTAGTGCATTTTCACCAGAAATGCAGTGCATACAGCAGATAAGCAGTCTGTGTGCCAGTCCCTCTCCATTCTTTCAAATCTAGGTGTCATGCCCAACCATGTCTGACTGCAGAGATATAAGATAGTCATTTTCTGTGGGTCTTCTGTGAGTAGCAGCCCCAGATAGTCGAGTTCCCTTAACTGGGTTTGTTCCTTGCCTTATCAGGTACCAGTCAGTCCACATGGACAAGTAGTGTCAGATTGCCTTAAATATAACCAAGATTCCTGTCCAGCCTTCCTTCTCCGAGGCTGCAGCTGTACCTTCATTCATTCCCTGCCAAGTTCAGATCTTCACACTTTTCCCTTGACTTCTACACTCTTTGCCTTTGGTCAGTTCTACTGTTTCAAATGTTACTCAAATCCTAATGAAAATAGTAAATGCCAGACCTCTCTGAAACTCCTTTGGGTATCTAATAGTACTCTGAACAAAGTAATAGTATCCCTGCCTTAAATTTGTCTCCCTCCTTGTAAAAATACAACCAAGACATTTGCTGTTTTACACGGCTTTTTACTCCATCACGGAAAAAAATAAATTATACTGGTTAAGATAATTTTCCCACAAATCTGTGTTTGCTGCTGCTTACCACATTACTAAGGGCTTAAAAGTTCCTTGTGAAAGTTGAAGTTAGGCTGATTGATCCATAATTCCCCTATCCCATCATCTCCTTCAATAAAGGAAGAAATTGTATTTGCCATCTGAAACTTGTTTGTCTTCCATGGGTTCTCAAAGATAGCAGCAGATGTCTCTGAGACTGTCTTAAAACAATTTGCCTTATGTGATTTTGTTCCTCCATTCTAGCAAAAGCTTGTACTCATTTGTCATTGGCATTAGTGCTGTGAGCCTACGCTCACATGGCTGAGGACTGAGACAAAAGGAAGTTAAATAGCTGGTCTCAATCAGTGTTTCCTTCCCACTGAGGATAAATGAGGGGGTTTTGGCCTTCCTCTTGGTGTGGTTGTTTTGGGTTTTTTTTGTTTTGTTTTGTTATGTTTTTGGTTGGGACTTTTTTACACAATAGTGAAATGGCTCTTGCTAGTTTTATCTTGTGTTGTGCCCTGCCTTTCTGGTTTTGTCCCAGTGTGCTCTTTTATATACATCTATTGATCTAGTTTCTACTTCTTGTACAATTCCTTGTGGTTTGGCCAGGTGGGTCTCAGTAATTTACAATACTTCCTATCTTTTTTTCACACAGGATAGTTTGTGTCTTTAAGAATGTGCCAACTGTCCTGAACTCTTCTTCCCCTCAGAGAACAGATACATAAAATTCTCATGGGAAGGAAGTCTCAGGTTTTTTAAGTATTCCTTCTTGAAGCCCACTGGTTTTATTCTACTGCTTTTTCCCTTTTTTGAGAATTCTGGACTCTTATGTCATTATCACTATAGCTCAAGTTATTTGCCACCTTTCTGTTCTCTACACGGTCAGTCCTCTTGGTCAAAAGACTCTCATATCTTAGCCTATAATGACTGGAAAGTTACACTTCCTTACTGTACACAATTAGGGTTACAAAATAGCAAAATTCCACATTTTTCCTTCCTTTTTTTGTGTTGTGACTTTTGTGTAGATGATTCTGGAATAATGTTGTCGTTCTGCTTTAAGTCCCTCTGACTTGTAAAAAGCAAGATGGGCTTTTTAACATTTCCTTTAGGAAAAGTGCTTTCTCTTATTGTTGCACACTGCAGGGTAGTCAGTATCTGCTGTGTTTAAAGGAGATATATTGCATTTCAAAGACCAGTGGCTCAGAGTCCCTTTGCAAACCCTGTTCCTCAGAGCCCACGTGTCTACAACAGAAAACTGCACTGACCACCAAGCACCTGCTGTAGTATCAGACGTGGCCATCTCTGTTGAGTTCTTACTTTGTACTGCAGTTTCTGAATATATATAGTATCTAACCTTGCATTTAGTGAATTAAATGCTTAATAGCCTTCTTTGAAAGGTCCTAATATAATTGTGTGTAATAGATTTACCTTTCTTGTAGTTTGATGGTATCCATGTGGTGAGTGGATCTCTTGACACTTCCATCCGAGTTTGGGATGTGGAGACAGGCAACTGCATTCACACTCTAACAGGCCATCAGTCACTCACAAGTGGAATGGAACTCAAGGACAATATACTTGTATCTGGGAATGCTGATTCTACAGTCAAAATCTGGGACATTAAAACAGGACAATGTTTACAGACATTGCAAGGTAAGTTTAAACTACCTTCATGTAAATCAAGCAGCCTACAGTCATCTGTGCTGCAGATTCTACATAAAAAAACCCTTGAAAATAATTGCATACAAAGAAACAAGCACTGACCACTTAAAACTTAAATATTTTTCTGATGACAGCTGTATGATCTTTTTCTGAACTAGAAGAACAAAATGTATTTAATCTAATCTATTCAAATCACTTGGCTATTATGAAAGGCAGATGGTCTGGACTGATAGCAATTTGCTATGGGTATATTATCCTAATAAGCCACAGAAATATGTAGGAAATTACATCTCAAAATAGACAGTCAGTGTATTTATTTAGGGGTCACTTGAACGTTTCAAAGCCTACAGTTTAATTGGATCAGGAGGCAAAGTACACTGTCTGTTGCAATAAATCAAGAGATGCAAGTGGAAGATGTTTTCTTTATTTCAGTAAGAAGAAATTTTTTTTTTTTCTCTATGTTGACAGTTGCCACTCCGGCATCATGCACACAAACATATGGTTGTGTTTCTCCCCACAAAAAAGGTCTTATATCATTCTCATATATCATATACAGCAGTGCTGGCTGGAGCAGAAAATTAAATTTCCTAGTAAAGCAAACTGATGCTTTAACATATATATTTATATGTCTGCATAAAACTGTCAGTATTTACTGATGGAGTAATCTCACAATAACACTTCAAAGGGATTTGGAGACAAATTCTTACAGTGGTCACCTCATTGTGGATGGTTAAGTTCATTTTCATGAATGTCTAAGTCCATGTTTGCCCAACTGCTGATATACAGCACAACGAGATCACTGAAACAAAGAAGAAAATAATACTGGGGAATTTTTTTACACCTGCCTTCACTTTTTGAAAGCATGGCACGGCTTCTGTACCTTTTAATGTACAAACCCAGGAGCTGTAACAGATAGTTCTCTAATAGATGGAAAGAGCTGTTTGCAAATAGCGAGGTGTTTATTCTAGATGCAGCACTGTCTGACATTGCTTTCCAATTAATTACAAACAGAAATGTTTTTGTTTACTCTTACAGGTCCCAACAAGCATCAGAGTGCTGTGACCTGTTTACAGTTCAACAAGAACTTTGTAATTACCAGCTCAGATGATGGGACTGTAAAACTTTGGGACTTGAAAACGGGTGAATTTATCCGAAATCTAGTCACATTGGAGAGCGGGGGAAGCGGAGGCGTCGTGTGGCGAATCAGAGCTTCTAACACAAAGCTGGTGTGTGCAGTTGGGAGCCGCAACGGGACTGAGGAAACAAAGCTGCTGGTGTTGGACTTTGACGTCGATATGAAGTGAAGGGCAGAAAGATGAATTTGTCCAAACGTGTAGACGATGTTCTCCTTTCCCTCCCCCCTGAAAAAAAAAGAAAAAAGAAAAAAAAGAAAAAGGAAAAAAATCCCTTGTCCTTGGTGGTGCAGGATGTTGCCTTGGGGCAACAGATCCTAAAGACCTACAGACTACGAAGGAGAATACAAAGATGACAAACTATAACTGACAAGAGAGGCTTTTGCTGTCTCGTCACATAAAAAGGCTACACTTTTGACCGGGGCAGCTTTGCAAAAATCCAACTTTAGAAATGAAACCAGGTGCAATTAATTTCTTTACTTTCCTCCAAATGCTCCTTGAGCAATTTGGAGTAAAAAAAAAAAAAAAAGTTACAGTTCTTGTTAACAAGTTATTTTACCACAAAGATCTTGAAATAAGCTGCACAGGCGAGCCTGCTCGTGCACCCCTGGGTCACCCTGGGTCCCGGCAGCCCCTCCGAGCAACGCGCTGTCCTTAGCCCCGCTCCGAGCAGGGGGTTGGACCGGACTCCCTCCAAGGTCCCTTCCAACCTCCACGAGCAGTCACTGGTTGACTTTCAAAAACTAGAGAGCATCTACAATGAGAAAAACAAACAAAAACAAAGAGTCCATTCCTGGTATGGAAAAGCTAAAATATTACTGTGAATTGTTTTGTACAGGTTTATCAGAGCTTTTTCTTTTTTTTCTTTATTCTTCTTTTTTTTTTTTTTGCCAACCATTGCCAATGTCAATCACAGTATTAGCCTCTGTTTAATCTATTTACTGTTGCTTCCATCTACACTCTTCAACGCATAAGTTGCTCTGAGGTGGCAAGTTGTCCTGGGTTTTGAGAGTCCTCTGATGGATTTAATTCGCAATGCTGGTGCTAGAAGTAGGTCTTCAATTACGGGATTGTTGTCCCACCCCTGTACTGTATTCCCAGTGGCCAAACTTATTTATGCTGCTAAATGAAAGAAAGAAAAGCAAATTATTTTTTTTTATTTTTTTTTCTGCTGTGACGTTTTAGTCCCAGACTGAATTCCAAATTTGCTCTAGTTTGGTTACAGAAAAAGACTTTTTGCCACTGAAACTTGAGCCAACTGTGCCTCTAAGAGGCTGAGAGTGGAAGAGTTTCAGACAATTAAGAGTGAAGTTTGCCTGCAAATAAAGAATTGAGTGTGTGTGCAAAGCTTATTTTCTTTTTTCTGGGCAAAAATTAAAACACATTCCTTGGAACAAAGCTATTGCAGCCTGTTCTGTGGGGAAACTTTTCTTTGTGAGGGCTGTGGTGAATGGAATGAACATACATTAAAAAAAAAAACTGACAAAATTTTTAAAAAATATTATAAAATACAAAAATTAAAATAAAGTTGCTGGTCAGTCTAAGTGTTTTACAGTATTTGAGAAAGAAACAACTGTTACAGTTATTGCTGGGAGGAACTGACAGAGCAAAAACTTACGTTTTTGTAAAGATGTCACATGCAAACAAAATGAGAAAAGAAAGAGTCAAATGGTTTGCCTCATTCTCCAAGAGCCACAACTCAAGCTGAACTGTGAAAGTGGTTTAACACTGTATCCTAGGCGATCTTTTTTCCTCCTTTTTTTGTTTTTGTTTTTGTTTTATTTATAGTCTGATTTAAAACAATCAGATTCCAGTTGGTTAATTTTAGTTATGTAACAACCTGACATGATGGAGGAAAACAACCTTTAAAGGGATTGTGTCTATGGTTTGATTCACCTAGAAATTTTATTTTCTTATAACTTAAGTGCAATAAAATGTGTTTTTTCATGTTAGTATGTCTTTTTTTATTTTTTTTTATTTTCTAGTTGTTAATTTAATATTATGTATCCTGTGAGGGGGTAAAGCAGGTCAAGTTGCTCATCTTACCAGTAGATGCTAAAATATGTCTTGGAACTTTTTATATAAGCCTTCCACAAACAGGTGTGTGAGTGTCCTCTCCTTCAGTTGCCATGTAGGACTTGTCACATGGGTCTGGACAAACATGCAGGAAAGACATTCACTCCTTCTCACGAAGAGTGTCAGGACCTTGCTCTGGGGGGAGGCAGCTATAAAAAGCTGCTAAAGTACGTAAAACTTCTTCCGACAGCATCTCGTTACTGCATCTTAAATTGAAACCTGATGGTTATTATTTATGGATTTCAATCAGTTGATTGCAGTTGATAGCAAATAATAAATCCATAAATACAACTAAAATCAAAGTTAGGATTATAGGAGAGCCTGAAATAAAGCTTCAGAACAAATAATAAAATAACATCATTGCACATCAGTCCAACAGCAGATTTATCAGAGCCCTGTAACCAAGGTAAGTCATCATCTGTCGCAGAAACTTAGCACTTGAGTGTCAGGCTCTGTCTCAGATTTCCTTGACCAAAATCATTGTTTTCTTCTGTGTAAGCTTTTCTCTCAGGGCACAGTATTTGCTTGTTTGTGACAGTTTTACCCTGTAGAAAGCTGTCATTAAAAAACAAAACAGTAGAAGAGAAAATGCATGGATGGAAAGGAAAAATATTTACATACTTACACATCTCTGACTATGTGCAAACAAAATTTTAATTCCAAGCCCTACATTATGCAAAACATGCAATGGTGAAGGATCATGCTTCCATCTGGCCTCTAGAGATTAAAAAGCCATCCGAACTGACTGAGCAGCTCCAAATTGTAAAAATCTGTTCCTTGGGTTGGTGCTTAAGGAAAAAAAGCTTGGAGCAAGCACTGACAATATAAAAGCTGTGATTGCCTCTTATTTGTGTAGAAACAATTAAAGAGTTAATCCTTTCCTAAAATGGCAATGAAAGACTGCCAGGACGTTGCATGGCTCTGCTGGGAGTGCAGGCCAGGACTCCGAGCCCCCTGATGGCAGGAGGTGCACCAGTGTGGGCTGAAGTACTTGTGAGAGCAGATGGAAATAGAAGGGTAGAAATATGAATATTTAATGCAGTGAGCCCAGCAATAGCTTTTAAGATTATGTAATTTTCTTCCATGATTTGTAGAAATTGCAGCAACATGTTTTCAAAGAGCGAAGGTGCTGGCCTGATGGTGCAGGAGGATGAGAGGTTTCTGAGTAACGTTGCGCTGGAGGGCAGGAGTACAAATCTGGGCGGAAGAGTGAACTGACAGAAGAGGGAAACTAACAAATCAAAGTGTACAGTCAGTTCAAGTACATTTTAGGCAGCGAATATGACCAGGAGGAAAATGTGCTTAACCAGAATTGAGAAGTTTTCCTGTTGACAATGTAGTTCCAGCAGTATCTAAATGTTCAAATGAATACAGAATAACTTGAACTTGTTAAGCAAACCGTATTTTCAGATTCCTTCATCACAGATTTAGGTTCAAATAAACTATTGGCTGCAAAGTCAAGATATGATTGACTGTTACATTAAATACAAAAAACAACATAGTACTTAAAAATATATTTAGAAAAACTTTTCTCATTCAACAAAACAGCTTTACAAAGTTAATTGTGTTAGTGCTTTAAAGACTTCTAATTTTCTAAGTCTGTTTAGGTTTGTAGGAGTTACTTATGAGCTATCTGAACAATACAGCTCAATAAATGGAAATTGCGTGATTTAAGTGACAGATCGTCAAAGATGGGCCTGTAGTAAACATGTTACATGTAAGAAACTGTTGGAGCAGTTTCTCTTTACACCCCCCTTTTGTTGATGTACTCACCATATAGCTCACAATATAAACTCTTCTTTGGCAGCATGTGCTCCAAGTGAGACTGCTTAGGAAACATCTTCATCCTGTGTAATTAGATTTTGATTTTAAGGTGGGTGGAGTGTTTCTTTTTTTTTTTTAATAAAAACATTAAGAATACTTGTAGAAGACTATAACATCTTTATGCTCTCAATACACAGGCACTTCTTGAATCCAGTGGCTTAGTCATGATAGGCTATGTCAAAATACTGCAGCTATCCTTGAGAGATAACTGCAGTGGTGTTTCTGCCATTTCTGCTCTCTTCATGCTGATTCCCCTTTTTCTTCTGGTTTTAGCTCTAGAAGGAGCTTTATTGTTTTCTCCTGTATGTGAAACCAAGTCAACAACATTAAGGAGTTTTTTCCTAATGTAATCATTTTTAATGGACCTTGATTTTATCCAGCAGTAAGTCAGAACTGGTATTGCCACTTCCTCCAAGACTCTGTTCCTGTGGTCTCAGTTTACTTATTCAAGAGATAGGACCAGACATTTAACAGCTGTGTCTACACCAATTTGTAGTTCAGATCAGCAGTTTTCCCAATAGTGCTGCCTTGGAGACCACTAACAGGATTCCTTCAGGGCATAACTAAATCTGGAGCGGCTCTCCAGGAGCACACTGCAGGCACTCAAGCCACTGGAGGAGCATGTGGGACCAAATCAGAACTAGTCCAACATCTCAAAAATACATTCATGGGGACATTCCATCTTCAGGACCAGCATTTTGTAATTGGCATTACAGTTCTGCCCCTACTGCACAGCACTAACTGTTGGTGTGGACATAACCATCAACAGATCCTCTCCCACAGCACCCCTGGCTCCTCACTAATGATCAGAACCAGCTCCCATCCCAACAGAACCCACCTGATACCACTTACAAGATTTTGCCAAAGCAAGAAGTCAGACGCCTTCAACTTTCAGCATTCCTATGGAGAAGTTCTTCTAATCAGCTTATGGAATCCAGTAAAAAGAAATTATAATCTCTTACAATCAGTCTGGTCAAAATCTTCTACCAGTAAATCAACACCTGTTTATTCAGAAAAAGAAAAAGAAAGTTCTGCAATTGTACAGAAGACCCAAATAACAATAACAGTAATAATAATAAAGAAAAACTTGCCAGTAATGACTTTGGTCACTCTGACAAACTGTTTATCACTCAAAGGATAATATACAAGCCATACCAACCTCTGAATCTTTAATAAAAGTGGGAATATTATATTGTTTCCCTCTCCTGCCATTCTATCTATAACTTTGATCCCTGTCACTGTGCAAAGATACACATGCTGTGGAACGACGTTCAGCATTTTATGATGATACATGATGTTTATGATTATACACGAAGTATATGGTCTTTGATAAACACCAAACTTCATCTAAAAATGGCATATACAATTTTTCAAACACCTCTTCAAGCATTAGTGCAGGTTTATAAATACAACAGATGTTTTTTACATAAAAGCTGTTCCAGGTTCCTTCTGAGACAGTCTGACAAATCAGTTGTAACCGAAAAGTCAGCAACCAGTCCAGACTCTTGCTCCCTGCTCAAGTTTCCCACTGGCCCAGTGGCTGCAGCAGTACTCCAGGGCAAAGAAATGGTGCATTGTGCTACCAGGAGCACGAGCTGCTGAGGGGAAATGCTGCAGCACTCTGAGACTGCAGTTGCCTAAGAACCAATGGCTTTATGCCCATGTACACTGCATTGCTCTAGCCCAGCTGGGACAGGAGAGTCCTATAAAATCATAACTGAGCTAGGACAGAATCTCCCCAAGAACTAGAGATGGCAGAAATCATTAATCAGAGCGGCTGCCAATTCAGCAGTGGTTCTAAATTACAGACTGAGACTTGGCCAAAGGCATCCTTCAGCTCTCCTTTGTCCTCACCTCTGCCTCACTTAGATGGAGCCTCAGCTCCCTGGTCCCTACTGACAAGCTGATCTTGTCCAAATTTATGTAGTAGCAAAACTTTTGGTGATGCGTCCTCTGAGCTGCTGGAACAGCAGCTGTACATTTTGCCACTTAATGCACAGGGACAACAATACCCTGAGTCTAACACTGAATGCTCCAAGGTGTAGTGCATGGAGATGAGAAGACATCATTCACCCCAGAGTGCGAGATTCATCATCAGTGTCACTAAAATGATCCCCAGCCTGAGTCTAGAATGAAAAAAACTGTTCTAGATCTGGTTCAATTAAGTAAATTTCAAGTTGATCTCAACTCCCCAGTTTTCCAGCAATGCCTGAAAAATAGGCACATTCCAATAAGCTTCACAGTTAAAGCAGGATCAAAAGTGCTGTCTCCTGGAAACTGGAAGAGGTCATGGTCTAAGAAGAGTGAAAAACATGGAAGGTCTATGTAAGCTGGATCAGAAGTCACCTGTGGAATTCAGAGAAGGGTAGATGACAACAATTTGGGGCTTTTTGGGGGCAGGGTGGGGAGGCTTTCCAAGAGATCATAATTCTATATCCTACAATGGTTACTGTGGGGTATTTCATCATTGTCATCAACAATGCACAGGAGTAAGATTTTTAAAGAAAGCTGTTAGTTGGGCTGCCCTGTAACTGAGGATTCGACCAACCCTGTTAGCTCTGGCTCTCCTGAACTGCTCTTAGCTGGGGCAGATTCTTTGATGGGAAGATGAATTAAATGCTCCCAGACCTCCCCCTTGTTTCTGGTTCCTCATGTCTGAGATGCAGTTTTCGCAGGCTGCTTGCAGTGCATTCATTTGAGAGTGCTTCGTTCTTTTAATTTAAAACAGGAAATGTGGAATGTAAAAGATCCAAAAACTTCAAAGGCAGTTTCCATTGCCAAAGGAGTCGCATTTAAACTCAAGTTCATTCTCTAGATTAAATATTCAAATCTGAAAGTGTGAGAAGATGCTCACACCTTCAAGAGGATTGATGATTTCTAAGGGACAGAAGGATTCAGACTATGGCTGTAAATATCAGTGTGGAAAACTGAGCAGCACCGCTCTTCCTAAACTGGAGTTTTATTTTGAGCTCTTCAGCTTGAAATTAATTTGCAGCAGTACCACAGCTTTACAGATACACAAAGATTATAAAACTTGTTTCCTTTACCCTGATATACAGAGAATCTGAATACTACATTCCCTTTCTCTTTTCAAACTGCCATTTTCTTTTAAGTTTCCTGATACATTTCAGAGCTGATTTTAAATGTTCAGACTTACAGTCTGGAGTAAGGAAGAATTCAAAAGCTGCTGACTAGATAGGACTCAAAAAAATGTTCCTTCAGACAGTTTGTTGCTTTTTGTCTGCTTTAGAGTCCCTCCTGTCAGTTCTCAGTAGACAGAAGTGAATGTTTCAATTAACTAACATGCACATTTTCCTAAATAAACAAGTTTTATAGAAAAATTTTTCTGTTGGTATTTCTATTGCCCACTTAGCACACACTTTAGTCATGCACCGGATGCTCTTTACCATTCTGCTGACTACTGCAACAATTCAAATATTCCAATTTCATGCAGAAAAACACATAACATGATGTTCTTTGTGTCCATCCCTCAGTCTCACAAAGGGTTTTAGATTTCAAACCCACAAACTGGTATGTGTGGATTTACCTGCTTATGGGCAGTAATTTCTGAGCAGAACCAGCTCTTGAGGCCTCACTGTTTATCACTGTTGGCCATATGGCACAATAGGGACAACCTGGGGCAGAGGAGCAATAAAGGAGGAGGAATGCTTTGTGTGAGACACCGCTAATGTGTTCATCTTGTAAATGGGATATGGCTCCACTAAGCCCATAAGTCTCCAATTTGATTTGAAAAATTCAAGACTTCAGCCTTAACTTAAAAAGGCTCAAACTACATATTCCTTTCTATATATACACATTCTCATCTTGGAATACTTAGAGTTTTACATATTTAAAAAAAGACTTTACAACTACGTAATTTTTCTGTTTTCCTCTATTTACGCCTCTTTTTCTCTTTTCTTTGACACTTGCACTTCAATTTCCTTATGTTTCCTTTCCTCCTTTGTCCTGTTCCCTATGTTTTTCTTTTCATGTTTTACCATTCATGTCCCTATTTTCCAGATTTTTTATTTTCCTCATCTCTCTCCATTTGTGAACATCTCTGCTTTGAACTGTCAGAGCCAGCTTTCCTCTCTTCCCTTATTCCAAGATCTGAGTTGGCGAGCTGGAGTCTTTTTCACACCCCTCTGTACATACAAGATATACAGTAGATACATAAGCCAGATGAGAAGCAAATATAGAGCACTCAGAAAAATTCATTTCTTTTTCTGCATCTAGTGTTTGTCTATCCATGGTCCACAAATAACTCAGATGGTCCAACAGCAATAGGATCATGCCCTCTTCAGCACAGACTGGTCTACCACCAATTTCACAAACAGCCAAGCAACAAGCATTGTCTAATTCAATACTCACCAAGCTTCTTCTGCTTTCTGAAAAAATAAAATATTTCATTTAAAAATTATGTTTTCTTGCTCCTAAGGAAATCTAGTATGTAAAGGTAATTTTGAAAACACTCATTATGAAACATAGGTAATACATGATTTTCTAAATCTGTGCCATATTTGGAAGCTACTTTTGTTTACAAACATTTAGAAGATTCACCTCTGGACAGAAACTGATCATCCTGACAGATGCCCATTTTATAAAATTCTGTATAATAAATAAGAATTTGAGGCTGCAAATGAACCTATATTCCAAACTCAACTACAGTGGCTGATATTCCTTCCAGTACTACCAACACAGCACAGCTGGGACAGCACAGTCTGTCAGGGGATGTTAGGAATAATACAGAAATCATGTCTAAAACAATCTAGTGCACATTGCTCACTAATTCTTAATATGCACTGACAGCATAAGCAATAAAAGCTCTGGAGCCAGCGTAGGATGTGACTGTGGACCAGGTACACTATCCTGGTGCTGCTGAGATTTTACTGTTCTAGTGACACAATATATCCCACTGGAAAAAGCCCCAGACATCCACCACTTATCTGAGACTTGGCTTCTGCATTGTCTTAAACCAACATAACTCTAGAGGATAAGCAACTATTAAGAAGGACACAGTGTCTAGAGCAACAAAGTCACAGATAAGATATCCTCATCTTTGAAGAACAAAAAGCAGCAAAACCAAGCAAACAAAACTCACACAACAGCAACAAGCTAAACTAAAAAAACTCAAACCCAAATCCCTGAATCTTTTATCTCCTCATCTTAATTGCATCTTAATGATACTGTTAACAATGCAGGTATCCTCCTCTCCCTGTAAAGTATTCCTACTCAATACACAGCCCAAACTGGGCATACCATACTCACAGATTGTATAGCTGCATTTACTCAGTGAGAAAGATAAATACAATTTACTACACAGGGGGGTTTTTTTATTATTTTTGCTTGTTCTATCCAAGAATTTTGCTCTTGCTTGTTGTTTTACAAACAGCAGAACAGCAACCACTGTACTTCCCCCATGGCTTGAACCAGGCTGACAGTAGATGAGTATTCCTGCTCATCCTTCCAGGCTGAAAGATCACTGGATCAGAAAAAATAAGTTAGAATTAGACAGAGGTTCAAAGTTCAAAAAAGCAAGACACGTGACAAGCATTGTATCTTGAATGCCTGAGGTGCAGAAGCCTTTCCCACTGACAACTAGACAAGTACCTTGCACAGTGAACAAGAGCCACCACGTAGCAGACAAAGGCAGCTAAAGCCGACAGGAAAGGGTGCAGAAACTCTCCCACAGACATAATGAGTGCACCAGAGATGAAAAAAAAAAAACCCTTGGGTCTAATATCAGCATATTCTAACTTGCTCTTGGAAACTCCAAAAATCCACACAACACCCCCGTTACGCAATCTGATTTATCAGACAGCACAAGGCAGACAAAATTGCTGTGACAGGAAGACAAGAGTTCCTTTAATAATTGACTTTCCAGACAAATTATCTCTAATTAGTACCTGAGTCCAGTTATTTATGCACACAAACCAGAGCTTAAATTTTCTGCATCACAGAAGCACCCTGTTCCCAAACATCTGGCCAGCAGGAGCATACACAGATGCCCCTCCGGTCACCAACCTTTCCCTCCAGGCTGGCCACACACCCAACAAACCCTCTATAAAAGGATCTTGATCTCTCTTCCTCCATGGCTGTTCTCTAAAAATTCAGGATATTGCCCATAAAGACTCTTCTTCCTATCACTGTGGCTTTCAGAAAAAGCAATAAAGGTGAAACAAAAGACACTGCTTCACAGGCAACGAGTAGCTGTGTGATAAACAGGAAGAAATTACCCAGGCCATAAAATAAATGAAGTGACAGTAGTAATATCTCATGCTAAACCAAAATTTACCTTGCCTATGTTTTAGGAAACTTCTCCTGTACTGGAAAGAGGCTGGAGACAACTAACTGTGAAGTTCATGCAGTATATTTTTCTTTCCATGAGGGATGGCTGTTTCAACCTGCTCTTCTTACAAAACGTGGAAAACCTATTTTCAGCATAACCCTTGTCTCTCTGCCACCTCAGGATGTAAATTTTGCACTACTCTTGGAAAGCAATGTGGTTTTCTGAGAGCCATTCCTGTTTGGAAGCCTGCTGTGGGATGTGGTGCATCCTCTGACGTCTGTGTTTGGTAGCAAGAGCATCCCACTGCCTAGGTTTCCATCTCACATCTTCTCAGGCACTTTCCAGCATCCCAGTGTGCATTGAACAGTGAGCAATTGAGAGTTCAAGCAAATAATGTGGAGGAATGGATAATAAGCCCCTAGGAATGCATCCAGCTACAGTTATACTCCATGAAGGTTAGAGGCCCAATTCTTCCTCATTTAAATCTGATGTTGAAGGAATTCATAGTGCTTTATCCAAGCTACTAATTTGCAATTTTACTGCAAACAATTTACAATCAAATGAAGTGAAAACTAGAAGCAAAGAGTACATTAATGACCTAATTTTCCTATTGCATTTCTCTTCATTTTATCTTTCAGTGAAGACCAATCTTAAAAAATTGGATAATTGGCCAATAAATAAATATAATTTTTTTCTTTTAATTATTACTGCATAAAAGCTGAACTGTTGGTACAAACTGCAGCATTGTCTTCTGCTGAGGACAGTCCTGTATGACCAACCCCCGGCAACAGAAACTGGGATAACAACATTATTTTTCAAACTGAAAATTTGTATTCTAACAAAGTAGTACAAAAATGCATCACAGTGTCTGAACAAAAAAAAAATCAGTGTTCTGGGCTATATATATGCAATTTGTAAATTATACAGCCATGTGCATGCCAAGATGCTTCTTAAAAATACAGTAACTATTCTGTCAAAAACATAGCAGGAATGTCAAAGCAGCTTTTGTAATACTCCACTGGAGCTTTCTCCACACCAGGTGCAGCTAAATCAGTGAATTATTGTTTTCTTAGATTTAGAGGCAGTCTAAAGGCATTGGTCAAGCACCCAACCTCAGCCTGCGAGAAGGAGCTAGGGAAGGTAGTGGTTTCACAGGACAGTGGTCAGTCTGACCTTGCAGGAGCAAGACACTCCCTGCCGCCCTGTGGAACTGGCTCTAGTGGTGAGTTAATCTGCTGAGACAGCTGGAGAACTCACATTTTTAGAAACAGTTCATTTTCTGGAGATTTAGGGAGCTGAGCTGGCTCAAGGGGGTCAGTTAGCTGGCAGCATAGAGGAAGCAAGTGGCCAGGAGCAAGGCAGGTCTGCCTCTCCCAGCATCCTGATGAGATGCTAAAACCTCAGGAGACACTGAGTTAGGTTGATATCTCAAAAGGTGTCAGGCAAAGCAGAGGTTCTGCACTCATCTCAATTCCTGCCATTCCCACATCTCCTGTCTCACTTATTCCCATGCTCACCCAACATCCAGACCCCATTCAGATGGTTAAACCCCTCTGGTAACAGTAATCAGGTCAGCTTATGAGCCACATCCTCCGACCAGCTTAACCATCCCAGCAAATATCTGGGATGGAACACTGGACCAGAATGGACACTTTCCTTAGAGAAGTGATCAGATGTTTTAGCTTAGCTGTCCATGTCTAGGCAATTAGCACACACTGAACACTGACCTACATGCTGCTGGTAGGGAAAGAAAGAACATTTCTGGAGAAAATAGAGAGACCAATGCTTGAGACACCACAGGCTGTGCAGCCTCAACACCACCTCTGCAGAGGACACAAATCAAGTACCCATAAACTAAACTTTCAAATTCATCGCTGTGCTCAGCCCTGCCCATTTCCATGACGCTGCATGGAAAAGCAGGAAGCTACTGGAGGAGTAGAAACCCCATGTGCTGCTTAGAAGGTGTTTAACATCTGTGGTGAGCCCCACTTCTTTCGCCTCCAGGTGTAGCTGCACCGTGTCTGCTCATTATGAACCCAAAGGAAATGCACAGCAAGAACCTGCAGTTACAGAATTTGATCCCAGCATGGAGGAACAAGTCTGAGCTCGGCTTAAGATGTGAAATTGAAAGACATTGAGACACATAATTGGGCAGAAAGCTGGGCCTGGCCCGACTTGACTACGGCAAATCAATATGCCACAAAGGAGAGAAATGCAGCATGGTAAAAGGAAGTCTGGATTGCAGAACACGTCCTGTCCAATGGTTTGAAATTGAAATGCTTTCTTCTTCTACCTAAGCAAACACAGCACAAAACATTCATTTGAACAGAAGTATATGACAAAAACCCAAGGTGCAACAAGCGTTTCCCATATGCGCCCTCCTAGGCTGACAAAAGAGGCAGTGAGAACCTGTACAGCTGAAACAAGCACTAACAGCCAGAAAGAAAACAGTTTTATCCCAGGTCTTGCTGGGCTGAGGAAAAAAAACCCTGAATTCCGATAACTTGAGCAGGACATTAAGCATTACACCATTGAACAAGGAACAGACATGACTTTCAACATCCAGATACCTGTCAAACAGGCCAAATTATTGTCAGGACTGAATCATAAAATGGTTTGGGTTGGAAAGGACCTTTAAATTTCATCTAGTCCAACCCCTCTGTGAAAGGCAGGGGCATTTTTCACTAGATCAGGTTGCTCAAAGCCCCATCCAACCCGACTTTGAACATTTCCAACAAAGCTACATCCACAACTTCACTGGGTAACCTGTTTCAGTGTCTGACCACTCTCATCATAAAAAAATTCTCCTTTATGTCAAATCTAATTCTACTCTTTTTTAGTTTAAAACCATTGCTCCTCGTCTTGTCACTACAAGCCTTGGTAAAAAGGCTCTCTCAATCTTTCTTGTAAGGCCCCTTTATATTTTATCTCACTAGTGCGCTTACTGGAAAATGCCTTGAGGAATAGGCTAAGGAAACACAGACTGGTAAAATAACCCAAATGCCTTAGAGTAAAGCAAATCCCACACCAGTCTCAGCCACAGATATAAAGAAGATGCAACTTGAAAACCATAAGCAAATGTATGAGACAGCTATTAAGAAAAGGGACATGTTGTATTGTGCAGGATCGTCCACCCTTGCACAGAAGCAGCCAAGTGAACAGCAGCTGCAATAAAGGCCAGCAGTGCTCCTCCTGCAGTTACAGAGGGCGTCGGGCTTAGGCCTGTGCCCTCCCAAGGCGGGGCACTCTGGGAGACAGCAATGCTCATCATCAGCTCTCACCACAAAGTACTTGGCAAAGACAGGGAGGAAAAGGCAGCTGCAGCTTTAAATTAGCTTTTGCACTCTACTACTCATCTTGTAGCTGCTTCATGGTGGTCCAGCCTTCCAGGGCAAGGCAGAGGAGCTGAAAGATGCCAACTGCCAGTGGTCTCAAGGCTCATTACAGCAGTCACAGTCTACCATAGGTTTTCCTTAGGTACAGCGATTACCCAGATATTCTTCTCTTCCCACCTTCCTTTCCTTGCAATCACCTTTGCATGCAAAACTGTTGACCTGAAAACTTTCAACTACCCAATAAACTTTTCAATCATTTCTCTATGCTAATGTGTTTCAAGAGTTTAAATTAGCTAACTTGCATTTTGGCACCAGAGTAAGGCAGAAAACTTTCAGCAATGACCTGCGAAAGGTATTTGTGAGAGACAAATTTGCCAAGTGCTTTGGCAACAAATTACCAAATGAAAGATTAGGCTGCACAAGCAGAGGCGTAAGCAGAAGATGTACATAGAAAAGGATCACTTTAGGACTATGCTTTCAGTGCCAATCACCTTAATGTGGGAAAACAAATAAAAGGATTCACAAGGCAGACATCCAAGGAGTCCAACAGACCTAAAATGAAGAGGACATAAGAACAGCTTACAAAAGAATCTACAAATATTTGAAGATGTGAAACTAGGAAATCTGTGGGTTAAAATAAAGAGAAGAATCTAAGAATTTACAGGAAGAAATCAAGAAAAATCAGATCATTGGGGAAAATTGGCTTCGCAATAAAATTTAATAGGGAGTGGAATGGTTTCATCCAAGCAAGCAGCTGAAGTTTGGAGAACCTTGGCTTTGAAAGCACATTAAAAAAAAAACCCAACAGAATAGCAATTTAGATTCAAAACTTGGAAAACATATGAGGCTGTAAATCATGGAGAATAGAAGTGTACAAGCTCTTAAAGGCTTCCGCAAGGAAGGAAGGAGAATATGCCACGGGATAGAAATACGGGCCTTAAGCTTTTCCCCCTCGCAGTAAGCAATTCTCTTTCCTTTCCCTGCCAAGCCAATATCGACTTTCTCTACCACGCGACAGAGAGGGACGTGTTCCAGTGATGTGCAATTACTCTTTGGAATGCAAACAGTACTTCTGACAAGCTGCTGTAATCTCAACGGTGGTCTCTAATGGAAGCTGTCTGCTTATTCCCATCTCCATTGGGACGGCAGCCTATGATGCAACTCCACTGTCAAGTCTGGCCTAGACTCTTCCCCTGAGATACCAGAACCATTCAGCGTGTTGAAAAAGTAATTTTAAGAAACATAGAAACATAAGTGCTTTATCCCTGCTTGACTCCATGCCAAGGGAATCTCACAGAAACCTTGGGATGTTTCTGCGCTAAATATTATGTAACAGCTACTTCTCTCATTTGAAATCCTCAGCTGTTTAACAAAACAAGAACCACACAACCCTCTCCAGCCTCCTGATAATTAGAAAATCTTCACTTTCATAGTCTACAAGAAACTGCAACAACGTAAGAAGACCTCACAGTTTCTTTATTTTCCTCTCCTAAAAATGCAGGACTTTTGGTCTTCAGGCAAACTTGATTTACTTTCTCCTTGTTTCTTACGTAATGGTGTAGTCAGAGCTGTTCCCTTCTGAATCATTATTCTAAGTCATTAAGAACAGCTCTCTGCTATTTTTAAGCACCAACATCCTTTAATCCCTTCATTAATTTAAATATATTCTAAAAGACACTTAGCTCTCTACTGGGACTCCAAAAAAAAAAAACCACCCTAAGAGGAGAGTCCTATACAGGCTTCCCTTTCCAACTGCAAGAGAATTGTCATGCTTGTTCCCTACAAGCATCAAAACTGCTGTGTATTTCTGCTGCAAAGCAAAAATACCAACTTTCTCTAGCTCAGCTGCAAGACCAGGGGCTGCAAAAGAAAGAGCTCATTTCTCATGACTCATTTTTGGAAAAATCTCACAGCAACATTGTCTAGCAACATTGAAGACAGCAACAGCCAGCACAAAAAGCTGATTTATTTTTTTTGATTTTTTTTTTTAATGGAAGAGTGAAAGGGTTTTTGGAAAGTAAAGAAGCACCACTTACAGAATATAGCCAAACTTTCTCAGCCAAAGACCTTCAAAGGCTTTAAAGAAATACCAGTTTCATTATCCTCATTTTAAAGATGGAAAAGAGAAAACATGAGAAGGTAATGCCAATGTCAACGTCATCAATTCAACTCAGATTTCCTGAGATTGTTCTCTGAGACACAGATCCATTCTTTATGCAGATTTATTTAACATGTAATGAAATAGTTGCAGAGAACTTAGCCTTGTTCTGAAAATATAAAAATTAGTTTGTAACATTGGTTTTCTCTATACAAAATCAAGATTATATAGATTGCTTTCCTTATTCTCTTAGTTTTGACTGAAGAGTCATTACAGAGAACAAGTGAGCTTAGTAAAATGAGAACATTATTTAAGGCTTCCACAATATAATTGTACTTTAAATTCTAGGGTGAAATTTCTGACCTAACTGAAGCTTATACCGATTTCAGTCAGGCAAGATTTTCACCCGTAATGTGTGGTAAAAGGGAAGAAAGATAACTTTGTGAAGGCACTTTAAAGAAGTACTACATTCAAAGGGGAGAAAAGTTAAGTGAATGAAGTATTTCATGTAAACTCAGTGAGCTCATTTCCCAGATGAGCCAGATATCTGCTGAGCTTGCCTTGAAGGGCAAAAAGCAAAGATGGCTTCACCTCCTAAATGTGGCCTGCGGCACAGTTAGGATGATTTACCTTAAGACAGTTTAAATGCCCTTGCCTTATTCTGACTCAAGATCATGTCTCCTGACAGACAAAGACACTGAGACATCAAGGTTAGGTCTGAAGACCAGCCCCAAGTCTCCAGAATAAAATAAAAAAGGCACATCACAAACATCTCAAAAGAACAGCAGTCTCTTCTCATAAAAACTATTAAAGAGGGGGTTTGCTAAACATGAGGGGGCAGTAACAGTAATTAAAAAGAATCTATTAATTGAAAAGCTGACATTTTCTTGTACAATATCTGACACCTACAAGCAAATAATTACAAGAAAGCATAAGTAAAAATTGTCAGCCTGATATAAGCAACAACAACAACCTTGTAGACGAGAAAAGTTTCCAAGAAAAGTCTTCAAGAACTTTTGGAAGACAGAGAGATATTTAAAGACTGGGAAAAGGCAGATATAAAGAGTAGGAAAAGGAGAACACAGAGATCCGGATTTCAGAGCACCTAACTGTAATTGCTGGCAAGAATAGAGAACAACGAAGATTTGTTATTCTACCGGCATGGAGAAGATAGCAAGGTGATCAGTAGCAGTCAACACAAATGACAACAATCCAAACTCCTGTGGCACTATTACAACCTATCAATGGTGCCCTGACCTATGTCATGCAGCCCTTCCATAGTGAACCAAAGGGAATGTGAGTAACATAAAGCATAAACATTCCTACTTCAAAAGCTGCATTTGAGGGATAATCACTAGCTCATTGTCTTACTAAAACTCACAGGGAGCCATTTCACTAATGTCTTGGGTGATGTAATACACTTGCTGTGTGTACAGACAAGGAAAGTTGAAAAGGGCAAAAAACTGATGAAGATCAGGTATAGAATCCCAAACAAATGTAAGAAAATGGAGAAGTGGTCTGAAATAAATTGGAGTGCCCTGATCTATGTCATGCTCTAACACTAAGTGCTATACTTCACTTGTCAGTGAGCTGAAGGTCACAACAATCAAGTGCCCAAATACTGGATGACCAGCCAGGAGACAGAAGACAACCTGGGGGTTTAGAATGGCTCAGAAATCAAATATCAGTCAACACTGTCACACTGTTAGGACAAGAAAATAAACCTCCTAAACATTACAGCATTAAGAGCTAACAAACCTCCCCCAAAGCAGTTTGTTCAGTTTAGTATTCTACGTTTTAAAAACTCCACCGACTGTACACCACTTAGAATTTAGAGGTGAGAAAACAAGGATAAGCAATGTCTGGATAAAAGACTCTTTGAGCAAATGCTGAAAGAATGAGTGGTGTTCCATCTGAGGAAGAGAGATACTGAGAAATCTCCTAATATATATATAACATGTATATGGAGTGCTGCTGCAAAGAGGAAGAAGTAACATATCCTCTCTGCTCAGAGATAAAACAAACCACCAGCAAATTTAATATGCTTGCCTAATTTTCATAACAGATGTCCCTCTGAAAAGGTTAGATAAACATTAGTAACAATCTTTGAGGTACAGCTGAACTGCCCTGGAGATAGGGATTAAACACAAACTTGAGGTCCCTATTTTTAAATGATTTTTATGATAAATCCTAGTTTTTAGAACACTGCATATGATTCACTCACTAGACATATGTGTCATTTACAAATGACTATTTTCAATGTGTTTTCTCCCTCTAGAAAACACAGCAATTTTCTTGACTCTGATTTGTGATATTTCCCCCACAGTTTCTATCTACAGAAGCATTTAATTTAGAACTTTGCACATCAGACATGCACATTTGAACAGTATGCAGTATTCATGACACTATCCTGGCTGAGTGAGGCATGGAGCCAATGATACTCTGAGAGCGTAGGCAAGGGAGAAACAGGAAGGAGCAGAGTCAGCAGTGCTTTTGGAGGGAGGGAAACGTAGGCTGGGAAGAGAAAAATGAAAAGGACCTAGGGCTAGCCAGAAGAGACCAGAGAGGAAAGAATTTCAAAGTTAGGGCAACACTCCAAACTTAAAGGAAAAAGTGATCTGTCCTGTTAAAACTACCCACTGAACACGCTGCTCTGCCTTTCCATGTTTTTTTACCCTTCCCTCCTCCCCCACCCTGGGCCAGGATAACTGGAGTACAGAACCATGTTTATACTTGTTCTACTTATTGAACAGGATCTTAAAATTGTGTGAGGTGGAGGCGGGACTGATGATGAGCTGTCAAAGAAACTGGAAACCAGAAATAATCCAGTATGAGCTTCACTGGAAACTGATGTGAGAGCAGCTTTTGAGGGGTTTACTTTTTGCAAGGGCCTGCAAACAGGAGCTTCACTGTAAACCAACATTTTGTTTAGAACGTCTTTCCAAATGGTAGATTTCCCATGCCTTCTATTTTCGTAAGAGAAAGGTGGGAGAAGACCATGCAGGTATTAAAATTTCCACTCCCTTCTTAGGCACTTGGCAACTCTACCTTCCAATATACTGCTTCTTATTTAATTACCACTTCAAACAAGGCTGCATTATGTCCACAGTCAATGCTTTGTTTTGCTTTCCAACAGGCAGAGCAACATTGTAAAGAAGATTTAAGGCACATCACTAACAGCCATAGGAAGAGAATACAATGTCCTTCGCAGAAAGGCGTAGAAGAAACAATGGAAGTGTGATAGCCTGCTCAAAGAGGGAGAGCAGGGGAATTAGAGAAATTGGTAGCATGGACAGTGAAAGAAGAAGAGACACATAAAAGTAAAGGGATGTGGAACTTGTCCCTTCAGCATTTATGTTAAACATTGAAGGTGTAGGATCTAAAACATTCTTCAAATTAATGCTACCATTTTATTCACATGGCCACAACACCTGAAGTACTGCAGTTACCAAACTGGAAAAACAGAACACAAGGCACTTGCTGTCTTTCCTAATTCATAAACAGCAGCCACTACCTTATCTGGCTGTCACTTCCCCCCTATATTTTTGCTATTGCATCAAGAATACCACTGTTGCCAGTACTCCACCAAATGTTACCATTACTCCAAAGGAACAGAAGGGGCCTTAGGCAGTTTCTGCTGTTTGCACCACTGCATTAGTAAAATCAGTGGAGGCTTATTTGATATATCTCATGCATCAGCAGGCACAAGGCCCTTCTCTGCACTGCACCACCCACCACTCTTGCTTCTGAAGTCCTGAATGGATGTACTATGAGTAGACATGAAACCACTCAAGATAAGCAAAGAGAGAACTTTTTTTTCAAGTTTCTTATACTGAAAAGTGGCAATTTTTGCCTTGATGTTGGAATACGTGGATTAAGTTCAGATGGCATTTTTCAATCTGCTTATATTTGCATCTCTCCAACAGATGGAATGTGATAACTGCAGCACTGGCCAAACTGAGAATTATTCTAGTGTAGGCAATAATAATGATCACAAATGGTAAAATGAAGCGAAAGTTCACATTTAGCTCATCAATACACGATCTTCTCCTTGACACAGAAAACTTGGCAAAAACTGCTTTCTGCTTTTAATCCTTTTTTAAAGCAGCCAGAGAAATTCACCTATACAAAACCGAGATTTCAGCACGGGATTTCCAAAAGTCATCTAAAGGACTTCAGAGCCTAGCTGGGCAGCAATTCCCATGTTTCTACTACACAAACAATACCGACCTTTAGAACATACCTAGGGAACATTTGTTCCCTAAAGGAATAAAAATTTAAATTATCTGTGTTTCCTAGCAAACAGGATTTTCAGGATTTCCTTTCAAGTAAATCAATGCTGCTAGACTACTCCACAGCTGAGAAGTGTGGGAACTGCAGCACTGAGAAGCTGGGAATTCAGGCTCATGAGGTGTCACAAGTCAGAAAAGCGGAAGTTTCAGCTGCCAACCAGCAGGTGCAGAACCGAAGAAGCTGGGATTTGGGGAAAGTGACAACTTGTCACACTGCCTTTAAAAGGCTAAGCAGACATGAAACCAATACTTACGAGTTTTTTGAAAGTACACCTGGAATTTGTTTGGAGGTTTTTTTGGCTGGTTGGGGGGTGTTTGCTTGCTTGCTTTTAAGAAAAATTGAGATTTGAAAAAGGATTCTGAATGCAACCTATGATCTTATGTCACTTAGATAATTTACAAAATCTGACTGTCCTGTAACTAATGTGAAAGAACACCTGCAGAGAAAGATTAATATTGGAGGGCAACTTCATCTCTGCATTCAACAAAGCTCAATCATACTTGGCAGATTTCTGTAACAATATATTACAGTACCACAAGGAATTGCAACTCATTGTCAGCTTTTTGGTCCCAAGACAAGCAAGAAAATTCAACATCACATTATGAAGCTTATCTGGACTGCTAGGTACTTGCCAGACTGCAACACATTTTTGGGGTGCTCAGTGCTAACCCTTCCTTGCACATTGAAATCTTTTCAAAGATTTACACAAAGGCTGCAAGGTCTACAGACAATTCATCTCCATTTTGCTTATTATTAGATAATAATATTGTGACTATCCATAACTGAAGCATGACATCCAGCCAAGAAACAGTTAATGGCTGGTCACCTTGGATGGGGCAATAAAATCATGAGTATTTGGGGGCTGCCTTAAGAGAATTAGAAATCTTTCAAAAATAATTAAAAAAATGTTTTATATAGTTTTTAATTCTCTTCTTTCTCAGATACAAGACCCCAACAGATGAGAAGCTACATGTCTATGTCAACACTTAGCTGCAAAGCCATGCAAATACTTAAACTGAGATGGAGATCCCTGAAACACAAAACACCTTGTCAAGGCTTCAAAAATTTTATTAAATGATAGCTCTCTACACTATGTGATCTTCTTACCTACCACAGGAAATGGTAGGTAAGGTACCAAATTAAACGAGCTGCACAGCCACAAGGCACAGTGCAATAAAGAATCCATTACCTAAATCATTTTATATCTAAGCAAAGGGAAAATGTAAAGACATTTACATTAGTGTCGGATATGAATGTAAACCCTGCATTACTGATGGGGAAATGATAGTTCAGCTGTCCATTCTGTGTATGATTGCAATACAGAGCCACACATTTATCAAACTGTCCCTTCTATTTAAAAATGTATTAAATATGTGCATGAACTCTGCATTATTAGCTAGCAACAAAGCCAAGAAACTTTTCTCTACTATTTTTTATTTGCCATCAGTGCAAAATTGGGGTCTGAGAAGTTATTACAAATCATATTTTTTTCACTGAACTGCTACACAAAGCTTATGTGTTTCTGTTAGAAATGTTTATTATTACAGAGTCAATCACACAATGCAATTTAGATGATAACCCTACTTAGATTTTCTTTTTCTACCCTTTTTCAAAGCTCTGAAAAAGGAAAAACATGCAAATGCTGATCTGGACATTTTTTAAATATGGAAATTTTCTGGCTCAAGGACATTTCTACAAGATACAGTAAGTTGAAACAAAATGGGCCAAATTTTGCTTACTATATCCACGTGCACAGTTCAGCTGAAATAAGTGTGACTGCTTCTTAAACAGACCCCATCATCTGAGAAATCCATATGCAGCAAACTGAAAACTAAAATGAAAGATGGAGTGAAATCAAAGAATATTCTTTGATCCAAGGTTGGACCGTCTGGCAGTCACTTCCCTGATGTCAGCATGTTACTAAACACCTTCACGGATGAACTCCCAGTGACTCAGAACTATGCTTCCTCTGGTCCTTGTTTGTTCCTGAACAGCAATTCCCTACCTAATACCACGGGAAACCAATGTAGCAGCACTATGAAAAAATTAATGCAATGCAGTGCTCCCCAACACCACCTTGGTTTATTAGAGAATTCATAGCTTTTTCTTAAAAAGAGAACAGCTCTTGTCCCTAATCCCAGTTCAGAAGATGGCATTCTGCTTTTCTAAGGTTAAGTTCATCATCAAGAAAAGAAGAGAGTTTAAAAAAAAAAAAATCCCCCTCAAAGTCATTAAATTAGAGTGATATGGGGACTACACTCTGCTGACCACAATTTGTTAATGAATACACAGCAGGCATAATTTATCATCACATTCCCTATGTTAATAAAATACTATAAAACGGTTATAATATGTAATGCCATGTCAGGTCACATTCAAGATAGTTGATAAATGCTCAAAAACTGTTAAAAGGCAAGGAAAATACAGCCCTATCAAAATAGGAACAGCCCTTTAAGAACATTATTTCAGTGCTTCTCAATTGCTACTACCAACTCAGCTGGTGAGAAGTGAGATACCAAAGTAATTTTCCTTTCTTGTATAAAATGACAATGGTTGACTTTTTTCTTTTTTAACGGAGACCACTGTATTATTCATTTTGTTTCCATTCTTATTCCAAGAAGATCTGTTTTTGTAAACAGCCAGTGAAATGAAAACCCATGCATTTAAAAAGACTAAAGGCTTAGTAAAAATAAACAGACAAGAAATTTCTCACCCATATTGCGCACAACCGAGCTCTCTCTCCTCACCATGACTAGAAGTTCCTTTCAGAAAATAAAGCTAGACAGAACTACACCTTTCATTTTCACAGCTCCATTATAATGATACATCATAGAAATAATTGTCTGCTATAGCCTTGTAGCAAGTATTTTTATAGTAGTCTATGCAGTTAAAAGTAATGTCATTTGACTGTATATGTAATGCCTGCATTAAGAATAGGAAAATAGTATTAATTAATACAGTCCTGTAAGTTTGACCTCATGAGTATGGGAGAATTTAGACAAAATTTTCAAAGGATGGTTAATGAGTGACATGGACCTAAATGCAAAATGGGCTAAAATTTAAAGAGTTCTCCAGATTGACATGGTAA
This sequence comes from Cyanoderma ruficeps, assembly GCA_008694505.1. Taxonomy (NCBI): domain Eukaryota; kingdom Metazoa; phylum Chordata; class Aves; order Passeriformes; family Timaliidae; genus Cyanoderma; species Cyanoderma ruficeps. The sequence continues at coordinate 4,318,276 of VZDJ01007747.1, read as the reverse complement.
GATTATATTTTAGACAAAGACAAAAGAAATTCAGTCAGTGTTATATAGGTAGATTTCAGTAAAGCATTTCCAATGGAAACTATATGTCAATTTAGAAAGCTAGTGGGTAGGCAGCTATGCAAAGGAAAAACAGAAACAAGGAGTACTAAGGGGAAGAATTTCAGACAGCAGGGAGCTTGGCTACTGGAGTTTTTCAAGAATAAATCTAGTTTAGTATTTTCTTTAATAACCTTGGCATGAACAACTGGGCTAATGAGAGGCAGTGATGTGGGGTGTCATTGACAATATACGAGGATTGCAATACCTATCCCAAAAGAAATGGATTTCTTTGGTGACAAGAACAATAGGAATTTGACACAAGTCCCACATGAACAAAAAAAAATATTGTGATTCTGCACTTGGGAGCTAACTGCAAAAACTGCTGCAAGGAGCTGAGAGCTCATCAATAAGAAATTACTAAGGTGTAGAATGAATGGTCTGTAAGATTCAGCTGTGAAAGAGACAAATGTAATGCTAGGAAACATCAATCAAAGTATTTTCTGTAGATAGAAAAGTATTTATGCCATCGTATGAGGGCTTTCTTTCAAAAACTGCACATGATAATGTCTTCAACATTTAAGACATAGATTCACAAACCAGAACCGGGCAGAGAAGTGCTGCCACAACCATTCAGAAGTGCATATCTTGAAAGAGAAGGACAGAGAAGATGAGCTGCTTAGACTGATAGACAACTGGGATGTTACCTGATGGTGGGAGGGAGGGGAAAGGTGACAGTATGAAAAAAACAGTATGAAAAGGCCATTGGGCTGAACATTGGCAGTGGCTTCTCAGATACTAGGACAATTTGGTTGCAGAAGAGCCAATCACTGCTGCAGTGACACAGAGCAAAAGAAGAAATTGCTTGAAGTGTCTTATCCATTAGAAAACAGAGTCACTACATTAATGGAGGTGCTTGATATGTTATAGCTTGCAACAGCAAGGGACTCAAGCTGACACTTTCAATTGTATGTGTGTGAATATGCCGGCCTGCATTTATTTATAAATAAAGTAAATAATAACAATATCCATGAAATACAAGAGAAGAAAGAAAAGCCTGCAATTTTATTCACTTTAGCACATTTCAGCAATCAAAAGCAGAAAAGAGCAATTTAGAAGAGATTAGTGGGTGCTAATGCTTTCCACTGCATTAGAGGACATTTTCACAGGAATACTGACAGCGTGTCTTAGGGAATGACACTGATAAACAAAGACAGAGCAGTGATTCAAAAGACATGTAGATCTTCTCTAGAAGAATTCCAGGGTAATGAAGCAAATTACTTCTGTTATAATGTCTGAAGTGGTTTTTTTTTCATAGTGTGCTTATTCCTAAAAATACCCAAGGTACTAATGAGAACAGATGTAACAGACCTTTCCCTACAAGTGCAGCTAACTAGGCACAGCACACACCATGCTGTCTAGCTAGGATGTCTGGGTTATAAACTTTACAGCAAACAAATTCCTAGATTATCACATTCTTAACATAGAGTTGTCCATTAACATTTAACATTTTTATGAGTTAATTTTGTTAAGGAAAGCAGCTTTATGCTGTCCATATTTCAATACTAAATATTAGCAGTAACATGTCTGTCCCTCCTAAACTCAGTGTTATCAAGAAACACTTAGGAGTCATACAGCACCTCTTACCATCAACTGGCATCAAATCTAGGCTGACTCTAATAGCACACAGTGACTGTGCTGGGCATGGGTGGGTTTGCTTTATTTCTCCTGGGGGGGAGTTTCTGGCCAGCTAGTACAGATGCTAGTCTGGTATCTCATACAGATGTAGATTTGCCATATAGGATTGAAAAAAGGTGAAGAATATTTGAAGGAAAAGAAAATAAGTCAGCTATTTTCCAGGAAGGACATTTAACATTGACAGCAAATGCCAAGGTGTGCTTAGTTCAGCTTGGCTTGACCTGGCATCAGGATCTCACCTATGCAGAGCAGCTTGGCCCCCAAACCCACTCCAGCCTAACCACTCAGCAGTATCACAGCCTTGAGAGTTGAGGGAGTTGGTCTCAAGGAAGTACTATTAATTTCTGAGGTGAAAAAACACAGATTGACACTCATGCTTATTTTGCACAATAAGTCCATTCATCAGCACTCAGGGACAAGCCAAACAAAAATGAGGCTTGGCCTCTTGAGTACACATATAGGGAAGATTACAATGCAAACCATTTTGTGCATCAAACACAAATCATATCACATTGTGTGATTGTGTTTCTGGGATTATCAGGAGGTCTGAGATTCCCTAGATGCACACAGGGACAGGAGAAGAACAGACTGATGAACAATTGGCCTTCTTCTCATTGAACAACTTCCATGGCTCACACAAATCAATTTAACATGGCTGTTATGCTGCATAAAAAAAAAATCTCAAGCAAAATCCAGCACTGCTGAAACTTGATGCTTGCACAATACACGCTCTCCTGAGTAATCTGCAGCAACCAGACATTGCCACTGCATGAGTCCCATCCCTGCAAAGGGAGGTTAATACGCATCAGTGAGAGAAAGAATATTCTTTTCTTCCTCACAGCTTTGGCTGGGACATGATGCAAAACAACAGCTTTCTTACCCTACCTAGAGAATTTCCCTACCTCATTCTGAAAAAACATTGCAAGAGTATTTGTTAACTCGTTCAGCACCCCTGCACTAGGCCCCCTTTCTAAGCCCTGTGTGAATAGTATGATTTTGCCATGGTACCATTTATTCTGAAGCTAGTAGAGCCATGTGAGGTATTGGTCACAGTTTTCTGAAATGCAGTGAGAGCTGCTGTTGCCCTAGGATTCCTGCAGCTCTGCTGAACAGGTGGACCAAGAGGCTGCTGTTTTGGGCAGCTGAAAGATGCAATGACAGAGCTGACTTGCAGTATCACACTTCCACAGCAGAGCTGAACCCTGAAGTCAGTGGGAAAGGGGAGACTTCCTAATACCAGCAACAAGAATTTGCCTCCGTGATAAGGAGGGGCTATTGAGTCAAAGCAATCATGCTGAGGCCAATGGTCTAAAATACTGCATGGCACCAAGCAAGGAAGATTTTTTGTCCATCTTCATTTCCCTGAAGTAGGCCAGAATTTACTGAGGGGAGATCAGTTTGAAAGACTTTCCCTAGTCCCTTGAACTGGCCTTCAACACTGCTGGAAGCTCCCACAACCCAGCTCTGTCAAAGTGAAAGAAACATGGCACGACTGGGTGCAGGGGCAGGCATGTTTTATTCCAGCTGGGTAAGTGCCACTGCAGGACATGCCCCTCCTGCCCCCCCCCGAGAGTTCACCACCCCCCACAGCTTTTTTTGTTATTCATCCATTTTACAAAAGCCCAGCGAGAGCGTACCAGGATTTACTACAAACCTGAACTGAGAGATCTGAAGAAGGTCCTGGATTCACATTACCCTCCTCACACTTATCTACGTTATTCAATATAAAATCACGCTTTCTTCTTAAAACTATGACTTGAGGATGTCTGAATTTTGCGACTTGTAAACAAATATACAAAAAGTAATTAACATGAGGAGGAATATGAGGCAGTTAAGAGTAAGGTAAAATGTATCACAGAGCAAGTGGAAGAGCAAGAGCTTTGCAGAAATGTTGGATTTACTCAGTAGCTCAATCTGCACACTGAAAGCTTAAAAGTGTTTTTCTTGTTTGTATGTAATGTTAGTCTACTACATCAATAACCACAGAACTGGTTTCCTCCTATTTCTTGTCTTTAAATCTTGCCTCTGCATCTCATCTTTAAACCTCACGAAACTGATTTTTTTTTTACCTCAAAATACACAGTCCACTGACTGCAGTGCCTTGGAATCATACCTAAGTGTTATTTAAAAATGTTTTGTGGACCTGTATGGAAGATCAAGAGTAAGGAAGTCTACAATTTGAGATTAAGGGCAGCAGAATTTTCCATTTCATCTGCTAACATAAAAAACTTCATTTATCTTCTGAAAAAACTCACTAATTTCCCATTGTCAGATAGCATGGCTTCAAATGAACACTGTGCCTCTGCAGTTGTTGAGTGCAGAGACTCTATCCAGATTTGCAGCTGCACAGCCAGATGGCTCCAAGTGAGATGTCCCATTGTGCAACCAATACGGGCTGGAAGAAAGGAGTATTAGAAAAGAAAACTTAAAGGTTTCTTTAGAAAGAATTTCACTTGAGAAGCTACAGTCCTGTTTCTCAGTTCAGAATGGGAAGTTGGGGTGAAGGACATGACCATGCAAGCCCATGAGGACCAGCCCTGTCCGTGAAGTCCAGGATGACTTTTGTCAGTGAAGTCCAGAAGCCTCTTCCAAAGCTAAGTCAGCAGTGTATCACCACCAGAAGCCCCTTCCTTCATAGGACAAAGAAGGGCTTCCTCACTAATGTACAAAATGTCATCACTTTGAGTGAGTTTTCAACTGCTGCAGTGCTGGTAGAATTAGAATCTGCTGTAAAGGAGGAGGCAATGTGCCAGCTCATAAAGCCTGACAACTCAAGGACAATTCCTGCTGGATTCAATCAGCTGAGGTTCAGAGATTGGACACATGACAACTGCCACTTACCAACCAACAAAATGTTTATTTTTTTATGCTGATTTAAAACCTAGATGATCCCTCCAGAAGATTCATAATCAGTAATACTGAAGGAGTATAAAACAAATCTGAACCTCCTTCCTCCAGTGAGAAAGCGAATTTTTTTCTCCCAAGATTGTTATGATGCTCCACTGTCATTCAGGATACCCAGATTCCATGGCTTTGACTGGTCATTTGGCAAGGAGACTTGAGTTGTTTAATTATTCCTCAAGAAGGAATGAAATGACAGTGAAGCATGCATTTGGAAGGCAGAAAGGGAGGACCTAATGACAAGTTTGCAAGTTGCTGAGCAAAATCTGCTTCCTGTGATAACTGCTGGCTGCTTTTTTAATATTATCCGTGATCTGCACCCGCAGAGGCAAAGACAAGAAGGACAGTAATTACATAAGTACTGTTGCAGATTCTTCTCACTGTGGATGCAGGGAGGACTTGCTAAAAGGCAATGCACAAACCAGTAAGACATGAAGTGCTCTTCTTCATCAAACCAGCTTGTACCCAAGGTCTTGAAGGGCAGCAGCATCAGTGCAAGCAGTTTCAAAGGCCTCTGCTGCTTTGCATTATGAATGACAGCCTAAAATGAGGTCAGCTTTTGTCTGCAACAACTATTTTACCAGACTCTCAGATAGCTCCTCTCAGAGTACAGGGTTTTATTAGATGGGTGCACAACAAATGAAATGTACCAAAGCTCACTACAAAGAACTTGGTCTCTGCTTCTGTTACAACTGAACCCAGGGTACTTTTGTGAGTTTTGGTCTAAATGTCACATATGCACAGTAACAGAACAATATTCACTTCTTGAACAGCACCTTGCACTCCAGTGTAGGAATGCAGGAAGTGAAAGAATACTATGAAGAGTCTTCAGAGGCTACTGAGGTCAAGATTTGCAGAGTGTGATAATGCTCCAAACCCAATTTTGATCCTTTCAAGGCCACTGCAATGACACAAAAGTATTACAGCATCAGTTCTAGGCATAATCTTCAACTATTTCCATGACTAAGGCTCCTATGTTCAGAATAGCAGAGAATTGACACAGGGTGAGTCTAATATCTGCTCTCCCCCACTGAAAGTAATACTTTCAGTTTAACTACAGGCACTGAACCAGCCTGTTATTGATGAAAAATACAATGTGTGTGACATGTAAAATGGTGGCACAAGTCTTTGAGTTGCATTACTGCATCTGCTTAAAACAGCAAAGGCAAAAGCTAGGAATCCAGTAGAAAGGAAGAGCACTGTAATTCTCTGAAGGCCGGGTGAAGGGCAGGTTATGGACAACAAGGAGCAATCCAATTTGGTTACACTAGCTAAGGTAAAATTTACAATGGCTATCAATCCTCATGCTTTAAGGCATAAACTGAGCACCATCTGGGGCCAGAAAGAAATTTCCCTCTGTGGTGCACTATAACACAATTGGCTGCGTGTATTTCTTCCTCCAAATCATCACATATTGGTTACTGTCAAGGTACAAGACTGTACAGATCACTGGTCTGTTCCAAAGCAGCAATTTCTGTGTCGCTCGCTCTCCTCTCAGTCCTTACAGACTGTGATAATGTTATTAATGCCGCAGCAGGCATTTTCCAATACATGGTAATAGACTCTCTGAAACAACACCGATAGAAACTTAAATGACTTCAACAACTAATCAAAAGCACTAGTCTACATTTTTATGAAGTCTGAGTGATTTACCAGTTCTGTTTTGGAAAACAAATATCCCAATATAATTACTTGTATTTTTGAATTACACATCAAGCATGTTATCTTGCACTGAATTTAACAATAGCAATAGTATGAAGAAAAAAAACAACAATGATGTTTAAAAAGTAATTTGGAATTCAGCTTTGAATTTATTTTAAAGAAAAGAAGTAAGTATTGTCTTCCTGACTGAGATTTATTAACACGCCCCCTTTCCATTATCTGAACATTTCCCTTGCCCTAAAGCACATCTGTAAAGACAGTGAGAGACTGCACGCATTTTCTATATCCATAAATTACAGATGTTGCTCTGAGCTACTCATCTATCAAGACAATTTTGCATAAGAGTAAGACCAACCTGAAAAGTATCCATCTAACGGAGAATATAGAAAGTAATTAGAAAAAACATGCTGTCTGCAGACCTAATTTGCCTTACCGGGAACATTCTTTACTCAAAGCTTTATAATAGGGTGTGACAGAACACAGAAGCAAATCAAAGCCCAAACAACACTTCTGGGTATCAAAACAAAGAATTTGATGCATTAGTAACATGCTGTTGTATATACACACAGCTATAACAAACTCAGTAAAGAGGATATGGATAATTTCAGGACACCTTCTGTGTTGAATAACTTATGCCAGCTAGTATTTTCCAACTAATAACATTATGTCATATATTTTATGGGTTAGCATATCCGCTGTAGTTTGCCTATATACATCAGTATTTTGTTTCCATGAACATGCTGTGCGCACCTATGGAAGAACAGAAGACTTGTATGTAACATAATATGTGATTATCCTAAAGCTGAAGCATACAGAACAGAAAGGCAAATGGAGGACAAAACGCAAGCAGGAGTTTTACAAGGAAAGATTTTGCCATCGGAGAGCCCAGTTACTGTATCTTAACCTTTCCACTTCCATAGGCAACTGGAAAATGAATAAATGCTGAGAGAGCAGATAACAAGATTAAGAACACAGAGACTCTTCTAGATTGCATAAAATACACAACATGACTTAACTGAACAGAAAGAGGGAAAACAGTAGTTGTATGAGATAAAAGAAAGACACACATTCAAACACTTAATGCCAATCACATGTTTATCCTAAACAGAAGGCAAATACTGCATTGCTATGTTCAGAGCTGTCTGAATGGAAAAAAGACAGAGGTTCCATGTCTAGAAAAATGTTCCTCCTTCTCTGCAATTTGCATTTCAGAAATCATAAAATACCTTGGGTTATCCCACGTTCTCTCTCGTACAATCTCTGCAAACGCCACTGTTTTCCTTTGTTTTGTAACATGTATTTGTAAAGATGAAACTACAGATTTCTAAGACTATGACACAAGTTGTTGGTTTTCTTTTCCTCCTCACCAAAACAGAAATCTTCTCTGGAAAGAAGAGTACTTCAGTTCTGTTCTGACTTATGCAAATAGAAGAGAAAATTACACAGAAGCAGCTGTAACACATGATACAATGATACTTTAGCTTTGATTTCCCCACAGTCAAATGAAGAATGTCTTATGAAACAGACTACAGTAGGAAATTATCAGCCATTTCTTATAAAATTATTTCCAGCTAGAAAAAAAAAGTGGTTTATATTAACGCTTCCATCTGTCAGCTTCAAGGAACCCAATTAAAATTTCTTGACCACCCACACTGCACCCACCAGGAAAGACTTTCAAAACTGGGTGTCTGTCAGACTTACATCTGCATGTAGGTACTTACATGCTCTGATTTTCTTAAATGCTGAGCACCTAGTAGTCCTCTACAGCTTAGAACAAGAACTGCTGGTTAACCGGAGAGATAATTTTAAAAAAAGGAAAAGAACTTACCTTTTTGTTAGCATGACTGCACTGTTTGTACAGTGCATCTGTACAACTCTCAAGAGGTTGCAAAACCACCTGCTGAATAGAGACAGACACTGCCTGCTTCAAGTGTGAGCACATTTTTCCCACCACAGAATTCCTAACCCTTGTGGACATGGAGAACAAGAGACCAGAGTTAGAATCATACCTAATTTTCTGGAAATCAGTGACAATAAGATGCAGGGCACATTCCCCAAATAATCACTTTTAAGGTTTAATGGTGCAAGAGACATTAAACCTTCTATTTCAAACATCACTATTTCTTACAAAAGTGAACCACTGTTCTTTAGACTTCCATACAATCAGCCTAGCAAGTGGAAAGATTCTGATCACAACTTTTTTTTCATCATAACAACAAACATTTTTGCTCAATGATACAAATAGAAAAGAGACCCCTGAACCTTCTTTTATTTTATCTTTTTTTTTCTCACACAGCAAGTAGATTTTACAAGAAGGTTAGTAATGAAGCCCTAAAAATAACACTCACAAGAATAAAGTCAAAACCTGGAAAGGTAACAAATCATCTACTGTAAACACAAAGAAATTGAGGGCCATTTAAGTGAGGCAACATCTTTGATCCACTGTCTCTCATCACCATTGAAATCTGAGAAAACACACAGAAACACGTTGTGTGTCCCCTCAGGAAACTGAAATACAGTTAATTAAGGAACAGATTTTTGCCTTTTGATCCTTCTAATAATTCTCCCTCTTTCTCACTGACATGTACACAGAGCGATAAGAGAATGAAGGGTTTAGGTCATTGTTGCTAGAGGCATTATTTTCTACAACCCTTCCCTCCCACGGTGCTATGAAGAGCTCTCAGTTCTTGTCTGTCCTCACTGCATATTATCCGTCTCATACACACACTAATACTTACAAATAAGGAATGTGGTTGACCTGGCAACAGGATGTTCATTTCCTATTTTATCCACCATTTCTTATAATAACATTAGTCTCGGCTAACTAGAGAACAGTTCTAGCATTGCACAGTTTTGCATGTGTCTAGTTATACCAAGTACAAATAACAATCCCCAAACCATTCCCTGTTGGGAGAAACACTGCACTTCAAGAACATGCTTCTGCCAAACAGGAAAATAGACAAGCATAATCAAAACCTTCTGTCTAACTTGTATAATTCAGTATTACTTTAGGACATTTTTTTCCCCAACATGCTTACCTAGAATCAAAAGGTTTGAGAATTATACTCTGCAAAGAAGTCTCTGGGCAGGCAGGGGTCTTGTGAGAAGAATTAAAAAAGAAGTCATTAGGCTAGGGAAAGCAAGTGACCTATCCAAGACAGACTGATATGTGAGAAATCTCTGATCAATGCAAAGGCCCAGGAGACTGCTATGATAGTGCTGTAAGTATAGGAAGACCATATCCAATCTCTCCCAGCCTTGAAAAGTAAGAGGAACATTGATAGCTGAAAGTGTTCATTTGGGGTGTCTAACATGAGGTAAATTTACAAGGCCTTGATTTTTCAGAAAGGATGACACACATCATCTGAAAGTGTTAGCCATTATTTAACAAAGCTCCTGAAAAGCACAATAAAACAGGAAGGTGAACTTGTGTTCCCATTCTGCGACGATGATTATTTTGCTCATATTCTGTATCAATCCCTGGAGAAGAGGAAGCTTGAGGGGAGATCTCATGGCAATTTGCAACTTCCTCGTGAGAGGAAGTAGAGGGGCAGGCACTGATCTCCTCTGTGGTGACCAGTGACAGGACCCAAGTGAAAGGCCTGAAGTTGTGTGAAGGGAAGTTCAGGTTGGATATTAGGAAAAGGATTTTCACCCAGAGAGTGTCTGGGCACTGTAATGGTCTCCCCAGGGGAGTGGTCACAGCACACGTTCAAGAAACTTTTGGACAACACTCTCAGGAGAATGGTGTGAATATTGGAGTTGTCCCGTGCAGAGCCAGGAGTTGCATTTTGATGATGTTTGTGCGTTCATTCTAACTCAGGACATTCTTTGGCTCTATGATTTTGTACAGCTCTAATGATTCAATTTCAATTTGAAATGACTCAGTGATCTCTGTGAGAAAGACAGCATCAAGATGCAGTTAGTTGTATCATAGGCAGCCTGCGCCACACCTTCAGCTTAATTTCTCCAAATAAGCAGCACTATAGATAAGCTCTGATTGCTATCACAAGTGCCACCCTGCTCACAAGACATTCAAATCCTTCCAGAGTATCTCTGCAAGATTTATAAACAAAACCATGAAACACATTGTAGCTCTCCTCTCCTAAATAAAGATGGTGGCAATCCCCAAGGCTGTTTGTGGAAGCCACCATGGAGAGTACATCATGGTTGCCTACGCAGTAACACAGCACCAGCATCCAACTTTGTACAAAATATATGAGTATCCAGGTTTTTTTGGTCCAAAATACGTAGCAGTCAGAACAAACATTTTATTTCATTTGATTGCTCCCCCAACTCTTTCCAATTAAATCGGGCTGTTACCCATGTTTTTGACATGGCAAAGAAGTGTAAAACCCAACAATATATATTCCTTTAAACTGAAATTTTGCATCACCAGGTTCTTGCAAAAGTGCATTAAAAGACAGCTAATTTGAAAGAAGTGTTTGCCAGTAAAGGCTGGAACACAGCCAGAAAGCTACACTTTACAAAGATTTTAATAGCTATGAAATGTTTGGTACTTTGTGCTGAAATTAGTGAACAGGCTAATTTTTTCTCTGTAGGAGACTACACTCAAAAAACCTGCAGGTGTGAGACCTGAGTGTATGAGTAGGTTTGCCTACACCTGAAGCCATTTCCCCACCACGCAGTTTGAGCAGCACTGCACTGTTTAGGAGCATTGAGGAGCAGCGTGTCTGTAAGTCAGGATTTTGAGTAGTATCAGCATCATACTGTGATGAACGTGCACCACATCAGTTCACACTCCTGCCTGCCTCTAGACTACAGCGTCTGTTCTTCTCAGAGATAATGATTGAATTTGATGGCTATATCCTCCAGAGTCTCCTCCCTCCAGCACTGCTTCACACCTGAGCAAACCCAAGTGTGAAATGCTTCCACTCTGATTTGGTAGCAGTTAGAATACCATCTTTACGGGGTATAAAAACCATTCAAGATAGCAAAAATTCAATCTCTGTATGTAGTGACTCAATGGGTCCACAGCAACTACATAAAACCATCTTCAATTTTTGGATCAGCAACATTACTTTTAACACAGTTTCTACCAGACTACCCACGGGCTTCCTTGCTAGATAGAGCTTTACAAATAGGACATGATGCTGGCATTAAGTAAGCCTACATGTTATCAAAACCAATCCTGAAATAGCTACAATGTATAGGTGGTAAGTCCTTACCAAGATTTCTCAACAGAAATATCCCACAGGAATTAATCCAAAAATGTTCACAGTACACAAAAACTGTTAATTGGTAAGAAAAATCAAACTTGCAATTACAGGCAAGTTTTCCCTCAGCATGAAAGTTCATCTCTTACATTCTTGTCAGCCCAGAAGCGAATTGATACAGAAAAAAAAAACCTTGGAGATACCTCACCACCTCATTCTGGACAGAAAAAAATTCTCTGTATGTTATTGACATACGACATACCTTCACTAATCTGGAATTTTTTCAGGGCCTTTTATTAATAAAACTCTTCTCCAAAATGTAAAAAAAATAAAGTGTTTGACTGAAAGGCATATCCCAACGTAGTGCTGGTGTCAAGACTGTCTGCTCAGCACCTTTATGACTATTTTAGCAGCAGCCAATATTAGTACACAGGTTAAAAAATATTTTTTTTTATTCAGCTGAGTCAGATAAGGAGGCAGAGTTTGTAGAAAAGCCTGGAGGGCTTCCTCGCAGCCACAACAGTTACCTAGCTCTAGACTACTTGCCAGTGGGAGTGTCTGGGGGGAGGTTAAATCTGGGACAGCACTTTTGGTGTCCCCAACAGTGTCAGGTACATTCTGTCCTTTGACTACTTCATAGGTGCATCTACACGTTGTCCAAATGGCACTGTCACTCTGCACTGCTCCACTTATTCTGTATACATGATCAGACAGGTACTTACAGTCTTCAGGGTTCTCCTAAGAACTCTCTGACATTCCTGATCTATGACGGGATTTGTAGGTTGCCTATACTAAGCCAAAACTTCTGCTGCCTCTCAAGGGAAAAAGTAGGTACCAAATATAAAACTCAGGAATTCCCAATGCTCACAAGACCATCCAACTGAATACAACACAGGTACATACACTCACTGTGAATATGTCTGAAATACTTGTGACTGATCAGAAATGTTCAGTGTTGCCCATCAGAATGTTTTCTCTTGGCTCAGCACACTAAGAAATGACAGGACTGCTGTTGTCACCCAAGAGATTCAGATGCTGCTACTGCTGAGGATAGGGGAATAGGTGGTGCTGCACTGAAACTTCCCTTTCCAGCAATAGTCCCTTCCTCACAGCTCGCCTCATGCCTTCCCAGCCACCACACCTTGTTAGAACAAGAAAAAGAGGGAGCATGCCACTCCCTCAGCTGCATTTCATGATGAGGCAGCTCCCTTACTCCTCCAGGGAAAATAAAGGAGTAAATAAGGCAAAAACATGGGCTCTCTGTGGTGGCCTGCTCATCTTGCTAGGGAAAGAGATGATACAGCTGTTTCCCCAACACCAGCTTTTTATCCAGTTGTGGGAAAGAAAACTGGTCATCAGAACCATGGATCCCTATTGACCAAGGGAAATTAATTCACCCATGCTTATATCTCGTTCACCTCTTTCCATATGTCCTCAGGAAAACCAAAGGAGGATGATTTCTATAGGCTCTAATTGGTTATTACAATACTCTTAAACCACTTCTGCAATTTTCATTAGCAGAAACCTCTCAGTTTTACCCATGACTACCCCAAGAAATTCTTAGCTGCACTCTGGAATCCTTGCTCCTGGATAGCAGCAGGTCCTGCTGAATGCAGACCATCAACTACAGAAGCATGGTTTCCCAGGTCAGGAGGAAGTCCTTCCAAAATATTAGCATTTAGCAACAGACTAGAGAATTCATAGTTAACTACCATAGCAGAAGATGTTTTTGTTTAGTTGATTACTAGCTAATTGCAGCTAATCACGAATAACCCTTTAGTATTATCAGTTCTTATAAAATAATTTCTTTAAATGTGGTAGCCATCACTATATGTAAATTTAGTACTTTAGCATGGCACTTTTTTATGATTTTCCTACTTAGACAAGGATTTATATAGAATTTCCTAGGGCAAAGGGAGGGGAAGAGTACGTCATAAATGGTATCCATCCCTCCTATAAACTCCTCATTCAAAATGCAGGATGGAACAGCATTTGGAGTAAGAGTCTCTTTAGCACTTAGCCCTAAAGATGATCTTTTTAATAGTCACAAAATCTGTGGAGGAAAGAGGCGAACTAAAATATTTAATGGGTCGGCTGCATTCTACTGAGTTCCATAGGGACCAGGTGATTTTACATTCTATATCTAAACTTCTGTTGAAGGTGGTTTAGAATTTCCATTTCAATTAATGCATCGCTTTTATCAGTGCTCTCACCAAAGCCACATCCATTACATGGGGAAACTAGATTATATAAACTTGATTTCAAGATGTTAATCATTGTCTGGGAAAGGCAAGCATCAATGAAGTTACACAGATTATTCTGTAGCATCAGTTACAGACTACTGTGTAATCCTCAGTATCATCTCCTATCCAAAATTAGTTTTCAAATAAACTACATTTTATACAGAAGTTAGAACTGCAGATTTAGGGTAGCTTTATGCAATGTTTTTGTTAAGGAAATTAAATTGGTGGTTTCTTTGTGGAGCTTTGGACTTGAAATCTCTCTAGAGGGGCAGTTTGGAAGGCTAGTCATTGTTTAATTAGTACTCATTTCAACCAGCATCTGGAGTTAGATTGACAAGTAGGTATATATTCAAGAAATTCTCAGAGGAATTTACTATCAGTAACTGAATATGCAAAGTTCAGAAAATTGCTCATCCTACCTCACTTCAGCTTCTTCAGAGATTTTCTTCTTCTAATTTGGCAAAAAACAAATGCAAAGTAAGCAGGACTGCATGCTCTTCTTCTACCTCCATGCCTAAAGAGAAAAATCCACAGGCAACTATAAAATCACTTCCTTTTTCAGCTCCCAAACTCAACACAGGCACACCTAAGAACATATGCAGGTAAGGTGTGCTCTGAAAACAACAGGAATACCATTAACTAGGAAAGTTCAGTAAAGTACTACTTAGGTATGCATACAGCTGGTCTAGGTATCAAAACTGTTAGGGACCAACACCTGCCCAGAACCCTAGAAAAATCAGAATCTTGTACACAGATCTGGAAGCAAAGCTTAAGTATCAGTTCAGCCATGTGGAGTTTTTCTCAGCTTCTAAGGAAACCACCCTCCCTAGCAGACTATGACTGTTTAGTCAGCCCACAATTACTACTTGTTGGAACAACATACAGACAACAGGCAGAAACAAACATTTAGTATGGATATTTGGGTGGAAAAAAGCAACTTGCCACTCACCAATTACTAGCTGCTCTGAACCGTTACTACAAGGACTTTAAAGGACTCCATTAGATAGATTCTTCAGAGATGTTAGGCAAAACTATGCCAAAACACTGCACTACAAATTACAGGTCACTTATTCTGATTTGCTATTACTTTACAACAAATTTCTTTTTTTCCTAATAACTGCAGTCTTGCTTATGGATGGCTGTTTCAACCCATGGGAAAACAAGCTGTTCTGTTTAGGTTACCATATTGTTGGTAGTAGCAATATGGGGCCAGCTCCTACTTCACCTCAGCTCTAGCAAGCACAGCTATGCTGGCAACTACTCCTGCCCCACTGAGCAAGAAAAGAGCAGGAGCATGTGGGCAGCAGTTACCTGGATGGGAAAGGAAGGATTGCTTACATCACTGCTTCTCCTCTCCCTACAGCAGCAATGGGATTTCTGTCCTGGCCTTCATCCTCAGAGCAGAGAATCACAACTTTACCTTCACATCTGAGATGCCTTAAGCTGAGATGTGGCTCACAGCAAGACAGCTCAAAGGAAGCATCCTGAAAGCATTAATTGTTGTATTTTATATTAATATATACAAGTACACAAACAGACCAACAATTTCTAGTTAAAAATCGTCTATGGCATCTAATAAATTCATTGTTATGCTGCGAGCAGCCATGATGAGGAATCTTTTTAATTCATAACAATTCTGAAGAACAAAGTCATCCAACATCCAGGGAAACATCAGCCCCAATATTCTTAGCAAAATGAATTTATGTTGGTTGCAACTAATTTTATTTTCTGGGAAAATAATTCCATTTGCATCATGCCAAAGACAACAGAAGGCCACAGTTATTTCTCAAGTAGACTGGTTCTTTCCCCATTCTGAAATGAGAGGAGCCAATAAGAAACTAATTAGAAAGCCAAGGAGAGTTGCCCAAGTGGGGATACAGACTATAAGCTGTATTTGCACCATCACCTTTTACCTCTTTAGATGTAAATTCAGTATTCCAGGTCCCAGGCCACTTGCTGCCTAAGGAAATGTTAAATCTTGAGTGACCCCAGGAAAAATAAGAAGGAGAGATGGGAATCCAGCTGCACAGCTTTTAAACAAATCCTTGTCAGATCACTCTCAGAGCACAACACTCGTTCTCTCTTGCTTTATTAGCTGGAGGTAAGGTGAATTTACTGGGAGTTAGCTACGGATAAGAGGAAAATTTTGATAACAGAACAAAACACATAAAATTGTGGAGACCCAGCTGGTAGGCATACCCAATCTACCTTTGTATTCAGCAAGAAGGAAGATTTTTCTTCCTATGCACACAAACTCCCTCCCCAAACAAACCTCCATGGCAGGTATCTAATTAACACTGATGCTGAGAATGAGCCTGCCTCTGAGTTCAGCTCTGCCCCATGGCAGAGGCATGCTTTATTACTAATGGAACAGTTTGTTGCTGACCATGGAATAGAAGGAGACTTCATCTGGATATATATGTCTTTGTTAGTAGAAACAAAAACATCTATCAAAATCCACTGTTGCAGATCTACACAAAGAGCCTCACACCTAAATATCAGAAATGAACAGGGGAGAAATTTAGTAATACTGTGGTGCAACTAGGAAATGGTAATGATAGTGTATTTATTCTCATGGAATAAAACATTAGTGTGCAAAAAGCATACACAATATTATAGCAATCACAATCAAGCAGAATCAGAGCCCCAAAGATCCTACATTCTACAAGGACCATGTATTTACAAATACATCACTAAACCAAGTATTTAACCAGCACTTAAGAGATGCCACTGAAGTAAGTTTTGGTTTTCTTTCATTACGGAATTTCTACTTACTGAGAAAAAAATGTATCCCAGGGCACAATTCCTGTTGTTCCCCTCTATTTCCATTCATACCCACCCATGTCAGTGCCTGCTCCTTTTTAATTCCACCCATCTTGCTTGTTCCTGCTCTCTAAAACCCTTGGTTCAATCTAAGCTCTGCTTGTCCCAATCCTGCCTGCTAACTCTTCTCCCATGCACCAGCCATTGGACCCCCCTTCCTCCTGCAAAGACTCTTCCCTACTTTCTCTTCCGCCTACTTTCCCTCCTGTTTCCAGCTCCAACCCCTCCCTCCTTGCTCTCCCCAGGGCTCTCCTGGGGTTCCTGCACCCAACCCTCCCAACTCCGCATGCAGTCATGCCAGTTTTCCTTCAGGCTGCAATGACACGAGCTCTGAGAAGACAAAGGGAAAATCAGTCCTGGCACTGCACAGTGCCGGAATGGGAAGGGATTAAAAACAGAGGGAAAACAACTCCAACCCCAAAGTTTTAAGTGTATTCAGCTGAGCAGGCACCAAAAATACCCGAAGGGACAGAGCTTGCTGTGTGGACACAGAACCTTTACAGCCCCAGAGCAATATGCACACACGTACTGAGGTTTACAGCTCCTACTTAAACATGTTCTTCCCTGCACCCCAAACCTAAACCTGGTTAGAAAATGGAATGCTTCTGTGGATCTTGTACTCAGCCATTAGGTTCTGACAAGTCTGCCTTGCTGTGCAGGCTGCTCACATTTTCAAAGGCTCTCAAACTGACCAAAAATGGAGAGCTTAACATAGCTGTATGTAGATTTGGATGGATGCCCTGACAAATTTCAAGTCTCTGCTTGAAAACTGGCTAGAGCTTCAAAAGCGTAACAGGTATGCATTAATTTCAAGACAGGCAAAACATCTTTACTCCTTAACCTTGTTCTCAGAAACTGACAAACTTACTTGAAATTCTCCCACAAAGCCACCTAACTGAGGCAGACGCTTGGCTTGAAGAAATTAATTGCAAATGCTTGTAATTTGAAAATCTGTATACAATTTAAAATGAGGTCATGCACACAAGCAAATCAAAAGAAGGAATTAATTCACTACTTCCCATGGGCAGATAGGTGTTCAGCCACCTCCAGGAGAGCAGGGTACCATCACACATAATGGTGACTTGGGCAGACAAATGCCATCACTCCAAACGTGTCCCCCACTTCCTCCTTCTTTTCCACACTTTATATACTGAGCATGATGTCCCATGTGCTGGAATATCCCTTTGATCAGTTTGGATCACCTTTCTTGGCTATGTACCCTCCCAACCTCCTGGGCACTCCCAGCTTCCTCACCAACGTGTCTGTACAGAAAGCAGAAAAGGCCTTGACTCTGCGCAAGCCCTGCTCAGCAATAAGAAAAACATCTCTATATTATCAACTCTGTTTTCAGTACAAACCCAAAACACAGCTTTGTACTAGCCACTGTGAAGAAAATTAACTCTATCCCAGCTAAAATGCAGCACAGTGGCATTTGCTTTCACTATTAAACTATCTTTATCTCAACCCATGAGTTTTTAATCTTTTACCCTCCTGATTTTCTCCATGTGGCTGCATGGGCTTAGTTGATGGCTGGGGTTAATCCATAACAGGTCTCTATAATAGAAAGCACCAGATTACACTATCTTCACTCATAATTAGAACATACATACTCATCTTTTTAATTGCTTTTTCCACTTTCTTGCTATTGCATTTACTGTAAACTTCACCCTTGAAAATTCAGCCATCAGTTTATGTCAACACTCTTGTCCTGCTGGGGGAACAGGCCAGCACACTAGGTATTAAAACAGATTCAGTGACCAACTTTTCATGAAGACACAGACTTTAATTCCTATCAAAGATTCTCTGTATTTCTTCTCCCGGGTTTCTTCAAAATATTGAAAAGGGTTATTTAGAAGATAAAGCATTTAAAAATATCTGTGTGTGGTCAAATTCAGTGAACAACTTGAGAGTAAGGAACTAAGTGAGGGTATGTTTCCTTCTTATTCAATTTTCCAGTGACAATTCATTCTGAAGATTCTTGGCTAACCACTGATGTTAGTATGATTTGATGGTCCTTAAAACAGTGCACAAATGGTTTCTCCATTTCAAAGCTGAACCTGATTATTTTGCCCATCTCCTCTTCTGAGGTATGAACTTCAGAGAAATGATGAAAAAACAATTTAAAAATCATCTGTGTATGTCACGTACATATCCACGTCATCCAGGTCTCCACAGAGCAAGAATTCACATCAAGAGTTGCTAGAATTGTGAGGTTATCCATCATAAAGGCTCCTTTGATGGAAAAGGCATGTTACAGTAACCCAAAATTTCCATTGGCCTACCTTACATTTTTTTGCAAATGAGCAAAGAAAGATTAGCAGGCATGCTGCTGCTTCCAACCAGTCCTCCAGGATCTTCATATTATCATTGTTATTATTATTAAGGGTGATTTCCCCTGACTATCCGTAGGTGCAAAACCTGTGGTGCAAGGCAAAGCTGAACTGCCACACAAGATTTGCATATGGGCACTGCCAGACATTCTCAAGAATAGCACTGGAATATTGTTAAAGATGTTACAACCTGGCCAGTATTCTTTGCCTTTAACAATGTAAGTATAAATCTCAAAAATCATGACTCAACCGCTGAAACAAATTGATGTCTTTACCAGAACAGGAAAGATACTTTAAAATGGGTCATATAGATCAATACATCCATTACAATGGGTCACAAGAACCTGTTCATAACTTTCTGTTGTAAAGGATGCCACAAGATTAAATAGCCTAAGACCAAACAAAAATTACCTAAGATTTATGTCATTTTCTTTCTGAGGCAGTTTCTGTTCAAACAATATAGGATAATTTCAGCAACCTCTACAGTTCTGTGAAGGTTATGAAGATTCTGTGAAAGTAGTGCAAATAAAAAATAAATGAATAAAACATTTCCAGTAACATGGAATTCTCTTTACTCAAACTTTCCTTAGTCAAACTTTTTAAAAATAGGTTATTAAGTCTCCTAATTATAGAGTACTGAACCTCATTCAGTCAATCACAGCTCTGAATCCTCTCAGAATAAACACTACACTACCGATAAATGTACAATATTATTCTTAATACCATTTAGCTCCTTATATGAGCGAGGGCATAGCTAAGGTGCTTGATGCTGATCTATGCAGAATACTCATGTTTAAAGAAGTCACTGTCAATATTTCACATTGCTGGATGAAGCGTAACGAACACTAATGAAGAACTTTGTCATGGTTTTCTAAAGAAGAAGTCTAATAGCCTGGGAATCCTGACACTGAACACATTAGTTCATTCAAATCTTGTTTTCCAGTCCTTCACCTCACCTACCCACCTTAGATTCTAGTCAGAAAAGTTAATCCATTTTTTCCTCTCTCAAATATATAATCATTCTACTCTCAGGAGTCTGATACACAAACCCTGATTCTTCATATACTCACAAGTACCTACCTGGAGAGGCTAAGCAAAACAGACAACATACAGTACCATACTTGCACAATGCAGCAAGGAAACAGGCATTAAAATTATATGTTCTCATTCATTCAACACAGTAATTTTACATCCAACTGCTGGTGTTTTCACATCCTGTAGTACAGTTATATGTGCTTCTGTAATGCACATAATCCTCTTCCCCTTAGGAAGCTCCAGGAAACACACTTGTTGATTCACACCAGAGCAGATCGTTATTGAATAAAACTAGCATTTGTGTGTGAATGTGCAACAAGAAGCAAGTAAAGTGGATCCCAAAAGAGCCTCTTGCTTATTTTTGCATCTCTAGTTTTGCTGAGTTTATTAAAAATGCTTCCCAGTTACAAGAGATCTCACAGCACAGCTATTACACTTTGTGCAGGCATGCCATTCAAATTAGGTAATAAAACCTACTAAGCAGTAAGATTCTAAGTCTCAGTATTTGGTATTGCACAAAGACTCTAAAATAGCTTTTTACAATACTTGAATGAGATGAACAGAATAACCCCAATAAATATACAAAAGGGGTAGCTCTTAGTAGCTCTGTCCTACTTTTAATGCTTTTACTCCAGCAGCAATACTATTCTCTACCTCCCCCAAAGCAGACTGCAGTTTTCTTCCTTCTTTGTAGCAGGGCTAATAAGTTCTGGGTTAGAGCAGCTTAGACCTCAGGCTACTAGTATGTTGAAATCAATTATGCAAAGCCCATTCATTTTGATACAATGTACTAAACTGCTGCTGTCACCGCAGTAGAATGGCTGCTCAGATTGTTGTTTTGGATTTCTCCCCCCATTTTCTTTTTTATCATTACAATGTCTTCAACCATTGGCAAAGTTGGCATTCTTTACTGAATGTACTACTTCCTACCTAGAGTGCACTGCCCACTTCAAGATTAATCGAAATCAACTTGAAATTCAGAAGCAATGAAAGTTTAAAACACGAATTCTCTCTATAGCATGAATTTTGTGTGCAATAAGATTAAGAACACAATTCATTCAGTATATCAAATGACTAATTTAATTACAAATTACTATTCAAAGATTAAAGAAAGAAAATTCTCTAAAAATGTAAGACCTGCGAAAATTAAGAAGACCTTCTCTAACTTTTGTTTTTAAATGGATAGACAATTAACAAAATATTAACAAAATACTGAGATATAATTACTTCCCTATAAATTTAGGATATAAATAGATACCTTACAGTTCTTAAAACTGAAAATGGTGTTAGCTGTCTCAGATTGTCAAATTTTTCTAACAATCATCCATTTCTATAGCAATCATCATTCTTATATGAAAATATTATTTATAATAGTAGAGCAATGAACAATAGTAAAAAAACCCAAAAACCAGACTCAAGAGACATTGTGACTATATATATTAGGGGTTTTTTTTAAGATACCAGAACCAATCTATTAATTCAAACGCACTGTAGGTGGACTTCTCAAGGTAATTTTCAACTTGCAACATTGGTAAGAAATCAGTTTCTTTTCTGAAGAAAAGTGAACCTGTCTCTGTCAGTTTAGTATGCCAAGTCGGCTCTACATCGGGTCAGGCAGGAACTAGAAAGGAGGGGGAGCAGGACTACCCTTTTTGGCAGTTGTAAACCATTTCATTGGCACAGCCAACTCATGCAACCTTCACATCCTACCTTACTAAAGACTGTGAAAAATGACATGAAAATACACTAAAGCCACTAAACATAATGAACTTAAAATGCACGATTCAACATTACATCTCACTCAGAAAATAACAGCCCTTAGAACTCACTTTGAGCCCACAAAAGAAGTAGAAAGTTAGTAGCTAAAGAATCCCAAGTGACTTATATGTTGCCAGGGAGATAAACTCAGAGAGAAACAGGAAACAATGCTTCAGTCTATAAATGTGAGGTACTAATGTGGAAGGAGGAGCATAACTTTCAACTTGCAGATCCCGAGCTTATACAAAAGACCCCGAACAAAGGACACACAAGAACACCGCAGAAGGGCTGCTGAAAACAAAGTATAAGTACTTCACTACGAAACTGAGCATATATTTCCAGGTGCATTATTTCTGACAGCAAAGTCAATATCAAAAGTATCTGCGTTCCCTGATCCGTTCTTCATCTGTTTCCTTTATGGTTCCATATACAGCCCATTGCTCCCTTCAAGGTGCCAACGTGACTGAAATGTCCCAGATTAAAATAGACAAAAACCCCTTATTGAGTCTAATTAGACTCAATAACTGTGACATAAATACTTTCCAATAGTAAGAATGACAGAGCACTTGAATACAGAACAGGGAAATGCTCAAACTAAGTCATGCACCACATAATGTAAGGCTGAAAAGTTAGAGAGCAACTTCCCTCTAAATGTACAGTCCTGAGTTTCAAAGACTTTGTTTCTAAATGCCTCCTGGACAGACATGCATGCAGTATAAATATTCTGAGCCTAAGTTACTCCTTCACAAGGGTTCTTGTGAACCAATAAACAGAAAGGAGGCAAACTAGGCGTAATTGGATCACCCAGTGACCAGCCACATGATGAGCTGACTCTGTCAGTCACAACCATCCTCCAAGTTATGCAAAGTTTGGGAAAAAAGAAAGTACGACAGGCCACAGGAGAGCTATGCCCACTGTAAGCACCGCGGGAATGTAAACACAGTGCAGCATAAATGCTGTGGACGTTGGCAGAATGCAGCTCTGCTGCTGGGGGACCAGCTTGCCAGCACTGCAAAACTTGTTCCTTTCCCATCTCCCAGCCTCCCCCATACCCTTTCAATTCAATCTCAAACTGCAATGATCATTAAAAACAATGAGTACGTCTGGCGCAAGCAAACGTGCCTTGACTATCAATGATTCATTAAGTACCTGGCACTGGATCCATAATATGGGATTCTGACATGGAAAGAAAAGCTTTAGAGCTCATTCAGAAGTACGAGGTTTACATATAAAAGACTTTAAAGGTGCGTATTTCTCTAACAAGTAAGAGAAGACTAAGTCCTTTGTGATGATGTTGATAGTTTCATCCCCTGCATAAGCTAATTTTCCTATTTAGATACCACCTTTTCCAAATCACAGATAAATTAAGTCAACTTTAGTTAATGTGGTAATGATTTGTAGTGAGTGGCAGAAATTCCCCTGTAATTATGCATGAATTGATGTGTGATTTTCTAATGAGCTTAAGTGAAGAAATCATCATTTTGTGATAAATGCTTTATTTCTTAAAATGCTTGTAACACATTACTAATAAATTTAATCAAGCAACTCGCACTCATGTAACATTTACAATTATTAAGTGTGCAGTCTTTTACACTGCCTTGTCGCTTTGGCTGATTGCTGTGTGTTAAAGTTTAGCATTTCATAAACATGGTTATAACAACCATTATGTTATTTTTGCTCAGAACCATGAATTATTTCAATTTGAAGTTAATTTACATTCTATACAAGCTTTGTGCCTCAAAGGCAAAATTCTTTTGCCATTTACAAATAGACGTACGCATTAGGAAAGGAAATTAAGTGCTTCCACCTTTCTGGACATACCTTGTCCTTCAACATGTCATGTAAGGGACAGCCAAGTCTCACTATAGTAAGCTTATTACTGGATTCCAAATTTAAAAGAATTCCCAGAGTACAACTGCTTCATCCCACTGAAACATCCTTTATCAGCCACCCTCAATCCTGCCAACTCTGCTGCACTGAAAAACAGTACATATTCAACCTGGTAGCAGAGCTGAATTTCTGCGGATGCTGGAGAGTCAGAAAACCTTCTAAGATGACCTGAAGGCACCTTATCCTATGGTCTCTTCACTAGGAATTTTAGCTCAGAGCTTTTCTCCTATAGCAAGCTGATACAGGGAATAGATGACCTAAGGGGAGTCACAGTTCTAGAGTTCTATGAGTTGCCCCATCTTTAAAGACTGGAAAGCAGATACTTCCTGCAACTCCACATGTTTAGGTGCTGGAACTTAGCCATCCCAACTGGGTTGGAAACCATGGGTTAGAAACTTCTTATAGGAGATCTGCCGGACCAAAGGGAGCCTCCAGCTCTGCTATGCTTCCTCACACTCTCTTCAACAATCTCTCATTTGAGCATCTGAAGAAAAAGGTAAAAGGAAATCTTTCTCAGCATTCCACATCTGTGACTAATTTTTTTTTCATTTCTCACTACAAATGAAAACCTCATATAAAAAGAATATTAAACTTGAGATGTTGAAGGTGGCCAGTTTTAAATGCTGAATCAGTGTTAAGTGGCACCAGCAGTAAATCCCAAACAAACAAATTTCTTACACAAGTGCTGTCCCTAGAACTAGAAAATTTATTTTCAAGAACCAAACATCAGCACCTCATAAGACAAGAAGAGGTCTAACATTTCATATATGCATATACACAAATTTTTATTTTGATGAAAGGGTGGTCTGAAGTCATTTAAATTTCAATTGACATGAAGAATATAATCTAAAAATAAACCCATCCTGCTACCACGAGAACAATAAGAAAGAGGCTTGGAATAACTACTTGAGCACTCTTGAGTACTCTAGAACACATAATTAATGCATAAATATCAGCTAATACATTGATTTTGGTTTGAACTTACTAACTTATCAGTGACCCCAAGTTCCAATGGTCTACATCCAAAAGGACTTTATTAGACATCCACTTCCCTTAAAATACATAGAAGAATTGTAGCACAAGCATATCTTAGCAGGTTTCTCTCTTAAGAACCTCTGTATTACAGCTGTGAATAAATCCACCTAGATTATAATCTTTCTTTCTATCTTCCCACCTGTTCTCATGTGAGGTCAAAAAGGTGAGTGACAGTGACAAACTGAAATCCTCTTCCTTGAGCAGGTATTCATTCCTCCCTCATCCTCACAGGCATTTTTCAAGTTTTTTTCCCCCCCACTGGTATGAAGTTCAATCACAGAAGTCAGAATCAAGCTTCAGACTACTCTGTTCTGTCAACATGTTATTGCCAAATTTTGTCCTCCCACAACCTGAATGTATTTCACAGCCTAATTCAGATCATTTAATCATCCTCCTTCAAACATCCAAACTCCTCCTCATCTCAGTTACACTCCCTGATTATTTCTTAAAGTTTTTATGTTGCAATCAATAACACTGCCAAAGATTAAAAAAAAAAAA
>VZDJ01007747.1:4150760-4293182 GCA_008694505.1 Cyanoderma ruficeps | reverse complement strand
AGAGAGAGAGAGAGAGAGAGAGAAAACCCAAAAAGAAGATACTGTGGTCATGTAAGGCTGGAATTTTCAAAGGAGGAAGAATACTGAACTTCCACTGGATTTCAAAGGGAGTTGGACTTCCATTTGTTTTATATGCCTCTGGATATTTCAGGTCCAGCATACCAAATACATAGTGTGGGAAAGACAGAAGGAAGCAAAAGGTGTGAAAAATGCAGGTGAGTGGTTCTCCTCAGAAGATTAAAGTAACTGTCAGTTAACTTAAATGCTCAGGCTTCAGCAAAACCAAACATCTCCTGACTTCATTCACTTTAGAACTCAGTGCATATTTTTAATTCCACTGCTTGCTCGCAACAAAATACTAGAGTTTTGGATTAAAGTTAACAAAGCTTCAATTTATTGAACCTCAAATGTCAAAATTTGCATTATTTTCCTGCAGCTGTGTGTGCTATTCCAACTGGCTCATGCTTAAATGTTACTAAAAAAGCCCATCAAAAAAACAAACAATATGTGTACTATTTTATTAAAAGCTGTTAAAACTCACTTTTCTGTTACAAAACTTTTCTGAATAAAGTTGTGCACATTTTTCCCTCCTCTGAAAGATTTATTTAATATAAAAAAGAAGTAATGTGTTTGGAAGTAAATGTGGACAGAGCACTGCAATTTTCTTTTCCAAGGAAGCAAATAAATATTCAATATTTTTCACTTAAATAAAAAACACACACTATATTTTCACATTTTTAAATCCAGGCTAAGTCAGATATTCTCTCTTAAAAACATTGTGCTTCATTCCTGTCTCCAAAAAGGTCCCATCTCTGGAATTTTTAAAATAGTACTTTTCTTTATCAGGATTTTTACTCTATATGTAGCTAGAGGTAATATTTCTTTAATCTTGTGTCCTGTATGTGTGATTAGTTATGACATTAGTGACCATTCCATATTTCAGTGCAAAAACCGTTTTGAAAGGTAAAATACCCTAAAATCATCAGGAAATTGTAATATTAGCATTGTGCTTTCTCAGCCTATCCTCACATTCTGTAGTAAAATGGAAACATTGAATTAATCTGATCTGTATCTCAGATTAATTCGTCAATAATATTTTACAATTTTATCTGGCCATCAACATTTTATGAATGTTATTTGCACTTTTCACCAAGCTGTAAAAATAATGAACAATATAAATTCTAATTTTTATGTTTCACTGAAGCACTGAATAGTCAAAATTAAGCCAAAACATCTCTACAATAAACAAAGAGATGCACGATAAGACCATTTTTAGACACTACTGTTGAGCTACACACTTTGTTATAAACTTAGATTAGTTTTGTAAGATGAAAACAAAGTATGTTCTTCCTCCTTTCTACCCAATCTGTACTGATACAGGTACATAATCTGTCAGGCAGTAAGATATACTTACATACATTGTTTATTGTTTACCCTGTAACACTGGCTAACTAATTTTGGAATAGCACTATCCATCATGGCCAGCAGATAGTGACAATAATAGACATTTCACTTGAGCAAAAATCCTTGCAAATTTTGCCAAAATAAGGAGAGCAAATCGAGGTGCAGTGCAGCCACGAAGTGTTCTCTCATTGACTGGCACCATCCCTGCAGTGAACACCCCTATAAACAGGTATAAGCCATAGACATTGCAGCACACAGCTGCTCTCTACAGCTCCTGCTCAAGAAAGTGTTCTGGTACATAACTAAATCAAACAAACTCTCAAATATCTTTCAAAACAGGGACCTTTCTCATCAACTGTCTTGTCTGTAGTGGCACATTCAATTTTAACCATAAAGAGGATAAATAGATCAATGCTAAAATATTTCAGCAGTAAGTATGACATAAACCCAAATAAGTTTCAATATGTTGTTAGAATTACCTGTGGCAGTGAATGTTCTTATTTTAACCGAAAAATTTCACTTTATCTTGAACAATGTTGGCATAAACAAAATGCATGGAATGGATGAAATTAACAGAAAACAGCTAGACTATCCCCAAACCTATTTCCAAGAGTGAGTGGTCTTTGGATGAGTTAGTTGACACTTCATATGAGTCAAAGCTTCTAAAAAGTTAGTGCTATTAAATGAACACTAAATAGCACAGTTTACCCCCCAAAATTACAAACACACTCAGCATCTGCCCATGATATTTAGTTATTGGAACACACTGAAGATTAATGAGCACACTAAAATGCACCTACACGACTGTTTCAGCGCCACTTATAGTCAAAATTATGGCATTATTATCACAGGCTCTGCATCCCAGGAACCAGCAAGCAGTTCCAAAGAATCCTTGTTAAGTTATAATTACAAGATTTCTATTTTGCCATTCACTTCAGGGGCAAACACATGTGATCTCAACATGCCAGCTCTTTAGTATTAGATGGAAACAGGATGGGATTGCTAATTAAAACTGGTTAAATAGTGAAAAATTTAAAATATTTTCTATGAACTGCTCTCATTTTCCAGTGCACAATACCTGCTCTCTGCCCTAAAAAAAATCTACATGGTTTTGCAATTAAAGTTTCATTGAAAAAGAGGAAATATATTTCTAAGGAAATAGACTTTCATGTACCAAAAAAAAAAAAATTAAAAAAGATATATCAGAGTAGGTGCAGTCAAGCATCAGATGAAGTATGGCTTAGCTAGTTTTTTATAATTAGTCTTGTTTTTGTCACATTAGTTGCTCTATGTAAAATTTTAAATAAATGCAGAATTATAAGGGGAATGACTTCCCAGCCCTATGCAGTAATACAGAGAAGGCTGATGGCAGTAACTTTTATTTCTTACATACTATAAAACCCTTGAGACGCTCCTATTAATAATCACTGACAAATGCAGAGAAAAAAAAAATAAAGACCTGAGTAAAGTTTTAGGAAGAAGAGGACTTATCAGTTGTGGAATTCATCTGGGTATGACACAGGTTGCTGCAGACATAAAGCCATTGAAAGTCCTTGCTTCAGGGTTCTGGAGTATAAAATATTCATGGTGTATAATTTTGCATAATTTGTTTAGCTACTGAAGCAAGATTTAGTTCCTTGGTGCACAGATACAAAGAAAAGAACGAAGGAAAGAACAAAATATTTGACCAAAACTAAAGATCTATTCTTTTGTGTGGTGTATGAAAACATCCATATGCACACCAACTAGTCTTCAGATAATACAAACAAACAAGTGTGTATGGACGTCAGTACCGAACCCTGTTTGGTGTTAGATTCTCAAGCTTTTGTTCATTTACTAAAGACACCGACTTACCCCAGCCACAAGCTGTACTCTCAGAAATACATCTGAGCTGAGCATAGACAAACCTCAGATTCAGAAAGGATCTTCTGTATTTACCAGCTCTAGGCTACTTCCTACTTGCTCAAATGCTGTGTATACAAAGAACAAACACAGCTATGAAGAACCCAAGTGATGTTGTGGATAGGGTATTCAAAGGTATTGGTATTTCAGCCTGATTTCTCTTTGAGCTAAATCTAATGCAAAATGAACTTTGCCATTTAGAACACAAGCCACACGCTTTACCTTGGATTTTCAAAATCTAGCACAAATGCAGGGGTGCCCATGATAAATCCACACCTTCTTTCTGACAGTGTCTCTGCACCAAAGTCCCAGTGACTAGATTCAAAAGGACACCACAATATAAGAGCAGCTGCTCCTTCCTCTTTAACCACTCTCGTTTGTTTTCACATTTTTACTCAGTTGTGTAATAAAACCAACTGGTCTACACTGCCAGAGCTCACACTTAAAAATACAACGAAGAACAGACAGGGAAGGGAAAGAGTGGCAACAAGGTAGTGAGAGTCCATATTAAATTTTCTTTTACTGAATTTGTGTGCTCTGCTTTCCAAAAATTGATTATTTGAAATAGTTAATTAAAAAGAGCAATTTTTTCCATATACAGACTCAAAAAGATTACTGACTTCATTGCTGTGAATCAATCTGTTAATTACTATTTCAACATATACATAGGGAACACCTAAGTAAACACATCTGAATAGAAAGTTATTAGAGGGACTTTTAAGATAAATATTTTGGGAGATCGAATTGTTACAATACTTTTACAACCAGCTATATATAAATCGTAAGATACTTTACAATTTTAAATAAAAGTTACATTTCTCTTTTTTCCTCTCTTACTCCAAACAAATTTCACTGGGAGTTTGGCCTAATCAAGAGCTTTTGGATCAGGACACTACCAAATTTAATGTGGAAATAAAACTACAAACAATAACATGAATTACATCTTAAGGAAAAACCATCAAAAGTTGATCAGGGAGCTAGGCTCTCCATTTCTCTAAAACAATAGATAAAACAGAACATTTAACTACATGTAGACCTTCCCAGCTATCCTATCCTAGGTCTTATGAAACTCACTCAAAAAGATGAAACACAGATTGATGCATGCATTGCTTTGGTCTTTCACTTTAGCCACAGAGAGCTGCTCTTCCTTGTCACGGCACAACAGACCCCAACTCTGGGGAAAAGGAAGGAATAAAATCCTCATGAAACAGGTTACATGCATCTGATTTTGAAAGATACTTTGTTGAATTCTGATGCCTTTTTGTACAGGAAACTACATATGTATATTTATTTGCAATCTAAGTTTCCTTACATAAAGAACACAATTTTTGTCCACTATACCAGTTTCAACGTAACTGGTATGTCATAATCTGTGAGGCCAGATGAGGAGAAAAAAAATACCAATAACTGAAACATGTTTTGACTTTACTGATGTGTAAAAAAATGTGAAACAAGAAACCATCTATTGAGTGCAACCCCAAATGAGCTTCTTCCCTGCTATTGCCAGAGGGAACATAATCTTTTCATGCAAAATTTCTTTGCTACCATTTTTATTTCATGTAAAATTCAACAAGTATGTAAATCAGATAGGAAGGAAAGACAGAAAGAGTAAACACACACTAGAAATTCCTTAATATTTTCTTCATAGTCTCTGAACAGCAGATCAAACTTGACCATTTCCACGTAACTGCTTTGTCAGCACTGCCTTTGGACCTCGAGAAGCTCTGGGAGCAGGAATTAGTTGGGGTTGGTCCAGCAGCAGCAGCCTCTGCAATGCCTGCATTTAGCGCCCATTTGCGCAAGTGGAGAGCGACAGCACATAACACAACGGTTATTTAAAGTCCTTTGGAAAATCATGTCACCACTGCTGAGTGTTTCCATACCTCAGGCTATATGAAGACAAGCTAAGTGTTGCTGATTCCAAACTCTACCATTTTGTTTTATTTCACTGTGATGGCCAGGCTGGGAGTCACCCAAGACAATGAATGTAGCCATAGCCCTTCTTCATGGTAAACACATAATTTCCCCAGTGATCCAGTAAGCAATAACAAGAAGTTATGTGTAGTACATATAGTGTTTCTATTCCCTTGGGTTTAATATGGCTCACAGTAAAATTGATTTTCTGGAATCTTGCAATAAACCTCATCAAAGTAAATGAAACCCACGCTGGTTTTTTATAAAGTGATTGGATTTGCCGTGATAAATTAACCCTCACCGTCAGAGAGACTCCCAATAATGCACTTGCTCAATTAAACTCCTCCAGACTGTTTAGATTTTAATTTTTCTATAGGACTTGTTTAACTCACTCAAAGCTTCCAACTTAATGCTTTGCAGAAAGGATAGCAGCTGAAAACCATTCTCTCCCTTCGCAGACTAAATAGATCAACACAATTTATACTTGCCGAGCACTTGCTTGACACCATTCTCTAATCTGTATTTAAAAAAACACTGATAGCTACTCATACGCTGTGGGAGTGATCAGAAGGAAAAAAACAAAACTTTCTGCTTACTATGAGCTCCTAATCAAACACCAGGAACTGAGAAAGATTTAATAATTTTAAACTTTCATACATATATGAAATCAACTTTTGTAAGAGATGCTAGGGCAAAATCCAAAGGCTATCCTGCAGAAACCTACAGAAGCCTGCCTCACACTGCACTATGCCTTCCCAACAGATAATTTTCATCTAAAATAACCACCTAGACCTACCTAATCTTTTGCCAGTATTTCAGTTATTCTACTGTTCAGCTGCCATTTCAGCAGGAGGTAAAATGTGNAAAAAAAAAAAAAAAAAAGAAAGAAAGAAAATTTCAAAGTGACCTTCCTTAACATTCCTCAACAGCCTCTAGTGACTTCGTCAAATAAAAAAGTGTCTGATGTCTATTCACAGCTACTGGGCAATATGTATGAAAACTATTTTTGTTGTCATATTTATTCCTGCTTAAATGAAAAAATTATTCATTTAACCAGGAGTAAAACCTCTGAGATTTTTTTCTCATTTCCCAGACTGTCTAGGGAAAACATGCTGCAGTAAACAATCATGCCCTATTTTATTCCTACTTAAATGAATTATCATAATAATAATTACTAACAAAAACATCTGGTTTCTGCTCAGCAGAGACAGCAAATTCTTTGACACATTGCTTGCATTTCCCCTTCTTCTTAGTCTCCAGGCTGAGGGTCTCAGGCTTTTTTTAGACCAGTATACATGCCAACTACACAGCATGCCTGATGGTACAAATTTATGGAGAGACTCCTGACGACTATGAAATGCTTCCTCTGTTTTTTCTGCCTCCGGAAAATTATGCCTTTGTAATAATATCTTCTTTTTAGAGCATCTCCCTGTTTTTTATACAGATGACATTTGCATGTAAACAAGTTCTTGCTGTTTTCCTTCACTACTAAAAAACAGCCAGGAAAAGTAGAAAATGGGGCTAAGTAAAAGCAATTTAACTTTCAATTTAATCAATATTTCTACTATATAGAGTGGTCTTATTTTTTGTGGAAAAGAGGAAGAAAAATTCAAATCAACTGATCTATCACTATGAGACCTTGAACAGTACTAATATTAAGTACATTAACAGCACCAGATTTTTCATTTCTATAATGCCTTTTATCAGAAGTTCTGCACTTGTGGCCCCTTGAGTTGTTCTGCCTCCACTGAGCAATGCTGAAATGGAAATGAGATCTCAAACTCAACAGCAACCATAGTCCAAGCAGCACAGAAGCATGAAAAAGTAGGGGATGGAGAGAGGACCATACGAAGAGAAATACTACCTATCATGATCTCTGCACATGTTTTCTCAGCGTACAAGGGAATGTATGGCCCCCGAGAGTCTCAGTGGGTTTTAAGGGGTGATATGCATGAAGAAGCCTAGACAGGGCCTTAAAAAGGTTAAGAAACCATCAGACAAGAAAGAGCTTAATATATCACCTAGGAGCCATGAGATCTAAAATGCAAATCCCAACTTTGGGGAGCCATTCAGCATCTCTGGCGAGTGGTGTTTGTGCAAAGCTTCTCAAAAGGAGCAGGAAGCTCTAGTGGGGCCACTGGCATTTACTTTCACAGTGTGGCTGCAGCCCAGTCTGTTCTGAACAAACTCTGCATGCAGCACGGCCTTTTCCAAAAGAGTCTGCCTGGGCAGTCGTTGGCATTTCACCTTCGTTTAATGGCCACATTTCTCACCTTTCATCTTCTCCAAGCCCTTGGCCTGGGGAGGTGTCTTTTTCTGAGCAGAGCAGGTGGGCAGGGTGCCCACAGCCGTGATGGGGGCACAGAGATGACTCTGCCCCCGGGCTGTTGAAGGCCCTGGCTGTTGCCCACGGCTGTCTCAGGGCTGCTCTGCACTGCAGGCTCTGTGCTGGTGGACACATTTCAGCTGCACAGCAGCCCTGTGCTCCCCCAGTACTACCACGTCAGGTCACCCCACCCTCATGTCCTTGCCACAGGGACTCCTGTGCCAGAAGTACAAAGGGGATTTGCCAGAGCTTGGCTTGCAAACAATTTATTAATATCGAACAATTTTTGGATGTCAAAGTGTTTGAAAAAGTAAACAAATATTAGTCTCATTTCATAAATGGAAATGAGAAGCACTGAGACACTCAATAATATGTAAGAAGCCAAGAGCAGAGTTCAGGGGTCTGGACCGCTCTGTCTGACCGCTCCTGCAATGGTCCCCTTTATGTTTTTTAAATAATCTATTTATAGAGGCCATTGGTCTGCTGGCCAATTCTTGCTGAGCTTGGTCATGTAAATATTTGGTTTGGGTTCCCCATGATCTTGCCCTGCAATCTATGTGGTGTCACTCACAAAAAATGGCTTAGTCCTATACGCACTGATATAATCAGTATCATCTGTTTAATGTCCCCGTTTGAACCACAGATGCTTTACCTATCTTTCACTTAAATTTAAGTTAATCACAACTGCCCATGATATGTTAGATTTGAAAGTTAATAATTATTAGCTCAAGTTTATAAAACTCCTCTTACAGGAAAGAAGCAATTAAAATTAAGAATGTATTCACTTAATAATAAAAGCCCTATACTAACACATGGGTCAATATACTTAAACGCTTTCAGCAAATGACTATAAATCTTATTATAACATTTTACATTCTTTATATCTTCTTTATAGCCTCCTGTGAACTTTCAAGGTTATTTCCTTGCCACTTTTTCAAATTTTACAACACTGAAAAGTTATCTCCAACCTACTACTAAACATTTAAGAAACAAACAACCCATACCCTTCCAAACACAAAATTCTGCCAGAATTCTAAAATGTAAAAACATTTTTAAACCCATGAAGGAAATACAAGAGAACTGTTATCTGTTATTTCTAATGTTACATGGACTTGAATATATTTACAGCTTACAATATGTGATCAAGAAATGAGGTTCTTGTGACATTGTATTTTATGTGAATCTTTAACTGGAGAATAACCTCGGGTCCCGAGTATGAGCCAGCTGATTGATATCTAACCGAAGTTTTGTATTAATAGGAAAAGTATTAAATATTTTTCTATTAAAGAATATGCTAAGCATATGAAAATCATAATTTTTTAAACTATGATTAATTTGATTCTATCCTGGCTAAAGGCTCTAATCTGCAGGACATAATAATACAAATAACCTCATGGATTCAACTGCATATGAGTGTGAAGGCTTTAGTATGAAAATACCTGTTCCACGAAGAAATGAAAACCAAGTGGAAACAGCCTTCATGATCCTAAAAGAGAAATTAATAGGAGCCAAACATGAACTTCAGAGGGAAGCCACTTAGGATTTATTCTTGCTAATACCAACCTCAGGTTGCTTCCATTTTCCAAAGGAAACAAAAAAAAAACCCCACAGTATTTTTAATTGCTGTTATGGAATATATCCATTTTACTATGTTGTCTTTCACACAAACAGGACAAAGAGTCCTCTGCTATGTGGTTTGATTTTTCTACTGCATTTCATAGATACAATTCCAGTGGCATTGACTTTAAAAAAAAAAAAAAAGAAAAAAAGGTAGTCATTTTATAGCATTTGCAGACACATCAGAAATACATTTCAGTGACTAAGCTTTGGGGCCAAAACCTGTACTTATGTATATATGTCAATAACATCAGGGTGAGGGTGCATTCATTATATTCATCAGTGCTTAGGTCTGGCATCCTGGTTCATTCACCACCCATGTTATTGCATGGAGTGTACCTGTAAAAATACAGCAGCACACTTCATAAAACTTCTACAGGAAGTTGTCACAGAGATGACAAGGAGGAGATAGAAGAAAATCCAGGAAGACAACTGCTCTGTTGTAAAGTTTGCTCAGAATCCATGTAAGAAAAGCAAAAACAAACACACAAAATGTCCTTCTGGATGCAGATATTGGTATGCACAGGCTAAGGTTGCAGTAACTTTACCTCTATTTCAGTTGCAACCTTACATTCCCTTAGAAAGGATTACAGGTTCTTCTGTTGTAAAAACTAGGAACCCTGTGATTCCCAGCTTCTGTGAGAGCTGAAGACAACCACAGGATGCACGTGGTATGGCATGAGATATTTCATCTCTACAAAGCAGACAGCAGAGAGTATAATACTAAGAAATTTGCAAAGACCTTCACTATCTCATTCCAATCCCATGGTAAAATTAGATTCAATTAGTGGACATAAATATCCAATAGCAACAGACATTACTTTTAAATCATACAATGAATAAAAAAACATTAAAGATGGAGGCCAGAGATGAGTCAAGCCCAAGTGACCCAAAAAAAGACTATTCTGCTCGTAACTCTAAATAACAATTCTTGAACCTCCACATTTTCTAATAATGCACTTCTGTACACAAAGCATTTTCTTCCTTACTGGCATCACCAGAGCACTCAGCACTGCTGAATATTGAACTGCTTCTATATATATGCCTAAACATTGATTTAGGAGCCTATTTTAAGCATCTCAGTCTGAAAAGGTTTCCATTTTCTCTGTAAGAAAGGACTGAAAGCAGCATTAGGGCACTGTCAAAATGTATAGCTAGACTAGTGAGCCCCAGTAAAACTCTATCCAGATGCCCACTCACTCTCTCTCTATCTTCCCCTCTCCCTCCCAAGAGTTCCTTTGATTTCCAGATTCATGTGAAGCATTCAACATTTGCTCTAAGAGCCCAGAACAGAAAGGTTAAGAGGCTGGCAGTGGAGGGACCATCTCCTTCTCACACACAGTGGAGAGCCAGGCTGGGTTCCAAGGTGCAGAGTACTGTTTTTTTTCTATCGCTGGTCAGACATAGGCTGCCCCTTCTGTTGAAGCTGAGGCTTCCCATTTACACGAGCAAGGAGGACACACAACTGCTCTGTGAGGAGCTGGGCTATGCAGGGAGGGGTGCTCTTTTCTTGTCCAAGGACTGGTTAAGGCAATAGCCCTGAAGGCAAATAGCAAGTAGATACTTTAATAAGCCTTGGACATAGTATTTCCTGGGAGGAAATCTAGTGCAACATTTGGGAAAGACTTATGAAAGTGGGAAGTTAAATATATATATAATTAGAAGTAGGAAAGTTTGGAATACAGATAGCAATACATGGATGTAGGGAAGTTCAGATAATGGAAAGGCCAATACAGTTGAAACTGGAGTAAAGGTGGTGTAAGACAGCACAGCTGACCATGCTGTAATAGACCAATGGACTTCTAACTGGACTACAATGGAGGAAGGTTTCTCAGACCAAAAAAAAAAAGGTTAAAAGTGACCTCAGCTTCACTGGGAGGTGGAGGGAACATCTCTTTAGAAACAGAGACTCAGGAGGGGAAGAGTCCCCTCAGTCGAAAAAAATATTCTTCTGCCCTCAGACAGGGGCAAGACAGAAAACTTGCCCTCAGCAGAAGGGGCTTTGCTTCACGTGCTGAAGGAAAAGGCATCTCTGGGAATGCAGAACAAGCCCAGGGCTGCAATGCAGTGCCATCACTCTCCAGTGGAAAGAGCCATATCCATCTGGAAGCAATGGTGAAGACAAACCCAAGCAAAAAATGTCATGGCTCATTTGTTACCAAACCCACAGAAGCACTCCCAAGCACCTATGACTGCAGCATGGGCCTGGTTCTCACCTACAGAGCAAGGGGATAATGGAAACATTAATCACACTGAAGAACATTAGAAACCTTATCTTATCACTAGGTAACATGCATGAGCTTAAAAGAGCCGTCTCCTGATGTGATTACAGCGTGGAACAAGATTTTTAGTGACTTTCAGAGTATAACTCCTTCTTGAGATTCTCCCAGTCTTTCAGAGAGAGTTGGCAGTACACAGGGACAAGAAAATTGATTCAAGTGTCTTGCCAGGAGACACCTAGATGGACTAGCAAAATGGTGGTGCCTAATCAAAATTCAAATAATGAACCTGATTAATTAGTTTTTAAAATTCATTTTAAGGCTAACTCTAAAAACAATATACTGGTTATTTTGAGAGAAGTCTGCCTGATTGCCTTCTAGGGAAGATATCTGTATTTGAGTCATGTGACATACTAACTTTGAATTAGAAAATATCTTTAAATATTTAAATAGATCACAAATCTCCTCCCTGCAATTGCTCTGACAGAGATCCCAGCAAATTTTCTCAAATGTCTGCAGTAGGGAAGATACAAACTCTTCCCTTTCGCCTTCTCTTTCTTTCATCTGTAATTTCAGCGGCTCCTGTCCAGACCAGGTAAGATAATGAACTGGACATTAGACTGTCCTATCTGGCATTCACTGTCCCAGCTCATCACTGAATAAATCCTTATTTTAAACCTGAATTTCCAGTAATCTTGTCAAGAAACCTTGTCTTATGCATGCCTCATTTTCTCCAATACTAATCTTCTACGTCACTGCTTTCTCTTCCTGTTTTTCCCCTTTACCTGTTATTCCTGTGCTTCCAGAGAGTACCTACCCTTCCACTCTTTTAGACTCTTCTGCCTCCTACTTACACAAATTTTTCCACAATATCTTTCCCAGACCCATCAAACCATCCTAGGCCTCGCTCTCCTTTTTAACTCAGCTTTATGACCCGGCCTGCAGTTCACCAGCTGCTCTGCCCCTCTAAAGCTGCCTCATTCCCAAGTATATAAACCAAATGTCTGCATTCCACTCTTTCCCTTGGTATTTTATTGATGTCAGAGTAGGTCTCCATCTCCTGACGTTATGTGAAAGCTCTTTACCAAGAGAGTAGTGAAGATCCAGATGAAGGTCAAAATAAGTTTGACCCCTATCCTAAATGCAAATGCTCAAAGGAAACCGTGCCCAGCTTGATTTAGTACAGCCCAGCAAAATACTAAGGGGAAATAGTTGATGCCCTGAACAGAAAACATATCCACACTGATCTTGATTATGTCTAACACAGAAAGAGGTTAACAACTAACAATATCTCTTACCATGGGATTCATTACAATGTCGAAAGAGCTGGCATTTCTGGGACAACGGATGTATTAGTGTGACACATCTTGCTACACAAAAAAGGAGGTGGATTGCCAGCACTAAAATGCAGGAGCTCCTCTGCATTTTTAATACACTGAACAATACAGGGTCATGTTTCTTTCACTTTTTACTGTGCGATTATCTACTTGAATCTCTAAGAATGAGAACATCTCCCGAAAAAAAGACCTTATCTGTCATCTTGGGAATTGACATAAACTGCCAATGAATTCATCTGCATCTGCTAGAGCACACTCAAGTCATCACAGGATCAGGATATTACCTACGTAAAAATAAACAAATACAAATAAAGCATCTACCTGAGCCTCCTGACTTGCTCTATCAAATCCACAGCTGTATGGTTCCAGATGAAGAAGTAGAGAAACCAATTTTCTTATTAATTTTTCTATTTCAGAAAATGTGGAAGACTGAAGATTGTAACTTATCTGAAGATACAGGACAGGAGGGAGGAGAAAGTAGAAGGATAACATAGCAGTGAAATGTTGACAGTTTTCTATTTTTTGCCAATTGTTGCTAAAATGACAGACAGTGATTTTTA
Source organism: Cyanoderma ruficeps (assembly GCA_008694505.1). NCBI lineage: Eukaryota > Metazoa > Chordata > Aves > Passeriformes > Timaliidae > Cyanoderma > Cyanoderma ruficeps. The sequence goes on along the minus strand of VZDJ01007747.1, from coordinate 4,279,903 downwards.
TGAAATGTATAATTCACAGCAAAATTGCCTAGATAACCAAATTAAAAATGCTTTGTCTTTCCTAACAACATTATGCAGCAATCAGTAAAACCCAAAGTACATAATACAAACTGAAAATGCAAGAAAACAAATCTTTTCTTTTCCCCTAAGTCAACAAATTTTCTGAGCCCAAATAAAATTCTTGGCTTTCTTTCAAACCTTCACAGCTTCTAATCAATAGTTTAGTCATACGAAGAAAAATGATGTATCCATATTCTTCACCACTGACATTTGCTAACTGTCTCCAAGGTCGCATTGATTGTCAGTTGTGCAGTTTACCCAACTTCTGTTTTGAGCCAAATAATATGATCTTTGTTTCATTAATATTTAATAGTAATTTAGATTGTGCCAGATGATCTTAAAGCTCATTTAAATCAGCTTGAAGATAATATTAAGCTTTCTTCTAGTATAATCTATTACCATAAATGATTGTGTCATCTGCATATAAATGGTGAGTTGAATATGATAATGAAGTGCAAAGATTATCAATATAGAATGACAAATGCATCTGACTTAAAATAAATCCTTCAGGGACCCATTATTTCTGTTTTTAGTGGTAAAAGATGCATTGTTTCACTTCAAGTATTCTACAGAAAACATAAAGGATTTTGATCATAACTGATAATATTTATCCTGTGTGAAAAAAGAAAATAAAAATTCCAAATTATACAATTCTCTTTCCCAAATTACAAGATTCTTTTTTCAAGTGTGGCAATTACAGATTGTATAAATCTATATAGTTTACATGCTTTCATACATCAGGCTTTGATCAATTACTGGGGTTTTTTTGAAAGAGCAATTACAACAAAGAATGTGTTTTTATTTAGACCTGGTTTAGTTCATGTTTGTTTTTCACTAGCGGGTCATTTAAATTAGTTCATTTCAATTACTGTTAAATGCCTTGCCCATTAAAGAAAAGTACCTGAATGCAGTTTACAGTACGAGACCCAAAACTGTTTCCTCTAAAAACAACAGCTGTGAGGGCTGCAGGGAAACCCTGTTTGGCAATAAGGCTGCATTTAAAATAATTAAATTGTCAAATTCTCTAGACTCATGGGTTTAATCAAAATGAGTGGACAATTTCAGGGTCAAAAGGAGCTATTACAACAGTGAGAATTACTAATAAATACATTAAAAAATGTTAAAAACGGTTGAAGAGAATATAAGTGCATTTACCAGCAGATATTGTCTAAGGCCATTATATAAAATAGTCATGACATGACAATGAGTAAAATACAGCGAGGTGAAAGGGACTAGTGAAACTCACACTCAGTGAGAGCTGGAAGAACAGATACGCTAGATCCACAAGCCCTTTCTCTTTTGCTTTGCAATCCAAATCTTCCCACTCAAAATTTCAGGTGTTTTGATATCACAGTGACCTTAATATTTATAAAATTTTACATATTTGAACTAATCATTCAGCTTAGATGGAAGTACTTATGGAAAAAGATCTATTTTGGTCTCCTAGCATCTCAGTTCAAAAGCTCTCCAGCATTTTTTCTGGCAGATTCATCTGTTGCAATAAATTGGTCATAAACAAATCTGGACTAGAAATTGGAAGTTTTATTTATTCCAGAAAAAATTCTGGGAAAGCCTTGTAAACGTGATCATGGGAGTAAGAAATGTGGGAAGCCAGACCAAGTTACAGAAAGGAATGTAAATTAAACTAAGAGAACTCCTAAACCCAGAAAATTAATTCTGAGGTCTCTATGGAATCCAGTCCTCAAGCACATGCAAAGAGTTTTGAGAGCAAACAGGATTTCTGGGGTTGTGCAGCACACCGAGGGATGGTTTCTGGTCCTTGTGTGGGCCAGAAAGGAATTTTCTTTTCCTTTCTTAGTCTATCATTTGCTTCTGGAAATTGGATGACACAAAAACCAGGATGTAAACAGACTACAGCTGTGTTTCTAGTGATGTAAAATTCTCAGATGAATGGTGTCCTGCTCACACACAAAGGATTAAGCTATTCATCCGATTTAGGATCAGGAGGACATCTGTTCTCCAAGTCAGATTAGCAGGGATCAGAGGGGTTTTATTTGTCCTAACAGTAATTTAGAGCATGATCAGCTTCTTGGGATCATACAGAAGTTAATTTTATAAATATTTTGCTAGCACACAGACCTGGAAGACTAGAAATACCGTCCACTCCTGCTTTCTGCATGTGGCATGGCACAGGTGCAGCTTTTAGATTTTTACTACAATTCTAAATTTCTCTTAAGTGTTGAGAATTATGATATCTGGTGTTACAGGGTGATTTATGGATGTTTCTGAACTAGTATCTACAGTATGTTTGTCTGCCAGAACAAAGCAGGAAGGGTTCAGTTGCCCAGATGATGCCTGCTGATCCTGCATTCCTACTCACCTACGCATACGTACATTGAGTGCAGTGTGCTCAAATAAACTCCCTGTTATGCCAGAGATGTCCAAGGTACAGGAAGTAATGTCAAGCCACCTTTATAAATCAGATCCTACCGGAAAACTTCCCACGCGTACACCCCATAAATTATAAGGCTACGTACATGTCAACTAACAGTAACACTATTGTATAGTAGATATAAAAGCGTGCGCACAGACAGATTGTTCTCTTTGTAAGGGACAAAGTGTGCACAATCCAATGTAGAAAGATGTTTTTTCAGTCTGTATCACTTTTTCTGTACCAATTTTTTCTGATTAAAAATTTGAATGCAACTCAACGTCAACTGGAACGCAAAGCAGTGTGAAAATGATGAATGATTATTGGAAGCATTCTTATAAAGTGGAGCTATTTATTCTATGACTTAGATTTGGCATTAATGATTGATTTTTAGTCTTTTTAGCATGTAGAGTTAGAGCATTTTTCTTCATTCAGGTTGTTCCCTTAAGAATCAGCTAGGACACTGGTGAGGAAAAAAGTCGCCAAACCAAACAACTAGAATTTGTTTAAGCTCATTGTGTGAAAGATTTTGATGGTACAAACTTAGTAAATTTATCTTTCAAATTAAAAAAAGCCTTTCACCCCAGAAATTCTAATATTAGCTCTTAAAAGAGAAAATACAACCAAGCAAGCTTTTCTTTTGTAGGTTTCAAGCTCAAGTCCAGACTACCTGGGTAGACACTAAAATTGTTGTCATCACATGGATACCTAGTGTCTCCCTAAATTAGTTCAGTAAATCTCACCTCAAACTCACCGCAATCCTTTGAAGTAAAATGACAGGATGTACAGGCAACAAAAAACCCACATGGATCCTGAAAGTCCACACTACTTACTAACCCTCTGTTAGTAAGAAGGAAGGACTGTTCTTTTTTGGGAGTTGGTAAGCATGTCTCCACCACACAGTTAGTCCAGGCTCATGCTCAAGCACCTGTAATACACAAAGGTAACCCAGTGACACAAGTTATAAGCAATTTATAAGTCCAGACTGACTTTCACATGCTGAAATTTAGTGTCACAGCTGTACCTCAGACTCAGAGGTAACATACAGTGAGAATGAAAGGGGAGCTGGAGAGGATTAGGAGGGGAAACACTTCAGTGTCCTTGATCTTCCCGCCCCATCACCTGCAATACTAAAGGGATAAGGTGACAAAAATACATACAAGACAGATTTCTATCTGATAGGTAAGAGAACAGCAACTTTTTCTAACTGCTACCACCATCACAGCCAACTGGTTTTAGTAGTTGTGTTTTCTGTAGCACCACTAACTATGACCAAGAAGTCAAGGAGGTCAGAGGAGACAGTAATTCATTAATCAAGGTGAATAAAGAGGAGGACTTGAACAAAAGTTGCAGTTCTCTGAACAACATGAAAAAAGCCCGATTCTCATGGTAGTGATCTGGAGACACATTAAAATTCAGAGCCAATCTAGATGGCAAGGACAGGAAAAAGGAAGAGCTGGAGGCAATTTGCAGGCTACAAAAGCTCCAGTGACAAAAGGTTAGGGGTACTGGGACAGTCTACTGATCTGCCCATCAATGTACAGCTTCTATAACGCTCTGAATATCTTTTGTACTTTGATACTCGCCAAATCAGTATGGATTAGAACTACTTTGTGAGGAAAAACTTGACCATGGTGGAGAGAGCAAAGCTGGGCCATCAGCTGAAATGGCCTTACTCTAACAGGCCACAGCTTTAGTCACTGACCTCTAGTGACCACCTGGCAGCACTCTGAAGAGTCAGAACTCACAGCATTTCAGAAAAAGTAAGAAAAATATGTATATTGGTTTAAACAAAAGTGTGTACTACAAAGGGTTTGACACTTACAGGTGCAACAAACTCCACAAAGAGAACTGAAGGCAGAAGTTCAGCAGGTTAGAGCCCGGTGCTAGAAATGACAAGACTGTGGGTTCAGTCCCTCTATGGGCCATTCACTTAAGAGTTGAACTTGATAACCCTTGTAGGTCCCTTCCAACTTAGAATATTGCGTGATTCTGTGACATTCTGGACCCTCTGAAAACACTGTCTGGCATCTAGAAGACCTTCAGGAAAGGAAAGAATATCAAGGAAAGTTGGGGTTTTTTTCCAAGTGAGTATTACTACTCATATGCCAGTAATTCTTTCATGCTCTCTCTCTGTGACACAGATCTATTTGTCTTGCACAGATGAATAGAAAGCAGTCATCATCAATGCCCTTTTCCCTCCATTTCCCAGAGGAGAGTGATTGCAGAGGTGAAACTAGGGATGGTGCTTGAATGCTGCCAAAGCTCAGTTTTACTTTAGAAACAAAGAAGCTCATCTGGGGTTGGGCCTAATGCAACTGAGAAAGAAAAAGGACTGTGGAAAAAACACCTATAGCTTTTCAATTTGCTAACCTAGTCCCACTGCTACAAAAACACACATCTACCTCGCAAAACAGGGGCATGAAGGAAAGGCTTCAATGGCTTAAGTTTAAGTAGCTGCTAAATAAAATGCAGATAGTATCACTGAAAGCAGTCAAAATGTGTTCTTGAACCTCCATTGACTTGCTCTACTCCAAATTATCTACAACAGGTGGCAGAGTCTAGATGCAATGTATTTTGTACCTTGCAACAGCTGTGAAGAGGATACTGACTGAAATGTTAAAGAGATACTGCTTGTTGCAACTGTCTCACATGACCAAGAGCAGTTCCAGAATTCAAAATATTTCCTTGTTCTGAAGTTAAATTGGGCTACTGTGACATTCATTCTGCAATTTAATACTCAAAGGCTATTAGAGACAAACAGATAGAAATGAATGGGAGTAGAAACTGGCAACATTTTCCACATTTTGACAGGTTTTTATACGATATTAGTACAAGACCAGGTAAAGCGCTTTTTAATACTTCAGACTTCAGGGGTCAGCTCTTTAGCTAGTGCAAGGTGGTGTAGTTTTGTTGACTTCAGCTACGATTATTGACATCAGTCAACAGTCGCTATACACACCCTGTGTAGTCCCATACTTACAGCTCCATCCAAACCAAATTATAATGGCCAAATTAGAAATCTAGCTAAAACTTCTGTTGACTTCCAAAGTAGAAGCCAAAACAGCTGAGTAACACCAGCTAGAGTATCTAAAACTACAGGGTTTTTTTTTTTTCCCTAAATAATCAGGGGAAATCAAAAGGAGGAAGCAAGTGAATGAATGAATGAATGATTGAATCAGTGAGCTTCATTTAGAGGCCTTCACAGAACCATCTCTTATTGTGAAACTTGAACATATATTTTCTCAGATTAATACTGAATGCTACCCACAGAAATGCAGTTCATTATTGTCATCAGAAAAAATGCAACATATATGGCATCTTAGAGAAGACCATAAATACACATTACAGTAACTCTCTTCTTTGTCTACATAAAACTGTTCCAAATGCAAGGACCCAGAACCATAAGAGCTCAGGGGTTTTGCGTTGTCCTCTTTTGTGTGTGCCTGTGTGTGTTAAATAAACATCTAAATCTGTTTTTTTGTTATTGGAAATGAAATTGTAAGAATCAATACATACTTTCAAGAATATAAAGTTCATTTTAAAATACAGAACTATGTGTATATGTAACGGTTTATCTACCCTCTATATTATAAATAAGTCTGGGCAACTGTCCTAATACCCATTAATGTTAAATATAACTGTTTTCAGAGATTAAACATCCTACAACTTGATAAATTAAATGCACTTTGTGTATACATAAGATGCATGATATCATGGTCTGTGCATAAAAGATCAATGGATGCTTCTATAATAAATATAATTTTGAAGACAATTATAATTCATAATTTAATTTAATCCACCTTAAATTGGAAATGCTTATTCACTACCCAGAAATCAATCTCTTTAAAAAATGTGTGGATTCACATTTTGCTTCTACCATCACTTATTTTCCTACTTCACCCTAATATTGAAATAAATCGATTTTAGAAAGACTTATAGGCAAAAATAAATATACAGATCCATCAAGCTATGTATATTTTATATACATAGCTTCCCTCTGTATATACATTTACTATTTCTTCATTGGTAGAGGATTTTTATTCTTCAAAAAGGTATTTAAATTTTCCTCACCAAAAAATCAGCAAAAGTAAAGGAAATCACTGAAATTGAGTCTTGTCAGCTGTAACGCAGCGACAGCCAGAGAATCAGTGGTAAACAAGGAAAGATTACATTGTGGCCACATGAAACTCGACTCTAATAAGTTTGAAGCAGACTCCCTGAAATCATAGGAACTGCCAGTAACATCTGTTGGTTATGCCTCCATTTGATTTAAATAATGTGCTTGTTAGCACATTTCCCTGCAGCCCATGTTGTACAGGCATCTTTAGACTTCCAGCAAACATTAGCACACAAACAGCCAGAGGGACTCCTAAGCTTCAGCTCACAGCTATGGACCACACGTGGCCTGCAATGCACAGGTGCCTGGACCCCCATTAACAGTATTTCAGTCTGCCATGGAACTGGTGCCTGTCCTTGGCAGGGCCTGCTCTCTTCACTCCAAAGGGATGCCAGCACAGCAGTTCTGACACCACTGTCTTTTTATGCTGCCATTAAAACCTGGACCTGATTTGTGGTCTATTTACAAACACCTTGCTCAGGTACCCTCTCCTGAGGAGAGGGGTCCATGTTCTCCCAGTCACCACAATGAATGTCCACAAGGGGAAGGCCCACAACACAGCTGCAAGAGAACATCACCTTGGTCATTTTCAGTTCATAATAAAAGTGGAAACAGAACAGTGGTCACGGCAGATGACAGGTTAGAGATTATTTGTTTTGATCATTTGTACTTCTACTCTATATTCAACATGGTCCAGTTAACAAGCCACTTGAAGAATCTTGATGTGCAAATGGCCTTCAAGTACTTAAACAAGTACTTGCCCTTTTCCAAACAAACTCCTCACTGATAAGGTCCCCTCACCTCTGCAGCAAAGCAGGATCAATTTTAAAATCTGTGAAACACCACTTTGAAGAGACCTTTAAAGTAGCCTTGTTGATTTATTGGTTGGACTCAGATCTCAAAGTTCCTCCATTTAGTAAGCCTTTCTTCAAAGTACTTCTGTTGAATTTACTGAGTTGTTTAATTTATGTGTTTAGATAAACTATTAAAATAACAGAGAAAACAAACAGAAGTTCCATGAAAATGACACATCAGATTCAATCTTAATGTCTATGAATAACCTCTAACATTTTATCAGTAGTTAACAATCAGTTTTGCACTTATGCTACCATTCAAAAAATCTTAACAGTACCCAGACATTCCACAAATCCCTCAAACTACACACGGGATCAGACCAAATTAACTCTTTAACTCTTTCCTACAGATTAAGGGCCCCATCCTGATGTATACATATTCCCTGTATACGTGTTACTGAAAAATGAGTAATACAGAGCTCTTCTTGCACCAGCAGTAAAGAATTCTCAGGGGAATTAAGAATCCTTGAGCCTACAGGTCTTTTTTCCAGTATAATTACCTGAAGGCTGAAAGCTGACTACCCTAGAAGGTGACTGTGCTTAGCATCTTGAAACTTCAGAACCCCCAGCCATAAAATGAGAATAAAGCTATTTCCCTAATTCATGGGAATGTGAAAATCAAAACTGCGAGGCATCCAATTTATAAGGTAAAAGAGATAATAAACATTCTGTAGAGGGCTGCATGAAAAAATAATTGTCAAATAATTTTATTTGACAAGTAAAAGACTTTTGTTTAGACCTCTCTGGCTACTCACAAACATTCACTGAAAAAAAGTGTAAAATGGAAGGCCAAGAACCCTGAAGTTTTAACAGGCCTAATTGCATTTACTTCAGGCTTTTTCTCCCCTAGCTGGGGAGCCCATTTAGGATGCTGGTTGATCTTACATACAGTAAAATGTACACTACAGGACAGCAAGTGGAATTACAGATTAGAGTATCAACTTCTGAATTCTTTGTTGTTAAGTGGGTTTAAAAGTGAACTTTATTGTTAGGTGGTTTTGAGGTGGGTTTTTCTGTGTCTAATTTCTGAACTACTACGCACATGTATATTCTTCTAAAACTGTCAGGTAACTTGGTTCACTTGTGGAACTGAAATGTAACCTTTAATTTTACAGCCTATACTTCAGAAAATTATGCCTTTGAGTGGCTGAGACTTTTGGATGGTGGGAGTGGTACACTAACCACATAAGAAGTGGAATACCGCAAGAGAATTCTTTATGCTGTGAATAATGAGTCAGGAATACAGTTATGAGAAGCATATAACTCACTCTTTCATCCACATGCAGACTCTTTCCTAAAGCTATTCTCATCTTCTGCAGCCACTGGTAAAATGCATAGACAGAAACTCAGATTCAGTATAAACAAATGAAATGTAAATGTCAGTGTGGTTGTAGCCCTAGAGCTGATTTTGCCACAGGATTAGGCTGAATGTAAATAAGAAGAAAGTACAGCACTTTGAAGGAAACATATCAATTTAAATGAAATAAGGCTACTTATTTTACCTCACAAATATGAATAATCCAAATAAGATTATCTGGCTTTCTGGGAAACAAGCCCTGAAGAGCAAAGAGTATTAGCCTTCTGTGACACTTGAAAATCTTTGGACAAATTCACAGCTCACTATTTGCAACCCAACTCAACAACAGCCCACTGCTGAGCTCTCGCTGCCTGTCCCTTTGGTGTCTGGTTTACCTTGCTACACAGAGCATCCCCAAGAGCAGATCTTCCTGGGAGCATAGGCAAGTAGACACAGGATGACTGCCAGCCTCCTACGCTCTAGGGATACCTAATCCAGACTCTGTAAGCATGTACATAGACACTCTCCCCCTCCCCAGACACCACACCCTGGAACAGCTGAAAGAACAGGCCTTAACTCTGCTGTAACTTGTCCAGCATGTTCGGTTTTGTAGCCTCCATTTGACTCAAACAAGGTTTAGTTCTGATTAAACCTGTCACAGCTGGTTTGCTTCCCTAAACAAGACAAAAAAATTATTGAAGCACCTCATTGGTGTTTTCTAAAACTTCAAAGACAACCTTGAACAAGCAGGACAAGTTTACACAGCTGTAAATACCATTGCATTAATACAATCTTTCTATATTCAGGAATAAAATATATAAGAACCATTATTTACAGTATATGGTGGTGCTAGATTTTTTTAAATCACAGAAAACCTTGTTCTTAACAGCATGTTTTCCGTGAAATCAGCATAAGCACTCTTTTCCTTTAAACATCTGGGCTAAGTAAGAGCCTGTAAAAATATCCTTTTAGGTTTGGGTCTCAGCTCTTTAGGAATTTTTATTTGTGATTCTTGAAATATCTTTCAGCCTGATCCTTTTTCCTAGAATCTTTTCTGGGAAATATACATGTAGATAGTTTTCCAATTAGAGTGTTTTAATTCTATTGTTATATACTGAACATAATACTGTCCAAAATACAGTTTTTTGGGGTGATGTGGTTACAGATGGACATTCTGGACCATGGATTGGTCTAGCTTGCTTTGACCCACTGATGAGAGACCAGGCACATCTCAGTCCCTTTCACAGGTTGACAGTGCAAAGATGGCCTTTAAACAGAGGCTTCTGCAGCATCAGATGAAATAAGACTTGTGATTATTTCTAAAGTAATTGTTTTATATAAGAAATTATAAATAGTAATAATAGTTATATTTAAATAGATAAGGTTCCAAATTACAAGATACCCATCTGATCAGTGTATATACTCTGTAACTCCACACAGCAATACAAGGGATGTTTTCTGAGCACATGTAAACCACGATGAGAACTTCACATTGCAATATTCATATTGAAGCCCATGGCAGTTATCAGACAACACACTACCAGGACCTGACATCTCTGACACTGGTAATATTGAGCCATCAGCATCAACGGAATAATATCCTTCTTGTTTGATACTGTTTAAAGGCAAGAGTATGACCATTATACAAGGAGAAGCACACAACAAAAAGAAGGCTCAGTGCAAGCACCAGAGTGAGACAGTGGCTGACAAGACCCATGAAGCTGAAGGAACTGCTGGCACTGGGGGTGGACCTTCAGCACCCATCTTTCTTCTTTTGTTCTGAGGCAGTACTGGACACAAATGAACGAACACAGACCCATCCAGCAGGCAATAATAAAATAAGGAGTGAGATCAAACCAAAGAAAGAATGCAGACATTTTATCCCATTCCCCTAAGCACTTGATTGTTAAAGCTTCTGTGATTGCCTTAGGCAAAGTTTGACCCACAGACTGTCCTAAAATCAAATACGGCGGTACATTTTTGAGAAGTACAACCTCTATCCACACGTCTCAGACATTTTTCAGGGACATTTAGTTCAAGTAAACTGCCATGAAATAAGCACAATTACATTTTCTCCTCCTACATTACCCTGCAACTCAGTCACATTCTGGTTTAAACTTCTGACTCACTTAAGTTTTATGCTGGTTGTTCCTTTTATAATCCAGTTGTTATATGTTTCATTCTCTTTACTTATTTCCTTTTGCAGTCATCCTAAGATAGGGACTAATTATTTTAATAGCTCTCATTACAACATGTTGGTGCATTAGCTTTTCGTTTTTAAATGGAATTACATTTATACAATCTCTTTATTTTTTTATTCTCACTAAACCACAAGCAAAATGGCAAACTCCCTTATGAGTTATAGAAATAAACTGTGCTTTTAGCAAACTTTTCAACAATAAATGAGGAGAATGGGAATGAGCATGATCATAGGGTTGGAAAGACTAATGGCCAAGGAATTAAAAAGATAGAAAATACTGCAACATCAGTACATCTAAGTACGCTAAGTAGACTTTAAAATTAACAGATGCTTGAAAACAGGACCACCCTAAAATGACTTTATCAAATATACAAGCTTGAGAAGAATGTGTGGATACACCTAAGGATAACAGTAAATGTTAAAAAGCAAAATAAAATAACGCCTGTGTGTATGCATACCCATCTGCATGTATAATCATCTAAATTCCTCCTCCCTAAAGTGAGCAATTTTGATGATCAAACAGGTTTTCCCTTACCCACATCTTTGCTGCTTGAACAGCCCTGATTATAATTAGTCCCTTATGCAAATGGCCGTGGGAAGAGAAACATCTTGGAAATGGGAAGAAAGTTCCTTGAGAAAATATCAAGAGATAAAGAGAGGTGTCCAGATTCTTGGACATAACAGATATTTGCACTGCTGGCAGAGCTCACAGGCCTCCTCTGTCATGTGGATCCATTTGTTTATGCCTGTGCCTGCATCTGCCACAGACAGGCACCTCTCATTCCGAGATAAAGGGTTCACAGGTTGCCCTGTCAAGCCTGCTCCCACATTTGCTCACCCTCTTGAAGGCAGACAAACCAACCCAATGCAGACTCAAGGTGGAATGCAGATTGGTAGGGAGCCCTGAAAGGCTCTGCTCAGCCCTCTGCTGAAAGCAGGGCTACCTCAAAATGGTACATGACCTTTTCCCATGAAGTCTTGAGGGTCTCCAGAGATGGATTTTCTGCAGCCTCGGTTGCAACAGCCTCACTCAGGGCTTAGCCACCCTCTTTGGGAAACTCTTTTTTCCCAGTTCCCAGACAGCTCTGCCCTTGCTCCAACTTGTTGGCTCCTGTCCTTTTCCTCCCTTCACCTCTGAGAAGATTCTGTCTTCTCTGTGGCTCCTGGCAGGTATTTGAAGGGAAAAATTCCATTCCTCCTGCCTACTCTTTCCTGCGCTGCACCACCCTTGGGCCCTGCTTTGGATTTTCTCCAGGCTGTCAAGATTGGTCTTGTTCCAGGAAGTCCCAGATGTGGTCACACAGAGCTCCAGATGAAGCCTCATGAGCTATTGAGCCCAGTGCCACCATCCTTTCCCTGTGCTCAGCAGCCACACTCGTGCTCAGGATGTGGTTGGCCTCCAGCAGGGCAAGGATCCCCTCCTGACTCTGCTCTCCCTCTCACCTGCTGGGCCCCGGCCCCATCCCTGCAGGGCGGGCCCCGGCCTGCAGCCCCAGCTGTGCCTTGAGCATCCTGGGCTTCCCATCAAGTGACCCCTGCAGCCAGCAGGACCTTCCCAGTGACAGGGAGGGACCAGTGCCAGGAGTCCCTCTGCAGGGCTGGGGCCTTCCAGCAGCCACCAGCTCCCTCTGAGTTGGTGTCACCTGAGAAGCTCCTCAGGGCAGGTCCTTTCATGCTGTTGATCAGGTTGTTGCTGTGGATGTGAGGCAATGGTAGCCCCAGAAGTGATTCATGCCCGGAATGCCAGGCATAGTGAGCCTGCAGCTAAAGTATGATGGTACTGCTGGAATTTTAAACCTGATACTTCAGCCTTTTTTCTTTTGCCCATTTTGTAATTCTGTAATTCATTTCCTAAATTTGACTACAGGGATACTACAAGACACAGTGCTGAAAACCTTGCTAAAATAAATCCACTCTTCTTCCCTCATTAACAGAGGCAGTCTTTTCAACACAGAAGGCATTCATGTTGATCATCTTCAGTTTGTCCTTCGAAATGTGCACTGTTTCTAGCCTCCTTCTTATCCTCCACATGCCTGGAAATAGTGTCTATGTCAAAATTTTCTGGGCTTAGGGGACATATGACTGTCCAACCTGTAGGTTTCCTGATGTCTTTTCTTGAAAAAGAGTGCACCATTTCATTCTTTCCAGTTACAGAAATCTCCCCACATTGCCATATTCTCTCAAGATAAGAACTTGGCTTTACAATGTCATGTGCCAGCTTCATCAGTATCCTTAGATGCAATCTATGTTATCTGATGGATCCAATGTACTTGTACTTAACATAGTCCATAACTTGGTCTTTTCCTAGTATAAACACTCTTCCCAAAAAATCTCTATTGGTAGGTGCAATTCAGAGATCTGGGAGGCCTACACATACTGAACTGCTGTAAATACACACTCACAGACACTACATGCAGAGTATTCAATCAAATGACAACTATATATATATAGACCTGCCCACCTGTCAGTGGTAGTATAGTAGCCAATTAAATACAGCAAGAGACTTAATTAAAATTGCTTACAGTACATGAGGGGACTTTGCTAGTACAAGGATACTGGCTTAAGGAGCACTGTTCATCTGAAAACATAAAGATATGCCTACAACCCATCTGACACCAAATGATTTTATACTTTGCTACTAATAAATCCAACATGGTATTTCACAGGGAGTAATGCTAATAGTGAATACTTGCAATGAACTTATTGTCCAGTCTGTGCATCTCGCACTGAGGAAATGAAACCAGATTTGGGCACCCACCAGTACAAATTTCAGTTTGTATTCTGTGGTTTTTTTCTGGTTTTCCAGACTCTGTTATCCTGCATGTGTGCTGTGTTTGAAGCATGTTGACACACTCTGTCTTGATGCAGCTGGCACCCCAGATCAGTTCCTGGATGCCCAACATGAAAGCACTTGAAAGGAAAACCACAGGGCAGACGATATGGTTGGCTCTCAAGTCTGCTGGATTTTGGCTGACGCAGCATAGCTTCATCCCAGCAGAGTTCCTTTATTTTGTTTCTCTTCTCTAAAAACCATGGACATTTGCTAATATCCTGCATACTAATTTGATTTTCCAGGAGCTATCACAACATCAACATCACAATTAAAAACATAATTTCCTAAGAAGCACTCTGAACTTTGAAAGCAACCTTTTTTTTTTTTTTTTGATTCCTACAGTTTAGTCCAATCTACCTCCAACACACAACTTCCCTTTGATCCTCCCCTGCAGAGATGACCAGAGTAGCACTACTGCATGTTAGTGATTCTGACCAGGAACCGAAAACACAATCCACCACTCAGACTTTATCTGGCTTTTGTTCTAGTTCCTCACAAGCTACTTTGGATTAAGGCACACCCCACTATACATACAGAAAGATTAAAAGATTCCCAGTTTTCGTACATCTTAGCCAAAAAAGCAAACAACCACCACTCACTGCAGGAGTGACGGCTCTATTGAAGATGTGGTTTCCAGCACCAATTCGGCAAACAAACTCTGTGGCAGTCAAATATCTCCTGCTAAAAGCAGTTGATGAGCTTAGGCTGTTGCTATCCCTTACATGCAGCAGCTCTGACGTGGGTGTGCAAAGTAAAGCCCTGCTTTCCACCACCAAGGGGGACAGACTCCCATACTTCTGATGTGTAAAGACAATAATATCCTGCTCTATCTCAACACCAAGTATAGCAAGTATTCAGCAGTTCTGAATTCTGCTCTTCCGAGAGCCCCTCTTTAAATGCCAAGGTACAGTAAAGTCCTCTGCCTGAAGCTTCATGTCAGTTCACAGTATTAATGAAGCCATTAGGGATTCTCATTTTAGAGAATGCTTTATGATTTTGATACCTGGTCAGCTTCTAATCAGGTAAATCTAATGTGAAGAAAAATTTCAAAAGTTATTCTATCAGTATTCATTTTGTCTGCATGTGGTCATGCAGGGTAGTCTTACCTTTACTTAAATGCTAATAAAAAGAGACAGTTCCACATTATGAATATCTCCTCATTCTTCACGCACAGCCAACATTTTTACATATTCATAGCCAACTTGAAGGCAAACATGAGGACCTGGCTACTAACATTTTTCATTAAGAGATGAGTGAGCATCCTTCTCCCCTTAGTACTAAGTTTTGGCATGATTTAAAGGACACTGAGTTAAGATGAACCATTTGTCACTACTGTGTCACTACAGGAGAAAAACCTGCTTGTTACACTGAAATACCTAATGGCACTTTTCATTAATATTGAGTCCTTTGTACTCACTTCTCTCCGGTTCTGGCAGCAATTCCCTATGACCACTGCATAAGGTTTCATTATGATACTTATCCTTGAGAAGCACTTTCATTTGCCATAGAAATGACTGGAAAGACAACGTTGTTCTGCAGTCAACTCTTCTCTCCCATCCCCTTCCTACTCCTTTTATTTAATTTAAGGAAAACAATAAGAGAGACTTAACTCCACTTCTTTCCCTCTCTTTCAGATATGATGAAAATAAGATAAAAAACCTGTCAGGTCTGTCACTGAAATTTCAGTTTATTTATTATGAAATAACATCATTTTTCCAAGGGAGCATGCTATTCAGCTTTTCCTGTCATCATTATATACCAAAAGGGAGGATTACCTGATTTTGATCAATAAATTCTTATGTGCCAATAAATGTGAAAATTTCAGGACAATAATTTGTAAACAACCTACTGACTGGCTTATTTTTCCCCTATAAGAACCTCTGTGCACTACTGCCATTGCTGCTCAGAGAATTTCAAGAAGAGATAATAAAGAATCCTGACAAGCTTTTGGACATCTCTTGTTTCCTCCCCCCATCCCACATCTCTTTTTGCCTTTCCTTGTCTAAAAAAAAGTGTTCTCTCTCCCTTGGCTGTATTTTACATTCTGCTTTTTGTTTTCTTATCTGGCCCTTATTCTCCATCCCCCTCCCCCACAAGAGCTTGGGGGGTCTTCCTCCCTCCCTGTGAATACCATTACCCTAGGGACATCAGGAAATTTTTCTGATGTAAACAAAAGCATAAATCCCTTTGCTTGTCTTTCCCTACTTTATTCTCTTCTCTATTTCCCTTCCCCCTACTTCATAAGTACTTTTGTATGTTTACCCACCTGCAGAGATTGAGGGTGGAAGACATGAAATCAGAAGCAAACAAAACCTCTGCTTGCTTCAGCTTAGTCATTAATAGCACCATTAGCTTATTGAACTCCAGGATATATCATGTCACAGTTCATGATTCAGGGTCTCTCAGTTGCTCTTGCATTGTTTATATCCTGAGTCAGAGTCTTTCAGATAATTTAGGCTTAATCACTCTTCTGCAACAACAGTCTTACGGGTACCATTTAATCAAATCTATCAGTTATGCTCTGAGACATCTTGAGGTTTCAGAGGAATCACCAGACACTGCCTTAGCATTTATTTACTCACAGGAGTAAAAATGTTCTTTGTGCTTCAGCTTAGTGAAAATGCTAAATGACAAGGAAGCTGAGTGAACCGAGGTATCTGTATCTGTTATGTCAGTGTGGGAACAGGGAGCTTGACCAGAGAGCAGAAATATGGGAATGAGGAAAGAACCCTGACCTCCAACAGCAGCCATGAGCCAACCACTCTGAGTTAGTGCACACATTTTGTTTGGCTTTCTTCTGTGACCGGACTGATCCAGGCAGAAAACCAAGTACTTATTAAAACTGTAAACAACAGAAAAAAAGATCCTCATTCCAATGAGGTGCTACAGCATCTGTCATCTGAATGCTTCTGAGAAGTGTTTTACAACATGGATGTATTTATTTTTATGCTCCCCCTTGTTCTTCAATTGAAAATCTCAACAGCCTGAACCTGAGTTCATGTGTGATCTACAAGTCTACCTACTGCCACTTCAGTATTGCAAAGTTATCAAAGCAAAATACTGAGGCAATGGTCTAAGACCCCTTGCTTCAGGGAAGAGCTGCGGCCTTAATATCAGCTTTGTTTTCAAAGAATTAAGAATACAAGGGGAGGCTCCAATCATTCAGTACAAATAGGGGTTTTGAGGTTTTTTTGCACTGATTTTTGGTTTGGTTTTTTTTTTTTTTTAAGCATGCAGACTTACTGTTGTTTTGTTGTAGGAAACATTACATTTAAGCACAGGCTGGCAAGGAGGAAAGAAAATTAGGCTCTAATGTGTTGTCTGCCAATTTAGACACACAGTCAGCATGGATAAATGGCAGAGTCCAGGGAATTCCTTTGGATGCCCTGGAAGGTCACAGACCTCAGCAGGGAGGTTTGGGACCCGAGCAAGAGGGTTTGAGATCTGTACAGGGTGGTTGCAGACCCGGGTACAGTGCCCAGGAAGACAGAGTCTTTGACTTCAGTCCATGGAAAAAAAGCTTCTAACATTGAGAGAAGAATTACAAGTCACAAAGGTGTGACAGACAGTAGTGTAGCTTATCACTGGCTGGAAAATTTTGTAGTTTTGGGTTTTTAGAATGGAGCTGGATGGGAGACAAGATGGAGGATTTAGGGCGGTGCCCTAGGTTCTTCTTGTTCTCCCTGGGCATCCATTTTCTGCAGTGACAGGGGCATAAAGTAGTTCAAGGAGATTGGGTCAGAGTAGAGGTGACCCTTTTAGTATAGGTAATAGGCATTGGCATGGAATTGTAAATAATAGACACATAATTATCTGTATAAGAAAGTAGCGACCTCCCATCACAGGGGGAGTCGCCTTCTGCCCGAGCAGCTGTTCAGACCTCAGCCAGGCACAGAGAAACTTGTAAGATAAGGAACAATAAACAACACGAGAAACCTTGAAAAACAAAACCGTGAAGACTCCACTTCTTTCTTGTGACATGGCTCAGAGATTTCAGAGGGCGAAAGGCTCTCTCAAACCACCACCTGAATCTCAGGTGGGAGAACCAAACATGAGAGATATAGATGTATCCATGTATACATGGATATACATGTATCCTCTACAGCCCAAAAGGCTATTAACTCGAGAAAATTTTATCTTCCATTGTTATTTATGAAAATGGTACTTAAGCATTTTTTCCTGCTTTGGATTGGATGGACTATCACATATAACCTGGTTCCTGGAAAAATTAGGAAGTTTATTTAATTTAGATGAGAATTCATAATTTTCCAAAACTAATTAATATAATTCAAACACTTTTTAAAAAATTGCTCAAATCCAATTCCTCCACAGTCTCACCCAATTGACAACTTTTAGATTAGTACTATAAAGCAAACAACATCCTTTTTCATACTCTTTACATATTATGGCAGGATGAGAAGCTTGCTCCCAAGAAAGAAATTTCTCAGGCTTTGTAGAAAAAAATGTTCTGCTTCTAAATCACATGAAACCTACAGACAGCTAAGCAATTTAATTCACTAGTATTTGCAAATTTCTCCAAAGCATAGAATACTATTAGTCTTTGGATTATGGATAGGGAAACCAACACAAAAGTAATTGACCTTCCCAATGTTTTTGCAGCAAAACAAAGAACAGAACTAATACCTCAAAAGTAACAACTACATATCTGGAGCCTACAAACACCCTTTGCTAAATCCATGCTCCTGATTCATGGTGCTAGTAAGCACATGAAATAGTTTATACAGTGTGTTACCCTCTGAGAGACAACTCCCTTTTCACTTTCTAGAGAATCCTGTGGGTGACTGTTTCCAGCTCAATACTATTGCCTGGTTCTTGGGAACTTCTGAACAGCTGTCTGCCCTGGGTCCTTCCCTATCACCCTTTGAATTACAAGTACAACATTCATCTGATTTGCTTTCAAACCTTGTATGATAGGCATACATATCTGTATCATCTGCTTCCTCCTTTAATCCTGCACTAAGCCTCAGGTCTGTTTATCAACCACAGCATCCTGAAGTACCAGACTACATTCAGTGTTCTTTTCCACAGTCCATCAAAGATATGAATTGACAGCTCCTCCCAAATACAAAGAACTAAAAGCATGCTGATGGCACAACTCTGTTCTCCAATGTTTGTTGCTTTTCACCTAGGCCATATTTGCCTAGAGTCTGTTAGGCTGTAGCTGCTGTTCCAAAGCTGCTGCATTTTTTTCTGTTCTCATACAGTTCCACCTTATCAATGGATCTGATCAAGATAGTTGTCTACAATAGTAGCCGGGAGAAATGAAACAGGTGAGAATGCTACCTTTAAGCAGAATTTCTTCAGGCTGAATCTCTGATCCTTTAAAAAGCAGAGGAAACTGTTAGGGAGGGTGTCTGCTTCATCTACTCTTTAGATGCCTCTGTTCTGCTGCTGTGCACTAAAAGATGTTCTTGGTTTCACGTTCTTTGTGTCCCGGATTGAATGAAAGCAACCCTGCAATGCTTTTTGTCACTCCTAATCTAATTGGCCTTACCCTCACTTTCACTCGCAGGTAGCTGACTATCACACACTAAGATGTTCCTAAAATGCACATCTCAACATTTTTCAACCATATTTCACTGTTTTTTATTTTTTTTTCTTTTTAAACAACCTGTTTCTCTCTTCAGTAACAGAACTAAGAGAGCAGCACTTCCCAAACAGTAATACGAGTACACAGTGGACCTCACAAGTGTTCTCCTGAACAGGGTTTGCCACATTTGCTTTGACCATGTTTTGCTGTCTGAAAAGAACATGCTCACCATTATCTGAAGTGATGGAATGAAGTGGTTTTGAAGTAATTGGTCTGTGTGGGAAATAAAATATGCTTTTTAGGAAACAGACAAGACACTACTTGTTTACACAACTGTTCAGAAACAATTTTGCACTTTCCCATTCATACCACCAACCCTGACCCATTGCTTAGCAGCACAGTTGAGCATAAGTAATTCAGCTACCTGACCAGTGTGTAATCCACCATCAAAACATTCATGACAGTGCCTGACACTTTTGTTGGCCAACAGGTAACACTAGCATAACCAGCATTCTCAGTTTCTACCTTAACTGTGGTGGAAGTGGTGCCTTAAATTTCTGTTAATTTCATAGGGTTTCAAGCAATGCTAAAAGTCTCATAACCATGAGTTGTGCACATATCTATTTAGTGATGCTTTACGGCAAGTATAGATATATATACATACTATTTTCCCCCCCCCATGACTCTAGATATTCTTGGAAACCTGTAGTCTAGCTTTAGAAAATTATCTTAATTTTCCAATTTAGAAAAATTAGGTTTATAGGTTCATTTGTCACAATGCCAGAAACAACCTGTCCATTAAAATCATTCCCATAGACATCAAAGACACTGTCAAAGACTACAATGACTTCAGCGAGACACTGAAACATTGCAAACAAAGTGAGAGTATGCTGTGCTTTGACTACCAGTACAGAAATAAAATACTTCTTTCAGAAGGCAATGGCACTAACAGTAAAGAGGCTGTGGAGAGGGATAGATGAGAAAACTTTATGAATAATAAGGATAGTAAAATAAGGAGTAAGTTGCTTAAACTGTTCTCAAATGCTTACACTATCATGCCACTTCCATAGGCAAAGCTTTTCAAGAATACTAAGATAAAGCTGAACCAGTTATGGAGAAGAGAAAAAAAATCCAACCATCTCCAGCTTTTCCGGGGAGAAGTTCCAATGTAATCAACATTAGCTCCTTGCCAGTTTACTCTGCCTGCATCACTCCTTATCCTCTGCTCCACCAGTCTCCAGTATGTGTACTTTCTTTTGGTGCTCATACATCTTCAGTCTCATGCCCAACCTGCAGGCCACATCTCTTTGGGTCCTTCTGAAGCCCTGAAGGTACCTGCTCCCAGCAGTGCCTTAAAACTGGGATAGAACTATGAGAGGGTCAAAGAAAAAGTTACAGTTGATGCTGAGTTCTCCTACCTTTGAGGCATGGAGGAGATACATTGCTGCTTCAACTCCGTTTTCCTTCAGACTGTGTCCCTTTGGGACCTCCTGGTAGCACTGCCTTCCGCTGACAGTAGTCATGGATACTCAGCCCAACCTAAAATGGGAGGAAAACCTTTTACTTTGATCTGTTGCATATCGTGGCTTTAGCTGATGTTCCTCAGCAGGAAAAAGATGGGCTAGGCAATCTCTTAAATCCCATTCAGCCATATTTCCATTATTCTCTTCTCCTGTGATTTACTAACAATAAGCTAGATTCATAAAAACTAAAAATGAGACCAAATGGATGGAAAAAGCCCTAGAATAATTGTGTGGGGGAATTAAAAAAAAAAGAAGAAAATCTTTGTTATAAAGAAACACAATGGCCCAAACATTTAAACATGCCTGTTGAAAATTTTCCTGGAATCCTGAATTTTTTAAGTGCTGAGTACTTTCATCTGCCAGTAACCATTACCTTGGTACTTGGAAGTCCTGTCATTGAATTAACTGCTCTGAAAAACTAGTCCTATTTCTTCTTTCCAGTGCCTGAAGTGACTGATGCAGATGCAGGTGTTTCATTTTAGGCACACAGGCTTGAAAAATACAAGTGATTAGTTCCAGGGTTAGTTCCAAGATAGATTTACTATAGCTAGACAAAAATCCACAATCCATCTGCTTTACATTTTAGTATAAAAGTAGACAGGTAAGATAAAGCTGGTTTAGTGAACTACTGGAGAGCCCTCACCCTGCAAAACCACCAGACTCTGGAACATCTCCCAGGTAACAGATAATCTTGGCTTAAATAACGTAATGCTACTCTGGTCTTTCAGAGTAATATGAGGCACTTTTTATCATTTTAGTATCACACATCTACTCTCACATGTGTATTAGAGCCTGGGCAGAATTAGAAAGAGTTGTGACCACTGGATTCCCACTAAACAAAACCGTAGCTCCAGCCCCTGTCTTTGATTGCTTAACAGGAAGGGGAATGGTTGCCCTTGCTTCGGACTATACACCAAATCTGCGCTACTAGAAAACTCTCCTAAAAACTTTATTTCAGCCTTAGATTTAAGAGGCCCTTTAATGTTCTCTAGTTGTATCTGACACATGCAGACCTTCTCCCTTCTAGAAAGAGGCTTCAAGTGCTTTGAGATGCAGATTAACTTGGCAATATTAAAAAGTGTGGTGCATCTTGCATACTGCTGTGCTATATTAATTACCAATAACAATTTACAGCCCTTCAATAGGGAAAACTCTGACAGATCAAGCAACCCTGAAGCATTTGAGTGTGGAACCAACTGAACCTCTCCATGACAGCAAGATTCCCTAGGGACTTGTCTGATTTATGAAAAAATTACCTGTTAGAAATAGAAACCCACCTTTTTACTCAGATATAACTTTACTCTGTACTGCAGGGTGTCTGACTTGTGTGCTCAGGAAATGAAAGGTGAAGCCCTGGTGCATTTGCCTGTGCTCCACAGGAGAACATTTTGACTGAAGAATCTCCTTTTGTGGAGCTTCTGTCACTGACTCACTGATTCCAAAGTGTAAGGGGATGGGGTCAAATGCCAATTAGGCAAGCTTAGTAGTCTATTTTATAGTACTATTTTTTCAGGGAAAAAAAAAAAACACAACAAGGGACATGAAGAGAAAGCAGCAATGACACAGGGAAGAAGCACAGTGAACTCTCTCAACTTTGAAGAGAACATTTTTTAACCCTCTTGAGGGAATGCTTACTTTTTCCATCCCATTTAATAAAATTGATCACAGAGAACTAATTTCTGCTAGGTAAATAGCAACTGGTACATCAATTTCCTGCCAGCAACTGCAGTTTCAACAGTTTCAGTCTTTCATTCAAATGTGTGAATGCTTTGCTTAAATTGCACATTTCTCATTTAGTGTACCTTGAAAATACATGCTGTCACTCATTCAATCTCTGAGAAGAGTTTGGCTGTGCTGTGGATTTCATAAAGCAGCACTAGAGAGAATCATCCAAGCGGGTAAGAGGAGACATTAGAACACACACAGGTAGAGTTTGGGAAAATCAAAAAAGCTTCCGCCTACAATTCTGCGTAACAAATAAGGCAGCCAAGAGCAGAAGTTCTAAATCAGCTCACCAAATCCATCTGATTTCTCTCAAGGGTTAAAGGCCAACAACTCATGTTAAAAATGAATTATTGCACAGACTCAAGGATCTTGAAAAGATAAAAGGTGTCTCTTAAAAAAAGTCCAAGCTGAAAGTCTTAAATGTAGCAATGAATTAACACAAATCTTCAGGAAATTCTACCTTGCTGTTCAGCTCCTGTAAGTAACCTTTCTTTTTGTCCCCAATTGCTCCATTTTATTGACAGGAAGAAACTAGGATGCCATTTACTTAACCTAGCTAATATTTCTCATTTGTAATTCCCGGAATATCAGTTCTCCTCCCCTCCAGCCTGGGAGCCATGTGATTTTGTGTGTTCTTACCACTGGCTGCTCCGGGGATTCCAGACCTTCTCATGTACCATGCTGACATTTTGCAATCAGCCCTTTTTGGAGTCCAAGAACAAGTTACAAGAGAGAATATCTCTGGATAAAACTAGAGCTTTTCAAAAATTTCCAAATGAAGATTTGCATGGGTTTGTTGCGTTTTCTCCACTAGATAATGCCTGCTCACAGATATTTCATCTTTTTACAGTAGTAGTCAAATTGGAAAAATATGCAGATTATGCTGCAAACCATTCTGTTTTCAAAATAGTTGCTCAAAATAAAATAAAATTTTAAATTTAATTTATGTTTGAGTTAAAATAAGCCTAGTATCTCTATAATAACACTGTTTCAGGAAGGCATTTCAGACTTTCCCCCCCAAAGTCACCATTCTTATTTTTGCTTTGAGACAAGACAGATTTTAAAGACACAAACTTCTTACAAAATGAAAAACCCAGTTTCTGCACTTTGAGAATAAATCTAGTTATTAAAATATGTGGTGTTTGCCTGCCTTTTTCTTCTTTGACGGGTACTGTCTACATGTGTATCCACACTATGGCTGCAACATGATGCAAATCCTGGAAGCCAGAAATAGGCTTCCAGTATCGATAGCTTATCTGAAGTCATGGTTCATTAAGCATGGAGTTTGTGATCCTATGAAAGGGAGTAACAGTTAAAAAATGAGCATGTAATTAGACACATCACCATGACAAAACCCTTCAGTACACATCCTTTTCCTTTTTTTCTTTCTAACATGCTAACTAACATCTAAGTGTTTTTCTAACATGTAGATTTATACTGTGTCTGATTTCCAGCAGTACCCCAGCATTTACCTACCAGATGGCAGAGTTCCTGAAAAAAGACTGAAGATCTGATAAACTGACCTCCCAGAAGCAGCATCACTTCATGTTTCAGCAAGAGCACTGCATGCAACAGAAGTGTGAGTAGAGCTCACATGGCAGCTAGGGGTGCACTCTTCAAGGATGTCATCAGCGATGTTTCAGTTCCGGCTGAGTAAGCAGGATGCTCCTTCCCAGCTACCTCACAATGTCTTTTCACACAATTGGTCATCCAGGGAGAAGCCCTCCATACTGGAGCAGATGGTTCCTTAATCAGTTGGTAACAAACTCAAAAATACAAGTCTTTCTAAAACATCTTGCACTCCAGTATGAACCAGACAACAAAAATCTCATGTTTCGAGCATGCAAAGCAGTCACAGATGGAGATGTGCAGCTCAGGAAACATATGAAAACACACCTAAATCAGTAGTTTTGCTTAGAACAAATTACATTCAGTAAGAAATCAGAATTATTTCTGGTCTGATTTTGTCCTTACAAGAGATTTAAGAGAACATGTGATTAGTGCCTCAGTTAGGTTCACTTTCCCTGCTAGTACCAAGGTTTTCACAGGCCAACAAAAAAGGAAAATGTTTCTACAGATCCAAAGGTTCTTCCCACTATCAACATTAATGCCGTGTTCACTATTAGTTCAGAAGGATATAAGATGAGGGGAAATGGAAAGTTAAGCATTCAAAATTCTGTCACTAGTAGGTAGAAATAATTTTTTAAAAATGTATTTGGGGATGCTGGACAGAAATAGTAGCCAAGTAGTTACTAAACTTCTACAGACACCTAATTTTTGCAAATTGAATTAGTAATTCAGAATTACCATGGATTAAAAGTACCATTCTGTAAAGATCAGTTGCTTACCCCCATTGCTTAGTCTTTCTAGTCATTTGTTAACTGCTGCTAACAGTTCACGAAATCTTAAAAAACCCTAACAAATTCTAACATGTGAGTCAACAAACACTTACACAGGGAAATTAAAAACCCATGAGGCCCACCATTTGCCTCTGTTTAAGCAATTAGGACTGGATTCCCATTCATGTTCAAAGTTTGTTCAGATCCAACTGTTACACAGGGGAAAAAATGAAACTTCCTAGTATCTATACTTCCTATACTATACTACGTATGCCCTTTCCTCAGAAAAAAAAGGGGAAAACATTTCTACAGATTCAAAGATTCTTTCCAGTAACAATATTAATATCACATTCAATACCATTGCTAAGACACACATTCTCTTTGTCCTCCCTATGGAGTTTCATTTGTGTGTATCAATAGAAAGGACCTTAGGAAAAAGTAAAATACTTTCTTCTTTCTTAATGAATGATGTTTGCTACTTCTGCAATGGGAGATGGGTGCTGCAGTGCCCTCTTATTCTTGGACAATGGCATTAAGCTCACTAGAAGGAAATCTTGGAATGACTGCAACAATTGTGCTCATTGGAAGAGGAAGAGCTTCCATCACAAGAAATACATATTGGTAGTCAACTGGAAAAGCAGAAAAGACACTAATGCTTACCAAACTCACACTGGCAGGCTTTTTTCAGTGAGGCTATGTATTACTAGCAGGTGTTGCAGGACACAGCAAAGAATTTATCTTCAATAAAATTTGTTTTAACAACAACAATTTGGTGTACAGGTGCCCAAGCAAGCCCAAGAATCAACTGAGAAATCAGATTCATCTTTTTAATGACCAAAATTAAAAACCCTGAAAATTTTAATTTTCTCATAATATTCTCCATTTGTATGGAACAAAGAACTGCTGAATGTGTGTGAAGAGGAGAAAGAGTTTCAATTTTCCCAAATTCTCAGCTGAGAAGTATTAACATGGTGTTACGAAAGCATGTACTGATCTCTGAAAGACTGGACTGAACCACTCTGAATAAAAATAAAATGTGGGTATGAGTCTGACAACAAATTTTGGCAGCTGTCACAAACCCAGGTAAAGCCCTCACATTGCCTTCATCTCTAAATACATCTTGCTGCACGTAACATAACCACATCTTAAAGCAAAAATTTATATTGTCAAGAAAGCATTCTTTTCCTCTAAAATGACATGCCATCATTAGCATCCATGCTGAATGATGTGTTAACTACTGTTCTAGCTACTGAGCAGAGAGAAAAATGGGAGAGAGAAAAGGTTCCCTATAGTTCTGAATTGATCCTATCGTTTGCCCTGGCATACAGAAACCTTTTCAGATATGAAAATTGATTTAGGCCTTTCAGTCTCCAGTTTCAACCCCAGCATCTGGAAGTCCCTTGGGCTGATTTAGAGGCTGAGGTGCTCATGTCTGCTGGAGATGGCTGCATTAGTTTCTCTTTGGAATTAAGAATGACTCCTTCCCGATCAAGCTGTGTTTCTTGCCAGAGAGTGCTGTGGGCAAGAGCAAAGGACTGATTCAAAACCTAGGGTCTCTTAATAAAGTTACAAAATAAAACTAACTTAAATACATACCAAAAATGCAAGAGGAAAAAAACTCATCTGCTCTGGGCACTTAAATAAATGATTCTCTCACATTACAACACTAAGTTGGAGAGTTAAACTAAACTGATTGTTACAGATGTTTAAATTCTCAAACGCAGCATTACTTAGGATAAAAGAAATGGAAAATTCAGAGTACACGTAAAAGTAAAGCCAGCCCATTTTCTTACAGTTCTTAGAATCATGGTGTTTTGATTTCTTTTTCCACCTACCTTTCTACAAAATCACTTAGCGGAAAAATACAATTTTCTATTTCTCATTCCTTTCTTTGTGACACACCCAGTCATGGCTTGCCGTCATTAGAAAAAAGTACCACTGGCCAGTGGTACCCAACAGCAGCTTTACTTGATAGGGGAAATAAGCACCTGTCTTCTACAAAAGTCTCATTCTAGCTCCAAGCCACAAAATAACATGCTGTTTCTGAACTTGTTCCTCCAAACATAACATTGTCTTTTATATCATCCAGCCATGTGGTTGTCAAGCATGGAAGTCCTTTTCACTCTTTTGTCTTCTCCTACTGCTCACAAAAAGCCAAATATCTCTGCAATGAAAGATCTCACATTTGGCTGTATCCTGAGAGAGCTCTGTAATCTCTCACCAGTATCCTGGATTCAGGATGTCAGCTCTCACTGAACCATGAAGGCAGCTTAACAGTAAACTACATTCTTCAAAATACTGTTTGCATTTAAAAAAAAACCCAGAAATTGATGGACTGCTTTTCCTCAACAATATATTTCTCTCTTAGGATAAAGTAAGTACTGTTCTGCTCCTTTCTATATGTATAAGAAGAAATACATACAGTTCAGGCACAATAAATAGAAAAAGTAAGGCAAACTAGTATCTTTTTCTAATTACCTATTATCTTCTTTCTTTACTGGTTATGGTAGAGAAAATCACTTCTGATTCTGAAACCAGAGAATACAACCAATTACAAGGGAGACGAGGTAAGAAAGAGCCTCTATTCCTAAGAGACCATTTTTTAGCCTTATTTATAAAACAATGAGGTTATAAATAAACTAGCAAGAAAAAACCCCAGGAATTTAAATTATATTCGAATAAATATTTTGCTTCTCCTTTGGCAAAAGGTCTTTCAAGAAAAAAAGAACATTCATAGATACAAAGCAGTTGCTAGTACAGTGGGTCACATTTGGAGTTTCTTAGTTTTCAGGCCTCTCTGAAAGATTGCTTTCTCTTTACCAGCCAGGCCTTTGATATGCTTATCATGCATTTAAAGCTATTTATGGATGGATATATAATCCTGTCTAAACCGATTAGAAAAAATTAAATCAATCCACCAGCATCTACTATATTAAATCATGTACTCATTAGGAGAAATTTCTAGAACACCAAACCCACCCATTAACAATCTTAGTTGGGGGGAAAAAGGTTGGAGTAGAACCTCAGACAAGTTCTCTTTCTCTCATTTCTGTGAGTGAGAGAATTTAACAAGCAACTGTTTTCCAGCAGTTGACGGTGAAATGGATCATGTTTTATTTATTCTGCACAAATGGCAAATCACAGCAAAGTGTAGCCTTGGGATTAATCAGTGGGCTTTTATCACTGGGGCACCGGTTGGACTTTGGTTCCTCTCAGAGTGCCTACAAATCACTCTGATTAGATGCCTGTCTGAAACATCCATCATTTGACTTCGCTAGCTTCTTTGCTAGCTTCAGGCATAATAACTGGAAGACTGTACAAAGGGGATGAGCTTCTACAGGGTGGGTCACTAAGGCTTGATATAAAGGGTGAAAATTAGTGTGTCTGAGAGAGGACTAATGAATAACAGCCAGCAATGCTGTGAAAGTCTAATCCAGGAAAAAAAAAAAAGTTACAGAGCCTTGAAACATTGAACTGTCTCAATTCGTGGATAAAGACCTGGCTGGCACTTTTACAGCTGAGTGCTGATGGTAGTGCTGGTCACACAAGTTGCAACTTTCCTATCACCACTCAGCAGAAGAAAAAGAACTACAATGGAGATGACTCAAGATTCAACACAAACGTTACTGGAATATTGATATCGGTTAAGATAATTTGTAATTGGTGTAATGATACCAGCTCACTTCTGTATGGTAGGCAGGAGCACCTGGCCTAATCAATCTATCCTGGAGATGCTCAAGCTTGCAGCTTCAGGCATATGTCAGTGACTTGATCTTTCCAGGAAGAGGACCTTAACATTTAGCAATCCCAAAAAGAATACGTGTATTTTCTGGTCCCATTAAAAGATGCCCAAATTTGGCCCAATTCAAACACACAAAGCATCCTGTTTCAGAGATGCTGAAGCTCTCATCAAGGAATTTAGGTTTTTCTACATTCCATTTATATTGTACATCTCCCTCTCCACCGATTATGACATGGGAGATTCAAATCTCAATTGCTTGATTTTCCAGTTCCCAAATCCAGAAGCTTCTCTACACTACCTGCAGAATAGATATCCCTGCTGTGGTGCTGTGCAGCTCTCTTCGCACAGAGTAATGATTTACTGCTGCTACTGTCAGCAAAAGCAATACTAGTTGCAATCTGATAGTAACTGCATCAACACAAAATAACAAAGGTTGTAAATCTAGCCCTGAAGCTTTGGATTCAAACCCGACACAGCATTCTATGTGCCAAAATGGTTTATTGAAATAGTATGTACTTAATTATTTGAAATGTGCTTTATTTGATTGCTACATGATACACAAATTTGCTGAGTCCATTTCTGGCATTTGGGTTTCCTGACTTGGCTGTATATATTTTTCCTGCCTACACATATAGATCCTATACTGCCTATAAACTAAAAAAATACCTTGGGCTCAATCTGCATATGAAGTATATATTAATGTAAACCATTTTCATTTGGAAAAGTAGGTATTACAGCAATATTACTTATTACCTCTTGCATGAACACAATAGATGTGCTTTCTCTTCCCTTTGCATATTACTCATTTGATTCCTTCAGCCTCTTGTCAATACCCATATTCACAGCAGCTGCTTCTGTTCACTGAGCAGAAAGGAAAAGTATTTTTCTTTGAAGATGATGTGAACACTGTTCAATGAATCATTCAGCAAGTACTACTGCAGCTCAGTCATCCTACAGGCCATATCAGACTCAGGACCCTTGAATCTATAGCCAGAATAAGCCTTAGTTTAGAATGTCTTTTGTAGTTAAGATAAGCAGTAGCTTGCAAAGTATTAAGGGAAAATCCTATACTCTGATCTGAGGTATATTATAATAGGATCTACTTAATATTCAATAGAACGCTTTCAACACACTTTTATTTTAAATACAATTAATGTATTGCAATCTCATATTTATCTCTCTGGAGAGCCTAAGAATATTTTCTCCATTGTACTGCAAATGGAAAAGAATCCTTCAGTGTCCTGACACATTCCTTTGGAGACTTTCAGTGCTTTAAATCAAAGCACCAAAACAAGAGTTTATTGTAGCAACCTAGAGGGAAGCATCATCTCCAATATCCTGATTCTCTGCAGCTGCTCATTCAGCATGGATGCAAGCTGATTATTAACACTAACAAATGGGGATTTCCTTTGGAAGAAAGACTGTCTGTATGTCCACACTGCATATTCTTTGCATGTAAGAGGTATCCATAGAAATTCAGGAGAATTTATATCCAGATGCATACCTACTCATATATTCTCAAATTTTATATGTACAAAGTTTTCATTTTAGGAAAAAAAGGTATGCCAGGGGAAAAAGGCCATCAAGTCAAAGAGTCAAGGGTTCAGAACAGGCAGTAACAGAAGTCTTAATTCAATTATACTGTACATAGAGGTTATGATATTGTTATCAATTATACGTATAGAATTTGTCAATTGGACTCCTGTCTTACTTTTACTCAGGACAGATAGAGCTCAGGGGGTTGTTATAACCCCTTGGTTACTTTTACCCTAAATTTGCCTCTTGGCCTTATTACTTAAGGAAACACTTACTTAGTGTTTCCTGTGCTATAGACTTGCTAATTTTCCCAGTTTTTTCTACAGTATTTTCCCCATAATACCTCAATTTTGTTAGTGTCCCCATTTTTCAGACAAAGCAAGCAAGGTATAGCAGAAGTGAAAAGTGCAAGAATTTATATCCTAAATTGATAACACAATTTTATTTATCTGCTCATATAGCCCTTTTAAAAACTTGGTATTTTTAAGCAAAACTCTACTAGACAGCAGCTGTGGTTGTGAGAGCTCAGCACTTTCATAGCACGGTAGAAAGGTTTGTAGAAAGTAAGATCTATAATAAGTGACAACTTATAAAAATTCAAGAAACTTCCCCAAACTATTTTGTGGCAGATGCAGGAAAAGACTACAAGGGATAAGAATGGCATTTATTTGCTTTTTCCATGACATCATTCTCCTAATAAACCCTTAATTCTTTCACCACACACTTCATTTTGCAAAAATGAATGATACCATTTTTATTCTATGTATTTAATGAGGCTAGAGCCTTTTGGAGGAAAGAAGCATGTAATAAAATAGTGCATTATGGTGTTTATGCACATGAATACCAATTTAAGATTGCAGAGAATACCGACTGCAGTATTTCTAAACTTTTGGTTTCCTAAGTTTTATAACATTACCATTGATTTAATGTATGAAATCACAGTAAAAGTGCCTAGGCTATTAATATAAATTCCTTTATGCAGAACAATACTTAATAGTGAGAGCTCCAGATACAGTTTAGTACAAGCTTCTGCTACTTGAATTAATGATGCCACAGAGGTAGCAGGCCATTATTTCTCAGGAGACCAAGTGTGTTTAGAAGACAGACCTTTAAAGTAGATTTCATAACCATTTACTAGTCTTAGAGGATGCTAAAATTAAGAACTCTCCAGTATTTTTCAAATGTCTCAGGTTTCAGGAGGAATATGTTCTAATTTATTGCTTCCTTCTGTACTTCTTAATCTTTCTTCCACACGGCATGATGCAGAGATATGTGCAAGGGGAAATTGCAGGAGAAGTTCTGATCAATCAGTGTAATCCTTTGACCGCACATATTCAGGGACATTGGGGCAGCCTGAATTCATGCTAATTGCAGCTTGAGTAGTGCATCTTTCACAAAATTAAAAATATTAGATCTTCCTACAGAAAACAGAATCACAGGTTTTTCCAGCAGTACTACCTGTAAAGAATCAAACGTTCTACTTAATCTACAAAAATTAAGAAATGCAATGTAGGAAAACAGAGAGGCAAGTTTTGGTGCACCCAGACTTAGTTACTTTGGGATTTCATCAGAGATTACATGAGGTACCTTGCTTTTCATTCAAGTGATTTAATTCCATTTCTGAAGTAGCACTACATCTTAGATCTTGGAAGAAAACCTAGATAGCAATAACAAAGCACCTTGCAGAAGAATTCCTTTGAAAGAGAGAGAACAGGAGAAAGAAAGTGAAAGGGAGCAAGGCTTGTCCATACTTCTGATAAAACATATCAGAATTAATTCAAAATTTCTGCAGTTCATTCATTGCTGTTCAGGGTAGATTTATCAAGACAATAGGCATTCTTAACTCTTGAAAAAGATTACTTTTCAGGTACATATCTATGCTGAATGAAGAATATGGATGGTGCCGTATTTTAACTCTGGTACTCAGAAAAACATATTAGATTATCACAACTTAACTGAAATCAGAACAAACAGGATATATGACGGATTGTTAGAACATAATTCAAATGCTTCTGTTCAGAAAAGCACAGAACTTCACAAAATGAGAAGCATGAGTTTTCTAAAAACACCATACATCTCACACAGAAAACAATCTACCTCCACTTCCACGTACATAAAACATCCATCTTAACAGCTGGAGAATGCTGCCAGGCAGTGATGTGGGCCATAAGGAGCTTAGCAGTTGCATTCCTTTGCATTCCTTTCCTGCCTCACCCCTGTAAATACTCTTGGACCCAGATAAGCAAAGGAAAACAGGCAGATTGTAAGACAAGCCATGGGGCAGTAAGTTATTTCTGATGCAGAAGTATGTCTTTAACAAATGGAAACTAGTGGTACGATACTCAATACAACTTTATTGTCCTTTCTAATTTATGGAAGCATCCTAAGTAGGATTACAAAAAAAAAAATCACAAGAATGTGATACTGGCCCTCATCCCAACTAACAGCAATGGGGAAATTATCCATTCCGTTCAAAGGCACTGAGACACTCTGCCATGCATTACTATGTTCCCTGAAACCTGTAGTCTGCAGATATGTGTATTTTAGATGGGGACACAATCCCAAACTCTGCAGGGGCACTGTCTCTTGCAGGGACAAAATATAGCCCACCAGGCTCCCTACTAAGGCAAAAGCTTCCCCCTTACTTAAAGTTATCTGGCTGCTCTGTGCAGGGGCCGCTCCTACTCCATACCAGTTTGCTTCCAGCACCTGCAGGAACTGGCTGAAGCAGGAAGGTGTGCCCTGCTGGGAGTGCCTGATCAGTACAAGCTGCTCCTGCCCCAGTGGCAGCAGCTCCCACAGCTCCTGTAGGTCCTTGCAGAGCCACTGCCTGCCGGGGGACAGGGGTGGAATGAAGCTTTTCAGGATAGAAGAACGTGGCCTGGTGTAAAGCCCCCTATGCCCCATTTCAAACGCTACTTGCAGCCAAGTTCAGCTGGCCCTGAATCTCACTCTCCCTCCAGATGGTGATTATTGCCCACACGTTGGTCTCGAGCCATAAGGCAGCACGATCAAGGAAGGCCTGTAGAGCGAGATGTTCGCAGTTGAAAGGAAGCAGAGCCAATCATTGCAGAAGGAGCAGACAGCTGAGAGAACAGCATGAAGCTGTGCTCCATGGTCTGAGCAGTGCTGCTTGTACAATTAAGCAGCTTCCAACAAATCTGACCTCTGTTCAACCGACTGCAGAAAGCAGACAAAAAGTATCCTCCCCTGGAATAACTGCTCTGTTCTGCTACAACAATGCAGAAATTGGCTCTACCTTAGGGGTTGTTCACCACTGAAACCTGTTCACCTTTATAAAGCACAGCAGAAGACTTCACAGTAGTTTTTACTCAAAATCTAACCCAACTGGAAACGTGCTTATTAATAGAACGACCCTCCATGGATAGCTATAATGTGTAAAAAGAACTGATCATGGTCAGACACTGGACTGGCATGGACAAAGCTAAGGAGTAAGTGAAGCATTGTCGCTGTTGCTAATGTCTGTATGACAGGAAAGGCGGGCAGAGATGCAGGTTTAAACACAAAGATTTGTGAGTACTCTGATCACAGCCCAGAGGACTTCACCCATATCCCACAAACACAACTTCTACTTCAACTCCCACCAGTTCCATTGTTCAGGTGGAATACCATTGACATCATGATACTCTTCAAGACACTTCTTATGAATCCATTTAATTTTAAACTAAGTGCAGGGCCAAAAACTTGAATTCAACCTATAACTAAATAGATGGGGCATTAACAAATAAACTAATCCAGACTGTTTTTTTTTAAAAAGTTTGCATGATAGAAAAAGTGCACAGCATTTTGCACTTAGTATGTCTTCAGCCAAGTGCTGATCTCAAGTACTATGGATAACTTGCAGTGCCTGCTGCTTTTTGTGGATATAAAAACAAATTATATTTTGTCCATCATTGCCATTTTAGTCCACATTGGATCAAGACTGTTGCTTGTGGCATGGCAAAGAACTAGGAGAGAAGAGACAGATGATGGTGGCTGTGAAGGCTGACAGCGAGTGACAACTGAGGGAAAAGAACAGTGCTGTGCTACCCTACCAAGACATTAAATGCCACAAGACATGAAGGTCCACCCAAATAAAAAACCAAACAAACACAACAACAAAAAGCCCCCAAAAACTCCCAAAGCATGAAAACTTAATGAAAGAGAGAGAAAAAAAAGTGACGAATAAAAAAGACACTAAGAATGGCCCCCAAAAAATTCTAGCAATACAAAAGTGGTTTAATTTCATATTTGAATTCCTAAATCAGAAGCAATTTTGTGTAATGATGAAGTCAGTACATTAATACTGTATGCACTCCATGCCTTTGATTATCAGGGTATTTTTAACGACACACAACATTTTAGACTGTCATTTGCCTCTGTTTAAGCAATTAGGACTGGATTCCCATTCGTGGTCAAAGTTTGTTCAGATCCAACTGTTACACAGGGGAAAAAATGAAACTTCCTAATATCTATACTTCCTATACTATACTACTTATGCACTTTCCTCAGAAAAGAAGACAGATAGCTGCTGATAAGCCCTGCCTTCCAATGCCAGGTATATCTGAAGTTGTCTAATGTTCTATTTAAGGACTCCATCAGCTAACAGCCCCACGCCACCTGCCATCAATCACCAGAGAACAGTTTACAGAGCAAGGATGGCTCAGACATTTTAAAAGTGACTAGAATATTTTCCAACCTTTAATGTATTTTATGCCACAATTTATTCTAAGATTCTTGCTGTACTTTGTATGTAAAAAAAGACAAGCATTGCAAATAAAATTCACTTACTCTAGGAAGCCCCTGGTGGGGCCATAAAGTGAGTACTGACCATGGAATACACATTTCCTTATCCAATGCATTATGTTCAGTATGTGATACAGTATGACTCAACAGAAGCTTTTCTCACTGCAAGACGCAGTATCTGTTTCTATGGATTCAGATTCCAGTGTGTGCAGACTTCATTTCAAAATACAGTTAGTGCTTTCCTGAATAAACAGGTTTGAATTAAGTCCGCAACTCAGCCTTTATAAATTTAACTATAGCACATAATAGGATTATTTACTGCTTTTATATAGTGACAAGTGTCTGCTACACAATATTTGGGAAATTATACAGTTTGAATGCCTTTGGTTAAAAGCCTGCCTCCAGCCTCCATATTTTTATAAGATCAAAGCTAATACCTCTCTGTTTATCCCCCATTCAGAAAGATGATGTCAAATCTCAGCCAGAGTGTGTTTTTGCATTCAGACTTTAACAGCCACTGATTATCGCCTATCACAGATAAAACTGCTGGAAGCTGTTTGGAAAAATCCTCATGTAGCTTTCATTTCCTGTATCTTCTTCAAAATGCAATGAAGGATGCCAAGGTAACTCCCAGCCCAGAAGAGAGCTCAGGCCAAGGCTGCCCCACAGCCTCCAGTTCTTCTGGCTGTGATGGAGACCCCCTCAAAAATTCATACGTCAAAATTTTGTACTTGTTTCTGCAAGTACAAATCAAAGGTGTGAAGCAGGTTAAGTCTGATCCTGTATTTGCCTCTAAATTACTACTCTTTGCTCCCCCATAAATTCTAGAAACACAGTACTCCTGTTGGAGGGACTCACAAAGGATGGGGAGGTTAGCCCGCTGAGACCAGATTCCCACAATCATGGGCAAGAGTGCTATTGATATCTTATTCACAACATCTGTTCCAGACAACACCATAAATCATGTATTTCACACACACAAAAACACACCCACAGAAATTTAATGTGCAAAAGGAACAGAGAAGAAGAGACTAAGGTCCATGAAATGGCATTGGATTACTCAGATAACACTGAGTAAATCTGAAAAGGCTCATGACTTGTATTACACAGCACTGCAAAAACCAAACCATACAGCTAAAAAAACCCAAACAAACAAACAAATAAAAAATCCACAAAAATCAAACAACAAACAGCTGTACCATTTTCAGAGCAAATTTCCTGCCAAGCCTAAATAAGACAATGACAGTCTAAACAAAAACACACCAATCAGGTAATAATTTGGTGTAACAAGGAGCAGCCATATACCCTGATTTCAGCTCCTCTCTAGCCAAAATTAGTCTAATTGACTCGGGACAATAGAAGACAAACAAGCCTCAAGACAGGCACCCACTGCAACAGCCCTCTGCCTCACTGGGAAAGGGGCAGGAGAAGTCCCTCCTGACCCACAGAAGAACATCAAGAACCCCTGGGGTCCCCTGATGCACAGGGATAATAAAACATAAATTCTCAAAATTATTCCAGTTATTCAGATTCCTTTCAAAGAAGATAACCCTTTGATCCAGGAAGACAACTTCTCTTTTTCCAAGGGAAAACAAACGAAGTCAGATGAGCTGGGCCCCACAACAAATTTCTTGTGTCAGAAATGTTCTCTTCTGGTTATATGATTATATTACCATAGGATAATCAAGACTCATTTAAAATATTTGCCTTCACAGTACTGGGTGGAAGTGTTGGTTTGCTGGAGGGTAGGAAGGCTGTGGAAATGGATCTGGAAAGACTGGATCCATGTATCAAGACCAGCTGTATGAGGTTCAACAAGGTAAAGTGCCAGGTCCTGCTCTTGGGTCACAACAGCCCCAAGCACCCTGGCTTTTATCAGGCAGAGCATGGCCAACAGGACCAGGGCAATGATTGTGTCTCTTTACTTGGTACTGGTGAGGCTGCAGCTCAAATGTTGTGCCCAGTTCTGGACCCCTCACTGCAAGAAAGACATTGAGGGGCTGGAACATGTCCAGAGAAGGGCAACAGAGCAGGTGAAAGGTCTGGAGCACAATTCTTTTGAGGAGCAGCTGAGGGATCTGGGGGTGTTTAGTCTTGAGAAAAGGCTCAGGAGTGACCTTATTGCTCTCTACAACCACCTGAAAGGAGGCTGTAGCCAGGTCAGGGTCGGTCTCTTCTCCCAGGTAACCAGCAACAAGATGAGAGGAAATGACCTCAAGCTGCACCAGGAAGAATGTTGGACATCAGGAAGAATTCCTTCACTGAAAGGGTGGTCATTCTTTGAAACAGGCTGCCCAGGGAAGTGGTGGAATCACCACGCCTCCAAGTGTTATAAAAGGTGTGTGGATGTGGCACTAGGGGACACAGTAGTGCCAGGCTAATGGTTGGACTTAATGATCTTAGAGGTCTTTTTCCAAACTTAAGGATTCTACTATTCAGAAGGCCAGGTCTCAAGTGTCTCCAAGTTTTGCTTTTTCAATAGTTTGCAGGATTTTGTCCAGAATCATGAAAATAATTTTTATCATGTACTAGCAAATATTTTATCAAATGTCTTGGAACTTGAAACACGTCTCAAATCCATTCA
Source organism: Cyanoderma ruficeps (assembly GCA_008694505.1). Classification (NCBI taxonomy): domain Eukaryota; kingdom Metazoa; phylum Chordata; class Aves; order Passeriformes; family Timaliidae; genus Cyanoderma; species Cyanoderma ruficeps. Next base: position 4,242,401 of record VZDJ01007747.1, on the reverse strand, counting down.
CAAAGGGGAAGGGAAACAACAAAATGGACTACTAAGAGTTAGATAAAATTAATTTCTTTTCTAGGGCTTTGGTGATAAAATAACCCTGAGATTACCAAGTCTTCCGATGAAACTGTCATTACAGCTCCCTACGCACATAAAATATTCTCTGCAAAAAACCCCCAAGTTTCTAAAAATTGGTTACGTACTTGCAGACAGAACAAAAAGTAAAAATGCCACTTCATATAGTCATTTTAGCACAGAATATGGTGTATTGATTTTAATGTCTTGAAATATGCAAAGTAAATGGATTTTTTCTAACTATACATCACAGACATGCAAGATATATAACAGCTGTACAAATCAATTAAACGTCAGCTAAGATCTGATCTGTATGCAGTAAAGTTTGTGACAAATATTAAAATAATGGTACTCCTGCCTTTATATGTTGCATTAGGCAGATATGTAGAATATCTTCTTTGGTATAATTTAATGTACAGTATCAAAATGTGATAAATTAGCCACAGTAATGCTGCTGCTGAAAAGATGAGCCTTTACTTTCCCTGCCTGCTTGATCCCGCTGCCTCCTTATCACTGGCAATGGTTTGTTTATTTGGGCATGCCATCATCTAGATTCAAAAACTGAACTGACAAAAAAAAGAGCAGTTCTGAAGGGGGAAAAATAAAATAAATCCAACCCCAATCAATAAAAAATCCATTCGGTTTTGATGAAATGAGCTCCCTGACCCTAGGTACTATTACTAGGACAGGTAAAGGAGCAAAAGATCACCATTCTCTCAGCACCCATGTGAACTTGGAATACCTTAAACAGATCATAGAAGTCATGCTTACTTTGGTGTTTAGAATGAAAATGTTTATTGGTATAAGCTGGGCAATTTATAACACTGTTACAGAATCCAAGTCCCCCACCAATTTATCCAGCCAAGAATATGTAACATGTTTGAAGAAGAAGAAAAAATTGTATTAACAGCAGGGTCTTACATTAAGTTCCTTTCTTCACTAGTACCAGGGTCAGCATCTTAAGAAAAAATGCTACATCCATCACTCAGGGTAGTAGAGGCTGCACTTAGTCTTATTTTCAGATTATTATAGTAAAGTATGTAAGAAAACAGAAAAGATCCTCTATGAAATCATGCCCATTAATCCAATCCCTTTTAAAATGTTCTATATGTTTTGCACTTGCATATCTCATTCTTGCTAAAAGCATGGTAGCTGAGAACACACACTGGTCAGCATTAAACAGCTAGGTACTTTTAAACCTTAACTGTACGTGGTAGCATAAAATTACAAATGGTCAAAGATCCTATGTTTTGGCTAAAGGAAGGAAAATTGTACAAATGTTAATAAGAGATTTTTTAAGGTCACACTTGTAAAATGATCCCAGTGCAAAGAAAATGCAGTTAATATTCTCACCTAATGCCTCATTCCCTCATATCCCCGCTACTTCAGTTGTGTAGACCTTGGCCAATTTTTGAACCTAACTATTTGTGAAGGTCTTTGTGGGCTCTTTTCTCTTCTCATACTGCTTTTTAAAGGAAACCAAAGATACTTAAATTAACCTCTGTTGCAACTGCAGCTGAGTCAGTCAAATTACACCAGGGATTAATTTGCCTGGTCTAACCATGCTCTGAGCAGAGATCTCCGGTCTGCTCAGATAAACTTTTGCAGAGCTGCTTTGTGTTTGGGTTTTTTAGGTGAAACAGCACCTGCATTTAGGTGTCAAGGTCCACAGACAGCTGGAACCATCTAAATGTAAGGTAGATCTAATTGGTTTAGGGGTAGAACATTTGCGGTCTTCAAATGCCAACTCCTTTGGCTATAGAAATCAGAGCTCATTCACCGAGGGAAACACAAGATCTTCCCTTTGCAAAAGCTCCTCTGCAGTGACATTATATCATAGGTTGGCATCAACTTCCCTGAGGTAAACAATCAGAAATATTTCAGAACCTCAAGTAACTAAGCAAACAGGAAGCAAGCAATGATCCAAGTATGCCAACTGTGAAAATACAAGAGACAGATGGAGATCAGAACTTTTTAGGTGGAGATCTGGCTATAGAAACATCAGGAAGACCTGGATTTCATAAACATGGAACCAGAATCCAGAAAGGAGGGATAAAGCAATAAAAAGTGGATATGATATACACAAGATTTAGTTTGGTTTGTTTGAAACACAGATTTTAACTTGTAAATTGTATTGACATGCAAGAAACAGCATTCCTATATAAAAACCCACCCAGGTGAATTATGTTAGTATTGCATGGCATATAGTACAGTGAAGAAATGAGCAGTGATTCCCACAAGTGCTGGCACATAGAAGAATTCCAAGCCTCAGGGTTGATGTGTTAAGTCCTTTCAATGCTTAGTGATAGTAATATACATAAGTTGCATACTCATATCCATTAGGATACAAATACTAGAAATTAATTTACTGATCTGAAAACGTTTTTTGGTGGTAGCAAACAAGCACAGTTGGATCCAGGAACCAAAGCCTGAAATTGCACATAGAAAGATGAAAGGTGATATCTAAGAAGAACACATAATACGAGAAGGTTAAAAGAGGAAAATCCACTGCCTAGACAGTGTGGTGGTAAATTACACGTCTCACAATACTTCCCATAGTCCCATATTCATAAAGTTTCTTTTGCAATCTCACTACAAGCCCTTTCAATATATGTTCTTCCAAAATTAATTTCTTCAAAAAGACTTATGCATGAACTGTTCTTGTTAAACTGTTTAACACTCCAATTAAAACAGAATGAATAAAAGAACATTTTGTAACTCAAGGTGACTGAAATCCCAAATGACTGCATGATCTTAACTTCTATTTCTTGCCTTTTTCTTTCATAGTTCTTCTTTCTTTTCTGCGATCCCTTCTTGTTCTCATCTTAATTTAAAACCCAGTCTGTCAACCCTCTGTATGATATCAATTGTCAGTAGGGTACTACTTGGTACAAATCAGTGTCAGATGAAACCCTTAAAGAAAAAAGTGCCTGTTTTGAGAAGAGCTCTACATGCACACAGCCAGGTAAGTGAAAAGCATACAGTACTAAAAGGAGGCACCTAGGAGTATTTTTTTTGAGCTTATCTGATTATCAGCTTTAAATCAAGAAATTCTTCCTTTCTGACAATATGTTGTAACAAATCCTAATCAGCACTCTCAATCCTTTAATCCAGTTGACTGCATCACTTGCAGAATCACTTTAATAGAAAGGACATAAAATTCAATCATGAGATAAATAAATTAGGGCCTTTCACAATAATGTGTGTGTGAAATAAATCCAGTGAGGATGTGTTGGGGCCAAAACTACTCTCTTCTTTTTCTTAAAAAGAAAAACATAATAAATGTTTAGCTGAATTAATAATTATCTGCTCAGTCCCTCAGGTCCTTGCAGAGAATCTCATGATAGAAGACACTGTAAAGACTGAAGGGAAATTCACACAGAAGCAGTACATCACCAGAATGACCTTCCTAGAATATTAACGAGATTAAACAAGAAACTCACCAATAAAATAAATCCAGATCCATATATACACTGCTACAATTACAAAACAGTATCATGCTTACAGCAGGAACTTATCACAATTGTCTTTCTCTACTAAATTAATAATTGGAAGGCAGAATTGGCATTTAACTTATTTCAACATTTCAGCATGGCATGCTACCTATACCTGAGACTGTCACCTCTATTTTCCTCCTTCTAATTGTGGAAACTATTTCTTCTTCCCTTTTCTGACCAACGCTGCCATCCCATGACCACCCCCTTACTCTCCATAAATGCCTCCTTTCACCTGACTTTAGAACTCCATGTCTCCTTTGTGCTCTAATCCCTGATTCCCATGCAGCATCTCCACCTACAGGAAGTTCAACCTCTTCTTATTCATTGGGTTCATCTTCACTACCAGACTCCCACCCCATGATTGCAACTTCTAGTTAGGTCATAACTCCTGGTCAGCTGTCACAATTCAGAGACCAGTTAAGCAGCTTAACCTTCTAGAAAATAACCCAGAGCTGTGTCAGACAGCAAGGCTTAAAAAATACTACCAGTAATGTCTAGGAAAGCTTCACTTTGAATCACTAGGCTTGCCAGGCCCCAAGCTCCTCCACGAAAGACAATGATTCATCTTCCAACTTTGGAGGTGTGGAGGAAGAAATCTCAGCAGCTACAGTCCCAATGCTCCATTTGCAAGGCTAATTTTGGAAACAAAATGAAAAGCAGGGAAATTCATGTGATTTTACAAAAACTAGATTAAATCTTAGTTTAACAGTTTTCAAAATGGCCTTCTTGGACTCCAAAGTCTGGCTCTGCACCAAACCATAGTGTAATGAATACCAGAGGCTTAAAGTAAAAAAAGTGAAACTCAGAAAGGCAAAAGGATTCAAGTTCTGTGTAAAAATATTAACAGGTTTTAAAGTTAGTATGTACACAAACACCACAGAAAATCTAAAAATGAGAATACGAAATTACTTGCTAAACTTTGCTCTGTCTGGGTCTTTTGTTCCTACTTTTCTGAAAGGTGGAGTCCATGCTATTTGTGACAGTTTTTTTGTGGGAAGGGAGAGATTATTATCATCATCAAGAAATGCCATTGCCATGCCAGAACAGGCATAGCTGAATATTAATCATGCTAAAAGATACAGCTCCCTGCATCTAGACAGACCATTACTGAAAACAGTGACTTAATCTTAAAATGGCAAGAAAACATTTCAAATATGTGGGTTTGATACTGATAAGCAACTGTGTTGCTACCAAAAAGTGTGAGCAATGCAAGGGAAACATGTCTGCATGTGGAATTTGTCCTGCCAGTGGCTGACCTGAGCAATGGGTCTCCTCCCCTGTGACTATATACCTTCCACATACAATGGAAACAAGTCAGGTCTTGCATCAGTCGTACCATATGACTTAGTTGAAACTAGGAGTTCGTACAAACAGTAAGTACCTTAAAGTGAACTATTCCATATCATAAAGTTGGATTTTTGTCATCTCACTGTTTCCTTTACTGTCCCTCCATTAACAGAGAATTCAGTTGTCACTTAAGGCTCCTTAAAGGAACATGAATGAATATTGAAATGTTATTGCCTTCTGCCTGTTCCTAGAATTGACAGCAAAAGGTAGCAGCCACCAACTGCCCAGTAGTTCAGCAAGATTTGCTAAAGGGTCAGAAAGGTAACAGGAATTTCATTCAAAGGCTAGACAAACTATCTCCTTCAAACTATCAAATGTCTTTCAAAAGTAAACACACTACTGTACTTAGCATTTTCCTTGTGGGAAGACAAGCAGAAGGATAACAAACCACATATGTCAGACATTATGCACATCACTTGGCATCCTCTGGAAAGCATTCAGAGAAACTATGATGATGAGAATGGTATAAATGCCTATTTAAACTTTTTAAAAATTTGTGAAGAAAGTAGTAGCAAAACCTTGCTTCAAGGGAGCTTTCTTGTGGTTTATTTCCAGAAAGGTTTATTCCAGAGCAGAAACAAAAAATGATAAAACCAAATCAGATTTAAATGAAAATAGCTTTTCTATGAAGGGAAGTTGCTTTTTTCTGATTCTCCTGGACCTAGTCACATCACTCTTTAATAAAGAGCAATTTCTGATAGAATTGCCTGTATTTATCCCTAAGTTCCTGAAAGAGATGCTTTACTCTCAACTCTTTGCAGAGCTGTATAGGAATGATGAAAAAATGATTGTTTGCAGAAAATGAAGTCCATATACAGCAAGAAACGATTTGGAACCAAGAAAGCTTTCCACAACATGAACATGTGTATGGGTATGACAGCTTGAGATAACAACATCAACCTAAACTAACCTAGCACATGAAAAAAGCCCCAGTTTTGGTTGCGTTTCTTTAAAAGCATCTTTAGATTTTCCTAGAGAAAGGATCTGTCTACAAGTGATGACCATGCATGATATGCAACTACTGGAATTCATCGAAAGCAGTTAAGTAAATTCATATGCTATTTAATAAAGATATAAATGAGGAAAAACCAGTGAGAGAACACCATAATGTTAGCAAAGTCACTAGTATGAAAGGTTCCGCTCCCAATAAAACATCAAATCTATCATAAATAAATTACTGTATTGGTGACTCTAAATAGAGTGCAAGTGAAATTGTTACATTGACCTCAAAAGACCTTAAATTATATCCTAGTGAAGGTACAGTAAGTTATTTTGTCTCTGCAGTTAACTGTGAGGGTAAATTCCACATAATTTTTGAAGGCAGCTTTTTAAATAATAAGTAGATCTAGGAATAACTATGAATACATCTGCCTTAACTCAAAAAAGTCCCAAAACACCAGGACATTCAGTAGAAGTTTGATTGGATCTGTTTTGTAGGGATTTGAAGAGAAACTGTAATTAGGAGATAGTAGGGTTTCTAGAAGATCCTAGTAGATGAGGCTTTGAAATTTTAACCAGGAGGGAATTAACAGATGAAACAAAATTAAAATGATACTAGCAAACAAATAATTAGCCATCAAGCAAGATTCTCCCTGCAGATTGTCTTGTTAGAACAGGTCAAACAACCAACAACAGTAATAAAAAAACCACCACCCCCCCACACCCCCAAAAAGAAACCCAAAAAACCAAACCACAAAGAAACAAACAAAAAACAACAAGTAGAAGTCTGCAACGGCTCCAGAGATGAAGCTATTTTCCTCTCCGGAAATGTTTTATACAAAATCATGTATACACCAAATGGAGTGTACTAGGAACTGTCATTGAGTAAACATATCATTCAAAGCCTCTCAAACTGCAAAACACCAACAGGAATACTGAGGCAGGGGATATCCCAGAATCTGTACAGGAAAACTAAAGGTCCCATGAAAGATTCACAGGCACCAATCCAGCCAGCTTCTCCCGCAACAGAGACAGCAGGGTCAGAACAGAGTGAGAAAAGTATCCAGCAGATACTTTGCTGCTATCCAAAGTAAAGAGTGGCAGCGGCTCCTCAGAAACAACTACATCCTGCTCAAGCAAGTTATCAAGAAAGAAACTCTTACTTAGAGATCTGCACCAATTCATGACTGGACCTGAGGTCAGGGACACAGTGCAAGGTATTGTATCAGTGCAAGGTATTATACTTCATCCATTATACCTCACTCCTGCATCAGGGGTTAGCCTCAAGCTAGTATAACAGTAAACTGATCCTGTTTATTTTTAGACAAGTAATAGCTGTATCTGGCCATGCCAAAAGGACATATGTTTTTCCAAAACTAGGCAACATAACCTAGCAGAATGGTAGAAGCTGCTCCTTGATTATGACTAAGAAACAGTAAGTCCAAGTGGCTCTTATAAACAGCTCTGTGATATAAAAAGAAATTGGGGTGATAATGTGAGTCAAATAGAGGCATAATTTTCATTTCTTGTTTGTTTAGTCATCTCTCCCAGTTTTACAATTGTGTTGAGTTTCCTAAATAAACATTATTATTTTCTTTCATCTACCATCGGAAATGCAAAGCAAAGGACAACAATTGATCGTGATCATCTTATTGGCAAGGTGAACCCATAATCAGGATTCTGGTCTAAGTAAAATCCAGTGTATTAGAAAGCTCTTCCCAGAAATCCCTGTGAACATAGTAGTAAATCTAAACACTACAGAGAAAAAGGTGGTACCCACGAAAGATCTTTGAGGAAGCACTGCCAGGAATTCTGATGATGACAGCTGTCAACTTTGCTGATGAGAGCCAAGGAAGTGCCCAAGTTGTCTGAAAAGCTGTCTGGATCATTGGGCTCAAAGGCTGGTGGCCAACAGTTCAAAGTCCTACTGACTGGCCAACAGAAGTGCCATTCCTCAAGAGTCACTTCCGGGGCTGCCATTGCCTCACATCCACAGCAACAACCTGATCAACAGCACGAAAGGACCTGCCCTGAGGAGCTTCTCAGGTGACACCACCTCAGAGGGAGCTGGTGACTGCTGGAAGGCCCCAGTCCTGCAGAGGGACTCCTGGCACTGGTCCCTCCCTGTCACTGGGAAGGCCCTGCTGGCTGCAGGAGTCACTTGATGGGAAGCCCAGGATGCTCAAGGCACAGCTGGAGCTGCAGGCCAGGGCCAGCCCTGCAGGGATGGGGCCGGGGCCCAGCAGGTGAGGGGGAGAGCAGAGTCAGGAGGGGATCCTTGCCCTGCTGGAGGCCAACCACATCCTGAGCACGAGTGTCGCTGCCGAGCACAGGGAAAGGATGGTGGCACTGGGCTCAATAGCTCGTGAGGCTTCATCTGGAGCTCTGTGTGTCCACATCTGGGACTTCCTGGAACAAGACCAATCTTGACAGCCTGGAGAAAATCCAGAGCAGGGCCCAAGGGTGGTGGAGCACAGGAAAGAGCAGGCAGGAGGAATGGAATTTTTCCCTTCAAATACCTGCCAGGAGCCACAGAGAAGACAGAATCTTCTCAGAGGTGAAGGGAGGAAAAGGACAGGAGCCAACAAGTTGGAGCAAGGGCAGAGCTGTCTGGGAACTGGGAAAAAAGAGTTTCCCAAAGAGGGTGGCTAAGCCCTGAGTGAGGCTGTTGCAACCGAGGCTGCAGAAAATCCATCTCTGGAGACCCTCAAAACTTCATGGGAAAAGGTCATGTACCATTTTGAGGTAGCCCTGCTTTCAGCAGAGGGCTGAGCAGAGCCTTTCAGGGCTCCCTACCAATCTGCATTCCACCTTGAGTCTGCATTGGGTTGGTTTGTTTGCCTTCAAGAGGGTGAGCAAATGTGGGAGCAGGCTTGACAGGGCAACCTGTGAACCCTTTATCTCGGAATGAGAGGTGCCTGTCTGTGGCAGATGCAGGCACAGGCATAAACAAATGGATCCACATGACAGAGGAGGCCTGTGAGCTCTGCCAGCAGTGCAAATATCTGTTATGTCCAAGAATCTGGACACCTCTCTTTATCTCTTGATATTTTCTCAAGGAACTTCTTTTCCATTTCCAAGATGTTTCTCTTCCCACGGCCATTTGCATAAGGGACTAATTATAATCAGGGCTGTTCAAGCAGCAAAGATGTGGGTAAGGGAAAACCTGTTTGATCATCAAAATTTAGGGAGGAGGAATTTAGATGATTATACATGCAGATGGGTATGCATACACACAGGAGTTATTTTATTTTGCTTTTTAACATTTACTGTTATCTTAAGGTGTTTCCACACATCCTTTTCAGGCTTCTGTGTTAATATAATTATTTGCAGAGTGATCCTATGACTAGACACTTTTAGAGGTCCCTTGCAATGCAATATTTTCCCCAATTCCATCCGACATTAATCCTGTGGATGCTTATAAACACAAGAGAAAAAATCTCTGCAGTCATAACAGGGCAGAAGCCAGTGACACAATGCCAGGGACAAGATTCTAAACCTGTTGATAGCAGAGATAAGGTCTCGGATAGAATGAAGAAAAGGAAGCCTTATCACAATATTAATCTTCTAGGACCTTCCAGTAGAAATTTTAGAGCAGTAAAGATGAATGGGTTACCTCTTAGCTTTTGCTTCTTGCTGATAGCCAAAACAGGATCCAATAGACAGATCTTTTCAAACCCCAGAAATCACAAGAACACATGAAATACTAAAACATTTACATTGGCAAGACCAGAAGATAAAGCCAAGCCCAGTTACTTCAACAATATAACAGGGAAAAACTATATGTTTTTGTAAAATGTTATATTGTTGAAGCCTCAATTGAGAAAGGCTGACTTTGGAAAATTTCCCTGAATCCCTCTAATCCCACATATAATTCTCATCCCTTTGAGAAAATGAACATGGATACAATTAGACTGTTCAACAAGAATTTAGCAGAATATAAGACATGGTATAATAATAAATAGCTTTTCCCATTTCACCGAGGCCCTACCCTTACATCTCATAAATGCCAAAGTAATAGATGACAGAAACAATTTTTCCAGTTTGCAGTATCCAAGAAGAAAGCCAGACAATGAAGGGGCAAGTTTCACAACAAAACCCAGGCATGAACTTTATCATTTACACGGATCAAGTTGCTGAAAGCTATAGTTTACCATTTCAAACAAATGACCTGGTCCAATGATTAAACCAGACTTGATAGCAGATGCTGAAAAAACCCATCAGCCATGTCACAAAACTCTAGACCAGCAGCTGCTGTCTGCCTTATTTAACAATGGGGATTGCTACCTAAATCCACAAGATTCTCCCTGGTCACATTTCTCTGCAACCACCAAGACATAGGCATCTTAAACCCAGTAAAGACCAGTTATGACGAGCTGTCCTTGATACCACACTATGTCCTAGGTTTAATACAAAAGATAAAAGACCTGGTGAGGTTGGCCCAAGAGAGCCTGCTAGGAACCAGCCTGGTTAGTAGAAACAATACAACACAAAGGCCTAATTGAGGCTTGAAGCATTGCTGTTATTTCATTCAGCAAAACTGTTTTCAAATGTAATAGTTGAATAACTGGGTTAAGTGCATTGCCTATGTTATGAACCTGACAAGAGGAACCAGCTGGAAACTGAGCTGGAGCTGAAGCTCTTTATCATCACAAGTGAAAAAATCTGGATACCATAGGAGACAAACTGTCACAACAACAGAGGGACTAAGAAGATCAGATAGTAAAAATGTTTGCAGGTGTCTTTTGGCTACAATCCAGAAGATTCAACCTGATTCAGCATGGAAACTAAAGTAAATCCACAAACTTGCCTGCAACCCTATGCAGTGGGTACATTAGAAACTAAGGATTATCAGTGAAAAAGAGAAGAAAAGCAATATTAGTAAGAAGATACAAATGGAAAATATTAAAACTCCCTCATGCTGAACTGGAATGGGGCAACCCTGAATGTACATACAGGCTGGGGGGGAATGAGAGGCTGGAGAGGAGCACTGCAGAAAGGGAGCTGGAAGTCTTGGTCTATGGCAACTGAATGTGGGTCACTGAGCCCTGGAAGCCCGGAGGGCCAACCCTGTCCTGGGGAGCATCAGGCACAGCCAGGGAAAGGAAGGGATTGTCCCACTCTGCTCTACACTGGGATGGCCTCACCTCGAGTGCTGGAGGCAGTTCTGGGTGCCACAACAAAAAAAACCAAACCATTACGTTGTTAGAGAGTGTCCAGAGGAGGGCAAGAAGGATGGTGAAGGACTTTGAGGGGAAGCTGGGTGAGAAGACTGAGGTCACTTGGTCTGTTCAGCCTGGAGGAGACTGAGAGAAGACCTCATTGCAGGTAAAATTTCCTTGCAAGGGGAAAAGGAGGGGCAGGCACTGATCTCTTCTCTGTAGTGACCAGTTACAGGATCCAAAGGAATGGCTTGAAGCTGTGTCAGGGGTAGTTTAGGGTTGGTATTAGGACAAGGCTCTTCACCCACATGGTGGCTGGGCACTGGAACAGGCTCCCCAGGGAAGTGGTCACAGCACCAAGCCTGACAGAGTTCAAGAAGCTTTTGGACAACACTCTCAGGAACATGGTGTGACTAGGGGTGGTCCTGTGCAGAGCCAGGAATTGGATTCAATGATCCTGAAGGATCCCTTCCAACTCAGGATATTCTGTGATTTTGAGATTCTGCATATATTCACAGCAGGTGACAGTTCAGTTCCTTTCCTATGACACATGTTAAAAAGAGCTGAGGGAAAGTTCAATACATAAGTAAATCAGTTTCCATCATGTGTATTGAGAGACTGGTTTAAGTGATTCCAGGACTCCAGAAATTTTAAGGATTTTATCATTCTCAAGGCCTAAGCAAGTTAAATACTAAATCATCTGAGCTTCAACCACTTTAAAGTGGATTAATACACCTTTATTCTCAGAGTCTGTATGTTGCTGTATATTTAAGACAATGTCAAAATTTACAGTTAATTCACATTCAGTTTTGAGTTCTGCGATATGAACATACACACCTCCAATACAAGCAAACCATAATAAACATGTTTAAGTTTAGGACTCCTCTCAGGTGGAAAACAAAGTCATATCTGAGAACAACATATAGCAGCATTAAGGGCAAAATAGCACTTTTGCTACTTTGAAAAAGGTGTTGTCTTTAATAAATCTTACAACTTTACAGAGAGTTACACTGATTTATTATTTTTTTAAATAGTGCCTGAAAATGAAGACAGATATTTTATTAATTTTTCTGACAGGAAACTGTGTGTGGTCTATATTGCAGTTACAATTTCAAGTCAGCATTGCAGAACAAACTACTACATCTCCATATGAATCAGCAATGAAGCCAATCATTGCTGCAAGCAGCTAAAATCTGAGAAACAGCATTAAAACTGAGGAGAGAGTTCCAACATTCACAGTGGATGCTGTCAAAACACATAATAGTTACCCAGCTGTGTTCTCTACAGGTTGCGTACATAAAGACAATGCAAAATTATATACAAAGGCCTTCCTTAAGCTGATCGGCTCACTCCATGAGAAGAAAAATCAGTAGAAAACAGCACAAACTAATACTCACAGGAATAGGTTCAGATGCCTAGAATTGAGACAAGGAAGATAAGTCATGCCCACAAAAAGACAAAAAGTGATTTGTACTTTGAAACAAGCCCCCATGACACAGCAAAGATTTTTATTTTTGTTTTATCCTTTGCAGAAGTCCCTGCAACTAGAATATTCTCACAGTTGAACATACAAAACATATGAAAACAGACTCTTTAAAAAATCATGCTGAACAAGAACATGTAATCAGAACTAGAGACTTAAGTTTGGAGGTATTTTCCAAGCACTTTGCAAATGAGCACACTCTCCCTTCATGTCACTTGTCTACAGTCTCTTTGCTGTGAAAATCAGGAACTGAAGACTCCATAACTCTATCAATCTAAGAGGTCAAGCAGGCCCAGATGAGGTGAACACCACCATGTTGCTTGGTGTAACACCTACAGTACACAAACTCTTCTCCATCTGATCTTCCACAATTCTCTCTGAATTTACATTACTGAAACATGAGTGACACAGCAAGTGTGTGCTTTGGTATAATTTAATTTCAGGTTTCTCTGTTCAACAAAACTGGCAGAGGGGCATTATGTGGAAAGGTGAACAGAGAAAAGTCCATTTGTATCAAATGTTTATGAAGTTTATCTTCTTAGTTGAGGTATCTCTATGAAACACCAACTCATTGAAGCATAAAATACCAAATACCTTCCTTTAAAACTCATTTCTTGAATAAACAGCATTCCATGACACAAGAACATGATCTGCTACTCTTGGAGTTACCAGTCTTGCATATCTTACTGTGCCTCACTCATTAAAAATCAGGCAGGTGTTTGGGTTTTTTTCAGAGTTCATGCCATGCACTTGTGCACCTCAATTTTTTGCCATAAGCAGAAGCCATAAGAGTACTGAGCTACACAAAACTGTTTGTAAATTGAAGATACACCTATTTACCAACTACCTTTGTTACATTTGCCAGGAATCTCGCAATGTTACAGGAGAATAGCCTGCTAATACACTGCAGACTGAGTGCATGGGAAAAGAACAACAAAGAAAAATCCACAAGTGACATCTATCATCTAGGTATGATTTCTCTCTGTGTAAAGCTAACAGAATCATAAGCTACTACTGACACAGAGGCAGCTGAAAATGTGAACTGCAGCAAGAGACATAATGCAGATAAATGTCCCTTTTTTGTGCTCTAAAGAGTTCCATAGGCTCTTTCTTCTAAATCCTTTCAATTAATTACACTGTCTAGTAGAATCCAGCATTTTTTGCAAAGGCTAAATTTTCTTTGTCGCACATTGAGCCTAGTTTCCCCTTCCCCAGCCCCACCAGTTTAAAGAGAAAGTGGCTATTCTGTGAAGACTATGGAATCTACATCTAGAAACATGCTCTGGGCAGTAAACAAAATTACTATGGGCTACGAGTTGTACCTATACTTAAGCACACAGGAATTAGTTCAAACTTCTCAGCACTCAAATACACATTTTTATGTAGCAGTACACTGATTACAGTTACTGTTACTATCTCCTTCTAGAGCTAGATTTGTTGCTATTTTAAGGTCTAGTTGTATGATTACATCTTCTGACAAAATAAAGCCATCATCACCCAGTTCTTTCAGGCATACACACTACAGAAAGGTACAGTAAGTACAGCTAGGCATCATTTGTATAATTATTGAGGATTTTTGGCATGGTAGTTTAGATACAGTTCCTAAGAGAGCCGGAACACCATTAGGAGGAAATATCACCATCAAATTTGTTTTCAAATTAAGACAAGTGCAAAACTAGGCACATGCACGTTCATATGCAGAGCCTTGCTCAATTGTAGAAAAAAGCGATGACAACTTTTGCAAGCAGAGGTGGCTAATTGTGATTTGACCTGGGGATACTAAACACTCAGTTATAAACAGGCTTTGCTGACGTGAAGTCACTATTGCAGTGGCACAGGAATGACTTCGTGCTCACTGGAGCAGCAGCTCTTCAGGGAAGGGAACAGTGAATTCTGGAGAACCAATTTGTTAAACATTGCTGAAGGAACACAGCAGAGATGTGGGTGTTCAGTGCTCTGATTTAACAGTCATTTGAAATGAGTATGAATAGACAGCATTACAAATCAGCAGGCTGTGCCTCAACTGAGGAATTAATCAGTGTGTCGTGATTTCTGGGAAGTAGCACTTAATTCAGTGGACAGAGAACTGCCCCAAAACAAAAGGACATAAGAGGAGGGAAGGAAGAACCTCTGTGGACTAATGTCTGTCTTGTCAGTCACAGAGGAAAATTAACGTTATTGTTATTCCTTTAGAAATATTTCAAGTAATTATGTCCCATTTACTTTGGTGCCAAACAGTGCTTGCTAGAGTCAGGTCTCCTCTACTGCAAACAGCAGTACTCTTTAGCCTGCAAGTTTCAAGGTCACGCAGTATTGAACTTGCAAACGTGTTGGCATAAAGAAGGTAATAAATGTTGTCAACAATACTGACATATCTTCCTGAAATAATCCATCTTTTAATTTTCATTTTCATTAGATAATTCAAATGATTTTTAAATGTGTCATGACACAAAACAGAGGCTATAAACCTACACGTTTCTCAGTTAGGGAAAAGTTATTCTTATCTGTGAGCTACTTAGAAATCTGATAACAACTAAAATAAGTACTGTCATTTGACAGAAAAAGGAATCCAAGACACACAAATGAAAAAATCTTCTACCTTAAATAGACAGAAGATATGCTTGAACTGTACAGTGTTCTGGGATCTGCACACTGTGCACACACCCCTCTGTCTTAGAAAAGAAAAACTCAGAAAAACTTTGTCCTCAGTGCACAAAGTCCAGTATGGTGCATCAGAACACCAGCCAGTTCAACATTGTCTTTCTCAACTAGTCATGTTTTAAACACAGACATACGTAAATTTTAATGTAAATATTTTAATATACATTCAGTACTTTCTTCTTCTGTACCTTTCATGACCGTTTTGGTACAAGTAAATCTAGCTAAACCCATCTTCATTTTTTTGGCATTGTGAGGTCAGAGACTGTATGAACTCAAACCAATGATTAACAATTGTTCTTAAAGCAAAACAAATCAATTTCAATAATTATACCTCATAGAATTCAGTCACTTTTTCCTGTCTCTTTTTAGTGCAGTTGATAAAGTCTTGCTTCTGTTTTCATTTTAAAATAAATTGTTTTGATTACATACATTTGGAGATTTTTCCTTTATTAAGTGAATTATAGCGAGATAGATAGATTTCTAGATAGAAATCACTGCATCTTGAACCTGGAAAAACACAAACCAATGGATCCCAACTTCAGTATCCCATTGCTCTTCAGAACCATTAAAAATTACTTCAGTTTTGATTTGGATGCTCAATATATTAAATTAGCACTTTGTTCCACAGGAATAGAGGCCACTGGACAGAGGGAAACTTTTTTTGCTTATGCAACTTGTTGGACACCTGAAGCATTTCAAAAGATTTCCTTGCCCAGGAGGTCTAGGATAAAAAGCTACTTCTTAGAAATATGTACATTTGACCTTAAAGTCTTGTGGATGAGAAGTGTATGCAACAGTAAAAGCAGGAAAACCAGTTTCCCACTTTTAATCTGGACAAGACAAAACTCCACTTGGTCTCCAAAAAGTGAAGTTACCTGATTTTTACTTACATTGTGCTCTCAGGGACTTCTGTATCCCAGAACTCACTACTGGGCTGTAGTTTGGGGAAAGAATTCCTCCAGAAAATCCAAAATGATGGAGTGAAAAAGGCAGCAAAATTGTAGCCAAATAGAAAACATTGAACATTGCAAGAAGCATTACAAATACATACAACTGGATTTTTGTTTTTAATAGATTACAGCTGGCCACTTTGTCTGCTTTGCTCAGTTCCTTTTTTATCCTCTCTCATTGCAGCTTTGACTCTTTTCCTATCTACTCCCCAAACTAAGGCTAAATGCCAGTGACATTTGATAGCTGAATTGCAGTTCCTAAGGCCAGTCTGGATATGAATTCAGATCCAAAGTTCAACCCAAAATAATGAAAAACTTCCAGAAGTTTCACAGAAATAACTCTGGTTATTTCAATGTCTTTCCTTTTTAACACCACTCTTTTAATTTTTTTGTAGATTCATATACATTTATCAGTACTCCACTATTAACATCATCTTCTGTTGAAGTTCCATACAACCTAGGTTCCTCACAGAAAAGCATCAGTCAGTATTTTCCATACATGTNGAAAAGCATCAGTCAATATTTTCCATACATGTGTGTAGTAAGTAAAATGAACATTACTGTGAGATTTTAGGGACAGAAAGGTCATAAAGGCAAAGATTTTCATAAACATTATACACAAGAGAAAAACAGGCCAAGATTTGTCACCATTTAGTTATAAAGTTGAAACCTACACTCATATTCTAAAACCTGAAATGTTCGTAGTCCTTAAGAATCTGACTACAAACACTGTTCTTCCAAATCTGATAGACAAAGGATAGTACAAAGGGCTGAGAAAGGGAAATAGAAAGACCCACCCCAGGCAGGAAAAAACGTTAGGAGTTTTCCTGCAGTAGCTTCAGGCATTTTTGCTATGTATACATTCTCTTTGTTTCATCTGTTCTAGGAAGATGATGCACCATACGAGCAATGCCAATATTTTGTTTGCCCAATACTGGGTCAAACAGATGTGCCTGCATGGAATTTTTATTGAAAATCTCATGTAACTAAAATGTTTGCATGGCAGCACAAAGATACAAGGCCAAGTATAGAGACACACTACAGTTTATTCTGCCTTACTAACCAACCACAACAAGTAGATGAAGGAAGAATTGTCATACAAGAATATGTTACTCTCTGTTAATAAAGTAAATGACCAAAGCTACATTTCAAATTTATTAATTTAATAATTCAAAATATTAAATAATTATTAAATAATTAACAATTAAATTATTAACTTACAAATACTTCAATTACCAAGTTTATCCTAATAGACCAGCTTACTTTTTAACTATTAAAAAATTATAGAAAAAAATAGAAGACAACAACTGGATCAAATAAATTGATTACTCAGGAGTTGGTAAAGGACTGAAGAATATTTTTGTAAATTGCCATTTTGAGCCTAGGCAAGACACTTCAACTATTTGGGTTCAGATATTACTTGTCCTTCAAATACAGCCTTAAGGATTTTTCCCCATCTTTAAATTTTCAGGTCCCATTTCTCAACATTTTCACCTCTCTCATTACTATTTTTTTCTATATAAAAGTATTAAAGCCTGTAATAACTGAACAAACCTTGGCAGACTCATTCTTTATCACTGCATTTTAGGTCATCATTTGATGGCTGTTTTCTATAAATACCTTTAACTCATGCACACAGCATCTCCCCCAGTTTCAACTCACTCAAATTACTGAACTTTAAAATCAGGACTGTGATCTGGGACAGTCTGGCTTTAACAGAAAAACCATCACTTCTTCTTGAATAAAGACATTGCATAACATAAAGAGTTAGATTGCTCTTGATGTCTGTTGGAAACAGAATCCAATACAGAGTCCATGACTGAGTTCTGCACTGGACTAACTTCTAGAAATGGGCAAGTTCCAGCCTAAAAATGGTATAAACATGATGGCTAGCCATGACATTCTTGCTAAACTTCTCTTAAGGAAAAATGTAAGATTTATGAACAAACATGAACACAGAAAAACCTAAATGAAACTTCCAAATTGAACTATGCACTGATTTTCATTTTGATGAGGACCAAAAATACCAACCTTGCCTCCCACTAAGATGTCAGTCACTCTTTTGTTAACAACATAGATGCTCTGCAGAACCCAGAGTACAGTCAATGATATTAAACCAAGCTCCCAATTTTTTTTAGTGGGCTATTGGTTTAAGCAGAGAGACTGCCAAATGTGGCAGGAAGCAGATTCCTATTTGTGAATATTCCTGTAAAAGTTTTGATAGCATTCAAAAAGCATGAAAAAAATCTTGTGCTTTATGTCTGATTCAGCTCATATTATTAGGTTAGTAATTTTGTATGGGAATCTTGAATGGTCTCTTTGTGCACGTTGGGATTGTTTCTTTCATGTTGTACATACAGTGCCTTTGAGGAATGCTTCGTTCACTTGAAAACAGTCCTAGAAACAATGTTTTGTTTACCACTCTGCCCCTTGTCAAGTTGCTTTAGAAGTAGAGAAGGAGAGCTGATTCAGATAGGGATAGCTTCCTAGTACATTCACTTTTGATTAAAAACAATATTATTCCATTTTATGCGCTAGGCAAAAAATTCTGCTCTATTAACAGTCTATAGCACCCTAATGAAATCTGGCAGAACACAGAAGGAAAACTGGGTCCCTACTGAGTTCTCTGAAGGAGCTAGAGTCAAACAGAGGAAAAACACGGGTAAGATGTTAAGCAGGAGCGCTCAGACACAAACCTGACCACAAAGAAAAATGAAAAGCTTATTCTATGGGGTAAAAGGTTTCTGTTGTAAATAATAATATGACACTTTCAATAGAGGCTTATTAAACATATTTTTTCTGCACCATTTCTGAGTCATATTCCTTTGTCTATTACTACAAACATAGTGTCACCAGTTAGTTTTGCCTAAGTAGCCCCCACTGGCTTGTTTAAACTGGAGCATTCCTTTTTAAAGACTCATTTCTTTTTTAGTTACTTTGCATGCAGTGCGAAACAGTGCACGCTCTACTAAAACAGAGCTGCACAGGAGGAGGCCAACTGCATAATAATTCTTGAAGAGACTGACAATAGCTGGAATTAAATTATGCTTTCATTTTTCTTATGTGTTTCAATCTGATTTGTCTTAATAGCATGTTTGCAACACGTTAATTATCAGGACTTGACACTGTACAGTTGGCATTTAGTAGAAGAGTGATTTGACTAGGAAAGTGAAATCTAAATAACTTATATGCACACAAAAGCTTGGCAAAAGATTAGATTTGCAATTAAGCAATCTTTACTGCATTACCTACTAAGTCAGCATTTCTAAAAATGACCATCATAAACCATCATGTCTCAGATATCCTTTCATTTGTCTAGTGGTCCTACAAAATCATTAGAGACTGCACAAAAATCTACCTATTACATAAAAGCCAAATGAACAGTTAAACACAAAAAATCCACAGAGAAACCTCCAAGCTGAGCTGAGACCTGTTACGGTGTGAGAGTCCTGTCATTGGCCTGTAAGTGGGAGAGAGACTCCACACCAAATGCAGCACCAGCACTTCTCTGAAGTCAGTGAAGCTGTACCTCTTATGGCAGGTTTGATTTTGGCTCACTTAGGTACAGAATACACCAAGGAGGGGACAAGAGCAATCTCAAGTGCTGAAAGCAACATATTCATGCATTCCTCAAGTAATCAGAAATTAGACTAAAATGTTATTTTAAAAAAGAAGTGAGAAAGAACTTGCTGACATCAATTTGTCTTTGAAATATCTTTAAGTAGTATAAAAGGCTTCCCATGATACTTCTGTGAATTGTCTCTCTCACCCAGATCCTAGGTGTCAACTAGCCTCAGTTTCAAATATATTCCAAATTAAACACTTTGCACTTCCTTCCTGAATGTGTTCTTTTTGGGGGTGGGTGTGCTGGACAGTTTGGCAGAAAGGATTTGCTGTAATTAGACAAACACTTCAGGAGAAAGAGCTGAACAGATTTTCACTGAACTGCTGTACCTAGTTAGATTTGTGCTTCTGCTAATAACAACCTCTACCAGTTTCAACCCTAAAGATCTGAGATGCAAAAGACAGCATGAATAATTCAGTGAGCATGGGGTCCTGAACCTACCTTTCCTTCCATAAAGAGAGAAGTAATGCACCTCAGGTATAAAGTTTTACTCTAACAGGGCTTAATCTTTCTTTCTCTTTCAGTGCTCTGTTACTAAGTGCTGTGTAGGTGTGAAAAGCTGTATTACCATGTAATTTTGTTGGGATCAGACTTCCAATTACCTGCTTTGCTTCATGTTCATTTACACAGAATGATCAAAATCTGTTTTATTTCCTAACAATAGCAAATTTTGCTATAATTACTTTAAAATGGAAATTTAAGGAATAGTGCCCTGGTTAATTCACACATGGCACCTATCCACACAAGAATAAAATACCATGTTATTTATTACCTTTCTCATAATGAACTTTGTAATAAACAACTGAAAAACTAATTTGTTTTTTTACAATGGCAAACCTTTGAATAGAGAAAATCACAGAGTCGAACACAGAGTGCAGTCCTGTGTGGTAAGTGGTCTCCATAGCAACCAATAGATTTTATGCTAAGTCTGGCCTTTAAAAACATTTCACGTTTACCACCGAGAAAAAGATGGCCTTGATTTAAAAATGATACAACAAGTATCTTGAACGTGCATGCCTTCTTTTCTCTCTTGCAAATAAAATTAGCAGACGTCCCTTTAACACTAAATCCTCTGAGAGCTGCGTGTCATCATTGACGTATGTGTGGGCCTCCTTGAGGCTTGGAAATTTTTTTCCTTGCATATCATTGCAAGACTTGAAGCCCTTTCCCCCCCATTTACCCCTCCTTGTTTTTCTCTATCCAGAACAAAAATAGAACATCAAGTTCTTATCTCAGTCAGTGATCATGGTGACAGTGAAAATATTATTGCATGCTTATCTATAGCAGTTTCAATCTTACAAGCTTACAATAACTTGCAATAATGGAAGAAGTAGTAACTATAGCTGCAACGCCTGCTACAGCCTAATTTACTTTCACTCCACATTCAAGTGACTGAAGCCCCTAAAAGGAAATGTATTTTTAATAAAGAAAGATTCCAACTTAAGGACGTGTGTATGTAATTATTGACAATGATATGCTATAAAGAGTTGTATGATTACAATCATTAGCACTTAATGAGAATTTTGTTTGCAACACTAGATTTTGAGTAACAGGACATGAGGGTAGACGTAGAGATTTATAACTGAATTTATCGTTATCTTTTCAATTCTTATAACCTGACAATATAGGGTACATGACTTTAACACTTAATCCAAAGCAGAGCTTGAGAGCTTGCATGCTCAGGTTATTCCTCTTGGCATGGGTGTGGGATGCCTGCTTTCCATTGATTAGGAATGCAGCCTTGAAAGCTTTGGATGAGTAGGAGGGGAAGATACAGAGATTATTTGTTGCTATTCCTGTAAAGGTAATTTCAACATGCATTCAGTCATCATCGTGACAGTAATAGCACTTCATACGTAGCCTTTCACATCGTGGAATGTTTGGTCTCTGTGTTCCATTCCATCATGAATGCAGTAAAAGCATCACTCCTACCACACTGATTGCTTTCTCCACAATTTCCTTTTTGCAAAGTACACTTTCTTTTCACTCTAACTTTAGAAAGGTCCTGTGTTGAGCCTCAGTGAAGAGGACATCAAAGAGTCAAGTTCTGTTTGCCATGAAATAAGACAATATAACAGAATTTATTACCCTTTTTGTTTTTTTCTACTATGTGCTATTAGACTTAGGTTTCTCTAAAGATGATCATCTGTGCAGCAACAAAAATTAGAGCCTCCACGGTGATGGAAACAGGCAACAAAACAGAAGCTAAAAGCTTCTGTATGAAGAAGCGTGATCCCCAGTACATCTCTAGAGAAGACAGAGGTTTGTCCCCTGTAGAAAATAAATATGCTGCAAACCTAGTGAAGATACAGACAGCACAGCCACAGGGCCAGAGAATTCTCAGGTACCACAGTAGGGAAAGGCAGGGTAAAGACTGCCTGTCATTCCTTTCATTTCTTGCATCAGGATACACTAAGCACATTTAAGGGGAATAATTAATCACAATAACAATGTGTGATGGTATGCCAATGAACTCTTGCTTATGGTTAATGCTGTAGCACTGGTGTATCCTCACCACTGCTGCCACCCGCTCCTCCCATGCTTTTTTCTTCCACACAGATGGAGAAACACCGTGCCAGAGTTATGATTAGCATAGGGTTGGAGTTATCAGAAACAACTGAGCAGTTCCTGACAGACCACTTTTCTTATTCAGAAGAGAAATCAGAAAGACACGTACTGCAACTTCATTGCAAAAGGATGAAAAATGCAAGCAGAATGTTCCAAGGGAGGGTCCCACCTGTCAAATACTTCCCTTGGCTCCTGATGTGCAGGCAGACCTCCACAGAACTAGTAAGAACCTGAGATCTGTATTCCAGACCGAGCAGCACTACAATTTCCCTGGGAGTTGTGGTCTTAAAGTATGCCTTCATGCCCTGCTTTGAAGGGAAAAACTGAGTATTAATACTATGGGATGCAACAGTATTTCAACAAGCTTACAGGGATACCACTGCAAAAAAAATCTTATGCAAAATGTAGGATAAAAGATGATGGTATTGTATTAGCATGCCTCCTATCCAGAATCTCCTTCCTTCACATACTCCTAGAAGCTAATTAATTAACCCTTTTTTTTAAAAAAAAACAACCCACTTACTCTCTTATCATCATATGTACTTTTAGCAGCTCTGTTTTGATTGTACAGACCTTTCATTTTCCCTAGTTCTCTAAAAGAAAAATTCCACATGGCCAATTCTAAAATGCAAGGGAATTGATATGTTCTGAATTAAATATCTGCTCTTGTTTTGTATTATTTAGAGAGACATACATACCTAGAGAAGTGTTCCCCTAACATAGGAGTTTCTAATATTGACTCATAGATATTCTAGTGAATAAGCTTGAAGGTCTGTGTTCAGGAAAAATTAAAAAGATAAAAGACCTGAAACTCTCATAAGGCAGATTCAACAGCCTTTTTTTGTTGTTTTTAACTGGAGATGCAGCAATGAGATCTTTTTTCAAGCATGGCAGCATACTGATCATATTTGAAAGTGGCAACTTGTCATTAAATACCTGTCAAATATTCCAGCTCTCACAGTTAATAACAATATAATATTCACTGCCTTGAGAGAAAAAATGTCAACATAAATTTGAATTGGGGGGTGAGAGGGAGCAAGACAGTAGGCACAGCCACTAACCATCAAAGTCTACACACTATGTCAGACCAAAGGTCCACCAGCTGCTATCCAGGATAAAAGTGGTCACTCAGAACTATTTTAATAGATATTATAAAAACTTGTAAATGGACCAACTTAGAAGATCTATTTTATTATGCCACTGCCTCTTCCACACAGAGAATATGTGGTTGTTCTAATAAAAACAGTTGATTGTTTTACATAATGAAATATCCGAGACCCTATTAACTTTTACATATAAACTGTTTTAATGTAGATGTGTCAGGAACCTGAAAATAAAGCTTAGTGATAGCTCTAGGATTAAGCTCTTCTCACTTAGTTAGAAATGCTAACTTTGATTATAAATTGCTTTTAAAGAGCAAAGCATATACTGTAAGTCCTCTCAATGCCTCCTACTAACTGACATCAATAAGGCATCTGGGACAAGTGTATGCTAGTAATTCATCTTAATAATCTGTCAGCAAAGCTGTCCTAATAGGATGTGTCTTTCATTTTGATTAAAATGACCCTCTGAAACGTGGTCCTCATAGAAAGTTGACAAGCAGAGGCAAATTTTGAACAGCCTGGCACTTCTAATTTTATCTCTGGAAAATGAAAGTGCTGTTAAATACTCTTACATAACTACTCCCTCTGTTTGGCTGTCTTTGCTTAGCTTCTAGATGAAGAACTTGTCTATACCCTCTTTGATGATCAATAATAAATAGTCCTCTTTGGTCCCTTTTGGCCATTCTTTCATTTTTCATTTTCTGCCTCCATGGCATGATTTCTAGTATTGCTTGGGAGTGCCAGTAATTCAATACAGTAGTTAAATGAACTACATGTTTTCTTAAACATACAGCCATGCTATGAAAACACTTCTCATACCATCTGGAAGGCTTGAATCTTGGGATTTTTTCAGTGTATGAGCTGATGGGGTACATCATGTTGTCCCAATAGACGTACATATTAAACTCTTTAATATTAGATTTTTATTGTGCTGCCTTGCCATGATATTTCTTCAGGAAACTCTTTTGTCCTATGCCCTAGGACTAATCATCTTGAACTGGTAACAAAAACAGATCTAACATTTACTGTAAGAATGTAAGACCACAGATTTGATATTAAAGTTGTCAACACAGACTTTCATGAGTTTTCTCATTAGACTATAATACACTCCACTTTATGATTCCTGCCACACATAAAATGCAATTTCAGTGTTACTATTCTAGCTCAAGTTGCGTGTATATTAGAAAACATGGATAGTACCTTTAGACTCGTTTTAGGCATCAGGTAGACCAAAAGTTGCATCAAGAAAAAAGCCCTGACTTGGAAAGGCTGGAAAGACAGTCAGGGAAAGAAAATGTTGCCAGTAGGCTGTCAGTAGGAAGACAATCACTGAGTAAATAGTAACACCAGCTGAAAAATCCATTAAAAAAAAAAAAAAGCACCAATTTTTTGCTTTTCAACTACCTCTCACAAATTGTTAGAAAACAGGTTCTAACACTTCAGCTAGCTCAAATGAAAAAAAAAAAAAGAAGAAGAACAAGATACAGAAGTATTTTTGAAAGGTTATGCAAATTTCTTCCTCCACAATTTTGGAAGGGCTAGTTGGTAATTTCATTCATGCTCTACTTAAAATAATGGGAGAGTTTGGGCCTGTTCCAAGACAACGTGACATAATGCATAACATATGTTTCGTCTTGAACATACACATGCTGCATTCCCTTTTTACTTTTCTAATCCCATACCTATATCCTGCCAGCATCAGCCTTAAAAATAAAAATGATGAGACAGAACTGTCCCACAAATTCTAATTTACTGTCTTTGCACATGAAGACTAATGAATAATAAGGTTTTGAATAATAATTCAATATCACGAGCATGGAAATATGGGACAGAAAAAGAGAAGAAATATTTAAGTTCAGGTAGCAGTTTTAATACTGTTTACCTCCCTAGATAGATCTGCTAAAGACAGCTTGAAACATTTTTTCTCCCTCTTTCTGTGCTAAAACTAGAGTTCTCTGTAATGTGCAAGACAATTCCTTGACCATCATTTTATCTTTGGGTCAGCTGGAGATAAAGAGTTCATATGTATCAAACATAAGAAGTTCCAGATTCCTCAACTCTGTGTTGGGTAATGACGTGAGTCACAGAATCAGGCTTTGTACACCTTAATCTTATACTACAATAGTAATATGCTACCACTCTTCCACAGTGTAGCTTTCCCTGATAAAGGACTGGGATCTTGGACTGTAGTTCTACATAACTATGCAGCATTACAGGGGATTTTCATCAGAAAGCAAAGGAAAAAGGTATTTCCTTCCATCTCCTCCAGACTCACCCTTCTCGTGGTAGCCTCCCCTCTGCCCCTTCCTTTTGGCCAGCCTTTCAGGATCCAAGCTGAAACATGCCACAGAGGGGTGGAGCGTGTGTGTGTTTGGAGGGGGGCTAGTTCTAAGGACAAACATGGATGCTAAGTATAGTCAGAGATCTACTAATTAAAGGAAACAAGCTGGGAACACACAGCCAATGTGAAAGGAAAAGCAGGGACCATAACCTGTTGTAGGAACATGCACAAAACTGCACCAAAGACAGAATAAGCAAAAGAATGGAGCAGAAGGCGGGATACAGCTTCCTTTTAATAAAGGCAGCAGTCTGATATTAAGCTGGATTTTCATATCTGTTTCCAGTCTTCCAATTCTGAATGAGTGCTAGGATCAGATTTTGGATGAATACCTAGAGTATTCAATGGAATGTTCTACCCCTGCATGGACTCCACTTCTTTTGTCTGGCCTAGGATATCAAAACCCATCCTGAACAAAGTTTCTTGTCATAAATCACACACGGATGCTTGAAGCAGTAAACCAACACTGTTTCTACTCTCTGCAAGAGGAAGAGGAGGCTTACATAACCTACAGAGCCAAAGGGGAAACCTGCCAGCCTGCCCTGGACAGGACTTCCAAGCATCAGATGCACAATCTCTGCAAGTTTCTTCCCCTGGCAGAAACAACTAAACAGTAAAAATGCTATTTCTACTGATACTTCCCCTCTCCACAGAAATTGTGTTTGTAGTATGTAACTGCCACAGATTGGCATCAACGTTCCTGCTCTTCAGAGAAAAAGACAGGCTGAAGAAAGAAATAGATCACTGAAGGAGCAAGGGAGAAGCCAAGCATGTCCTGCTCCAAAAGGGAATTAAAAAAACAATTAAAAATTAAAAAGTGAGCCACAGATTCCACCTTCACAGATAAACTATAAGTGCTTGTTGTCACAATCACTCCACAAAAGTAAAAGATTTATGAGGGAACAGGCAAAGCAACAGAATTTATGCTCTCTGAAGTACCCAATCCTCCAAGTACCTTGCCAGTAAGCTAAGCAGAACTGTGTGAAATTGTACACTCCAGGTGATATTCAGTAACACTGCAGAATTTTTCAATTTAATTTCATCAAATGTCTTAAGGGGAAAAAGACACCTTAAAAAAATCATAAAAGCTCAACTGTTAAAACAACATTTTCAAAATATATTTTTAATTATTATTCTGTTGACTTATTTTGAATTTTTCTTCTATTTCTATTAAAGAAGACCTTCAAATATTAAAAAGCAATCAAATAATAGAGAAAACAATTTACAAAAACCTCACTTAACCCCCTATAAAAGCAAGATAGATTTTAAAATTGCAAAGAGATTAAATATTTGTCATCATTCCAGCTCCAGCACTAACAGGCTGACACAACTTTTTTCTTTCTTTATACCACAGAAAATCTAGGAACATTAACCCCTGAGTTATATTAGCAAGGAGGTGCTTGGTCCCCAACCCCGAAAGCACAGAAACAAGTTGTCCTTTACACTTGAGAGGCTGAATACTAGGAGAAATATTGGCTCTAAGAGCATAGCATGTGAGGGGAGAGACAATTCATGTTTACTTCAGAACAAAGCATGTAAAGAGGAAAGGAGAACCTTTTCATCAAATAGAATGAGCCACACTGGAGCTCAGAAATCAGTTTTCTGGTTTTGGCTCTACCTTCATGCTCTCTGGGAACATCAGCAAGTTCTTCGAATTTCTGTCTGCTTTGATTTACCCCCATTAAAAAAAAAATATGATCATTCCTTTATGAAACAATTCAAGATGTATAGATGAAAAACTCTGTAACAGATATTAAATGATTTTCTGCATTTTGCCTAAGATCCAGAGTCTTAAAACCTTCTTTAATTCACAGTTCAGTGAATTATCCTGAAACATAAAAGTCTTTGGATAAAAACATTTGCATTTAGATACATTTAACCTTACATTAAAACCAAAAGATGAATAATCCTTTAATGCTCCTGTCATATTTATTAGCTCTGCTCAAGGTGAGCAAAAGCTCTTGGGAACAGCTGTGCCAGACATTCTTTCCCTTCCCCCATTCACTATTTTTTCCTTTCTTTAACTGCAGGAGTTCAGTCCTGGCACTGTTTATTCATACTAGGTTTTTCCCTCCTGGCACAAAAATCAGAATGCAGCAAAGACATAAGGGATGACAGATAAAAGAAATAAGACTTACACTAAATTAACTGTATACAGAATGAAAGAGAGACATTCTGTTGTTCAGAGACACATTCTGACCAATTCTATCATTAATCTCTACATCATTAAATCCAAAGATTCTCTCCCAAAGCTCAGCCTAATTATTGTTTCTATTTGTCCTCTCAGAATCATTTAGGTTGGAAAGAAGCTCTTGAGAGCATTTAGTCCAACCCACTGCTCAAGCAGCATTACCAAAAGCAGGTTTCTCAGGGAGGTGCCCAGCCAAGTTTTGAGTATCAAAAAGGTCAGAGACCCCACAGTTCCTCTAGACAACCTATTCCAATGTTGGACCACGTGTACAATGAAAAGTGTTTTCTTGTGCCCACTGTCACTTGTTGTATCACTGGGTGCTACTGGGAAGTTGGACTCCCTCATCTGTATTCCCTCCCATAAAGGCATTTATATATGTTTATGAGATCCCCCAAACCTTCTGTTCCACAGGCTAAACAGTCCTGACTTTCTCAGGCTCTCCTCACAGTAGATATGCTCCAGTCCCTTAAGCATCTTCACAGTTCTTGCTCTTCTCAGTCCTGGGAGTCTGTATCTTTCTTGTATGAGCAAGGCCAGAACTAGACACAGCACTGCAGCCCTGTAGAACAGAAGCATCACCACCCTTGGCTTGCTGGCACAGCAAGGGAGAAGCAAGGGAGCTTTCTAACACAGCCCAGGATTCTGCTGGCCTTCTTTGCCCCAGGGGGGCATTGCTGGCTGTCATCCCACCATCTGTCAGGACCCCAAGGTGCACTCCACTGCAGAGCTGCTTTTCAGCCAGTCAGCTGCCTGCATGTACTGGTCCCTAAGGCTGTTCATTCTCAGGTATAGGACTTGGCACCCCTCTTTGCTGATCCCAGCCCATCTCAGGCTCCTCTGAATGACAGCACCATCATCTGGTGTATCAATCACTTCTCCCA
This sequence comes from Cyanoderma ruficeps, assembly GCA_008694505.1. Lineage (NCBI taxonomy): Eukaryota > Metazoa > Chordata > Aves > Passeriformes > Timaliidae > Cyanoderma > Cyanoderma ruficeps. The sequence goes on along the minus strand of VZDJ01007747.1, from coordinate 4,213,596 downwards.
ATTATAACCTCATAATTTGGAGATGGTGTAAATTTGTTCTATCATCCAGGTTCTAAAAAAAGATGTTAAATAGGGTGGTCCTCATACTATATCATAGAAGTCATTGAGAAACAATCTGTGGAGAATACATAGACACACAGGTTAACTTAATTTTCTTTCACAGGCCTCAGAATATATTCTATGGAAAAGAATCTGCTTGTTCCATCATATTTACTTGAATCCTTGCAAAGATTTATGCTTGTCAGTACAACAGAAGGGAAGGAAACAGAGTAAAAGAAACAGTTATGAGATTATACTACATTGACCTATTGGTGGGCAACAGCTCTATTTATAAAAAAAGAAGTACAAAGGAAAAACATTATGAGGAGAATGAGAACAGGAAATGAAATGAGCAAAAACTGTGGAAGATGGAAGAATGAGCATGCCACCAGCATGAGAAAGGAACAAGGACAACTTGCCATCAGCACAGGTTCTCTTCTGTGGCTGTGATCTGCTAAGGTCTCACAGCTCACTTACTTTCCAAAATTTGATTGTTACAGATATTTCTTTCTTTTACAGCTCAATGATGACGGCTACAGAGTATTGCTAAGACAACATCTACACCAAAAAGCCCTCAAAATACTCCTCGTTCCTTCTCATTTTTCCCTTCTGTTTTGACTATTAGAGATACGCTCAGAGTTTCACAGCATGAATGCCATTGGTAAAGTGGGATCCCGTTCCTGATTGCAGAGAACATAAAATCTTCAACTGAAAGTTTTTCATCAGCTACAGTGTACTAACATCCATTATGACTAATTCTTTTCTTTGTATCAGTCCTACAATCAGGGATAAAATAGCCCATAGTTTTACTGCTGTTGTTGCCAACTGAGCCAGCAGTCTGGGGCACTAACTCCCATCACATAAGTCCATCTGCCTCTAATCTATTACCAGAAATGACTAATAATTGAATGATTAACAGTATCTACTAAGATACATTAATTGAACACTTATCATTGTCCCTACCTCCTTCCGACTATCTACCTTGGTTGAAGGTACATCCTCCTAAGATCTGTTGGCACAGTTGTACCTTGAGTTGCTTCCTAACAAGGCTGTTCCAAAATTATTTGGGTTAGTTTGGATACACTCTTAATTAGTTTCTCAATTTTGAATAATTTTGACTGAAAAACACAATAGAATATTAACCTGTTCAGTCATGGAAACTGATCAGACAGGACAGAATCCTATTAACCTGTCCTGAATTCAGTAAGAGCATTATGTCTAACTGCAATCTCACTAGCAGCAGAAACCTTCTACATTACTTCAACCTTGTCATCTTCTAGATAAAATGAAGAAAAATCTTTTCTAGCAGTATTTTTGTATGATGGATAGTGGGCATTTAACTCCTGCATTCCCCTTAAAAACTCCTCCTCTGTATAATCAGCTTAACCTCAGCATCTGATTTTCATATCTAGACTTAGTATGAGCACTCACCATAACAGATCTGTTTTAGCAGTAATATGATTTCACCTTTAAACTTAAGATGGAGAGAGCAACTGGTGGCATTACTGGGTGTACTTACATAGCAAGGTCTTTCTCTCATAACCTTGAGAATTTTCTTCATCTGTCTTTATCTCAAAACCTTGAGAATTTTCTTCATCTGTCTTTATCTCAAAACCTTGAGAATTTTCATCCTGCTGCTGAGAATGGGGACAGAGAGCATTTGGGTGGGCAGCTGGTTAAGGCCAACCTGGCACTGTACTAGAGTGGCATGGAAAACATGATGATGATACTAAAATTTGCAATTCATACCAACAAAACAAAATACTGGCCATAGAACTTAACCTTGACTACACGCATTCCAAAGTATTGAGAAGTATAAACAACATTTTTCATTACAGCTGCAGATCTATTGTTACATGTGGCAGAATTCAGAGCTTGCTCTTTGGTGGCCACATTTGTTTGGATAGTATCATGAACCCCATCTCATTGGGAAGCACTTCTGAAAATTCACATTTGATGGGAAAATATTTCTGTAAAAAATCTTAATGTTCACTCCTGTTCTGGTCAAAGAAGCCAAAAAAAATTTGGCAACATGACTTAAGACCTACTCTGAGGCATGAAAACCCTTTACAGCAAGAAATTTATATTTAAAAATATATATATATTTAAAAGTTTCTGCTGTAATGGCAAGCACAAAGAAAACAAAACATGTGAGGTTTACCTGTCACATAATAAATATGTATTCTGCTCTCAGTTATATGGCTTTAAAATCAAGCTAATCCAATGGACTAGCAAAGTTTCCCTGGCATGTACTGGTACAAGAGGGATGGAGGGGAAGAGCAAAAAGAAGTGCAGAGATGGCCAAACAATCCAGCATGACTTATTGCCAACTCTGTCCTCCCTGCATGGAATAAGATTAAGAAACATATTTTTTTATGTCACCTGGCATTAACTTTAACTACACAAATTTTGTTAGGCCGTTTTGCTAGTACAGAATTCATTACCATTTTTAGACATACAAAATGGAAGACACTGAAGGCTCTTTATTTTTTTGGATACAGCCTTGCCAGCCATATTATATGAAAGAAACCCTTTCAAGAATATTCCAGAATGAGATATTCCAAGTTTGCCAGTCCCAAGTGTACATATCATTTTTTCCATTTGAATGTCAAAAGGAAAGAAAGAGGAAAGCAAGACACACAAAACATACCAAACAAAAATTACCCTGATACAAACCCAAAACTCAAATCCAAATCTATTGTCATAAAATCCCAAGTCCAAGGTTACTACCTCTTCCATGTCCTTTTCAAGAAAATGAAGCATCCTTGACAGTTTTACAGTTGCTTCCATTAAATTTAATGTAGCTACATGTTTTGAGTTGCATCAAGCTGATCTCAAGAGGGATGACATCAGGATTTCTTTTCACATTTTGAATGCTACATGTAGCCATCTCTGTCAAGCACTCTAACAAAAAAGACTTTTAGAGGAGAGACTTCAGTCTTACACTTAGAAAAACCTTTGAGGTTCACCCAGTATTCTGTGGCACAGCATTCTGTTTTACATCTGAGATCTAGAATATTGGAAAGGTGCAAACAAATATTAGATCTTAAAAGTAATCTCTTCTGAGCAAAAAAAAAAAAGTCATTTTCATGGTATTCTTCCAACCTGGAATGTTTACCTTTTACAGGTGTTAAAATGCAGGAAAATGAAAGGTGTCTCCCTTTCTTTGTCACACATAACCAAAATAATCTATTCCTTCTCTCTGTTCCCAGAAGGCTGTGAATAAGAAAAAGAGTCTTATAATAGGAAAGAGCAGGATGTACTGAAGAGAATGAAGAGCTGCAGCCAGAGGGTTGCAGTTGCTGAGCACAGACTCCACTGCACACATATCACTGGTAAGTCTTACACTCCCCTATTCATGAAGCAACTCCAGCATCATACAGGAGGCACAGTCTGCTGCCTCTGCAGTGGCAGTCCTAGCAAATGCCTCATGTCATAAAATTGCCTTTGCTGGTACAGAAAATGATACCCCATTCTGAATACACTTTCAGGGGCTTCTAAGTGCATTATATCTCAAAATATACTAAATGTCTTTGCTTATTGAGAGACCTACACTCTTAGCTTAGGATTTGAAAGTCACGTTAAAAGCATGTTAGTTGTAATAATAAAGTGCTTTAAGTAGGGGCAAGCTGTCACTTGGAAACCTGTCTGCATTCAGTAGTAACCCTAGTGAGCCACATAAATATTCAGCTGATCATCAGGATACAGGACACTGAACACACCCCATAAAAGCCCTAGTGAACAGCCATGAAAATTTTACATTTACTTCTACACACTCTCTAAATACTGCTGAGACTCAGTTACCCTACCATTTAATGAACTCTACACCTGAAGAATTTACTGTGCTATAGGGAATGGTATCTACACAAACACATGATCATGTCAATCAGCATCCTAACATACGCCAGACCACAAAATTCCAGTATTGTAATAGTGCATTGGTATTAAAATAATTATTTCATGTGACCATACCAACTAGCAGTTTCTAAAGCTGTTAATAACATTAATTAGCAAAAAATTGAGACTTCCTATTTCAGGTGACTCTGTAAAAGTTGAAGTAAAGAGATTTCCTTTTCTTAGTTTAAATCTAGGAAATAAAATTTTTTACTTATTTTTTTTAAAACAGTAACTTTTGAAATAGTAGCATTTTCTAGGGATTAGTAACATTTTTATGGTGACAGATAAACACATACAAGATTAATTTACTAAGATATTTGGTAACATGGAAATTGGATGAATCTGTTACAATTGATCTGTCACCTTACCATATATTTAGCCGTCAAATCCATTTGTAACCTGATAAAATATAGTCCAAACATTGAATGCTGCTTTGGTGGATGTTTTGGCTAAATAGCTGAGGATACTGTAGCACAGATCATATCATATATCCTGTTTACTACAGCCCAAAGACAAAATTACAGGTTCTGGTATTTCAGTTATCCAGTATTCCTGTGCTCAGGAATTTTCCCATGGCTGTTTCTAATACAGAGAGGTTTAAAAGACAGTCTTTAGCAAGTTGGCCATACATTACTCTGGACTTAACTACACCAAGCCTACAACTTGGCACAAGAACTTAGAGTACCTCCATGGCCAAATTTTGGCCAAATTCTGAGGAGTCTGATCACATTAATTTACTAGAAACCTGATACAACAGCAGAACCCTGACACTTGGGTAATTACTCGGCAACTTTGAGCAAGTTAAGGTAGTTGAGACCAAAGATTCTTGTTCTTCTGTCACTTGCCAGATATGTTATTCTTCAAGCCCTCACAAACTTATATGCAAATACAGTAAGTGCTCTGCTGAAAGTTACACATTATAGCAAGAGAAAAAAGCATGTTCTGAGACACTTCAGACAGATTAGTATCAATTCCCCTTCATAACACAGTGAAATAAAGAAATAGCCTTAGCAGTGGAAGAAGAGAGAATTTCTATAATATTTTTCTGCTTTATGTGCTTTTATCGTGGATCAGCTGTGGTCTGCGATCTTTCAGAAGTATTTTGCACATGCTGTGTGGGTATTGAGGCCAACAACAGAGGGATGCAAACTGGGTGCATACTTCACCCTGTGTGTCAAGCCAATCTAGAACAGGCCACGTCAGCAAAACAGCAGTTTCATGAGATTTAAATTGTCTACATTCTATACATTGTATACATTCTATAATGGCACATACAGTTATTTAATTCTAAAATAAAGTCCTACACAGAAGAAACCAAGCCTTAGCTGTAGATATAACATACATTTATTTTGAAAACTAACAATGTCATATTTTGAATCAATTTCTAAAGGCAGGGCTGAATTCATCTGTACATGTTAGAATTCATCAATATCAGGAACATGCAATATTTACATATTCAAATGAGAAATGGCAAGAAAATCAGGAATAGTGAGACATGTCAAGACACAGCAGACATACTGTTGCCCACAAAGTAACCATAAATGCAACACCTATTCAATTCAAGCCTTAGCTATACCAAACGATATAATAAACTGCTTTGTTCCTGACAAAAGCATCAGCCTAGACGACCTATGATGAACCAAGCCCCTTTCTTACCTAGCTTGTCACTTTGCATGGGAGGAGTTTGAAATTGTGATACATTGTAGCTTCCAAAGGCCTTGTGCATTTAGCATAGGAGACAAAGCAAGGAACCCTAGAAATTTGGATTATTTTTAGTCAGTTATACTCTCATACTGCTATAAAACTCTGTTAATAAAGCAAAGAACCAAATATGCTACATATTGCACAAAGCTTTCACGTTTAAGAATTGCAATTTGTAAGACAAGAAGCAGATGATCAGGGAATTATAAGATCAGTAAGACACCAGTTTAATAAGCAGTGCTCTTGGTTCTGTGAGAAAATTTTGCCTCTTTTTTTTACATGCATCCTGACATAAAACTTAAGACAGGGTTTGTAATATGATTATAAGGTAGCTTTATGGATAATTATATGAAATACCTTCTAATCATGAGAAACAAACAGTGAAAGCAGAAAGCTGCTTGTGTAGAAATGAATGAGTGACAAGGCAGATCAGCAGCACCAGACAACAGGTGCCTCCAAAACCAAATTAAATACAATAGATAGGAAAGTGGACAGCCCTAAAGGTCTTGAAAGCGACAACTTTCAGGAACAATCTAGAAAATTATTCTCTAAGTTGGTTCTACCAAGAAAGTAAAGTGCTATTTTTCAGGGAATTACTACTTCAGCTGCACAAAATTCCATGAGTATCACATAGCTTTTTCTTCCCACACATGTCTCTTCTTTAAGAGGCTTAGAAAAGAGAGATAGCCATGAGTCACTCACTTTCTTTATTGGACTCAAATTTTTATGATTTAAAGGAGAGATAAATGGAAGAAGGCAAAAAGTAAAGAATTCTCTCCTGCCTCTAATGACAGCAGTTAGGACTTTGGAACCGTTTAGGTAGCTGCAGCCTCCAAAATGCACTTCCACAATCACCTGTTTTGACAAGATATGGGGTTTAAAAAAAAAAAAAGTGAGAAAGCTTAGCAAGGCAACTCTAAAGTTCTGCTGTGGCTGAAAGCATAGACAACAACGACCACCATCACTTTCACACCTGTAGCACATATGTTACAGCAAGAACAACACCTTATGGCAGAACTCAACTGTGTTGGGTTGTAAGGAGGCAAAGACCTCCTTACAAAACAATTTTAAGATTTTACCTGTTCATATCTTTCCCATACTCCAACTAAGTTGGTCTAAGCCTACAGTGGGACAGTATCTAACACAACAAACTTTCCAAAATACCAAGTAATTGCACTTCAGTAATCAACTAGCTTAGATATGTCTTGGGGAAGGTTTGGGATTGGGTTTTTGTGGTTTTAAAAAATTTTGGGGTATTTTGGTAGCTGTTTTTCGCTTGGGTTTTTGCATGTATGTTTATTTATTGGTTGTTGGGGGTTTGCCATAATTTTAAATTTGTTTAAATTTTTATTTTGTTGTCATTGCTGGTTTTATTTTTTTTTTCAAGAACAGTGAAGCTAGTGTAGAAGTCAAGATACCAAGAGCAGATACAAACCTTATCCAAATGAACAGGCAGCAGGCATGAAATATATCTGCAAGCACCATGGGGGATGGCGGTGTGTGCCCACTCCCCATGAAATGACGTTTGAAGAACAACATTTGAAAGTTAAAAACCCTGCCACTAATGCTCTGCACCCGACATCTGCAAAGAGATGCATTGCTGAGATTACCTCTGAGGTTTCCTCCCAATAATTACACCAAGTATTTAAGAACTTTCAAAGGATTTACAGAAATCATCTGTTTTGTTTGGGTCTTATTTTTCTCTAGAAAGTTTCTTTTACTACCCTTAGAAAATAGTCTAGCAGCAATGACTCCAGATGGGAATAACAGTAATTTACACACTTTTTTGTTTGTCAGTAGAACATTCTTTATATTAATGCCAAAAGATTTCAGGACAAAATATATATTTCCAAGGAATTAATTATCCCTCAAGTATACAGAGTGAATTAACGAGTGAACACGAGTTTCAGTACTGCCAGTCTGGTGAAAACCAGTGGTCACAATATTCTCCCTTGTTTATCAGCTCTCAAGGAAGCCCCCAACAGCAATACTCTTCTTATGTGTTAATGGTTTCTTGTTTTCCAGTATTCCTTAATGTGACCGATGTGAAGCACCTATGCTTTGCTTCAAAGCTAAGAACAGATCTGGAAGCTTACTGTTCCTAAAATTTTGCCAGAATTTCCTTGGCACAGATGGGCAGGACAAGACATGACTGATTGATCATTGTTATTGTGAAATAGGAAAAGACTAATTTAATTTTAAAATGTATTATAAACTCCATTTCTCCATACTGCGATTCCAAACTCTTGGGTCACTTAATTGCTAGATCTCTGTGTGCGTCTCTAAGTATTATTTGCATTTTGCTCCAAATATCCCAAAGGGAGAAGGACTAAAACAACTCTCAAAATACCAAAACCAACTAAACAAAAGCAGCCCATCAAAATAGTTTGAAATTAAAAAAAAAAAAAGGTGCAATTATTAACCCACAAACGTGTATTTTGCTGTCCTGATCAGCAGCAATCTTCCAAGTGTAACAATGACACTCAGAAGTGAAAAGACCAAAACAGAGAAATGTCTTATTATTAAGACTATTAAGGGAATTATTTACCTTCCAGGGTTCATAGCTAGTTAAAATTCTCGCTAAATGTTTAGAGAGTAAGTCCAAACACCTGAGAAAGCACTAAACCACTCCCTGGAACAGCCTCCTTCCCTTAATAGTGATTATGGATGCCTATAGAGTGGGATAGGTGAATAATATCTACTGCACCTATTCTTATATAGGTAATTCCTAAGCCATAGGCATTTTTAGGTTGACATTCACATTTTCCTATTTCTATACTGAAGATATGCTTCTATGAATAAAATAATTTTAATTTAATGAGAGAATCTAAATTCATTTTCTATCTTTGCTGGAAGTGATTATCTTCAAACACACGTAATAGGCCAGAACTAAACACAGAGAGATTGACTTGCGCTTAGTTGACACCTTTTCTATCACTCAAGATGAAGATAAATGCATGTTCTTCTTTGGCTGCTTCTTTACACAGTTTTTTGCCACTTCTGCACTGTACTGAAATGCACTCTATGAGACTCAAATCTCTTCACTGTCTTCATTTTCAACCCTCCACAGATAGGTGTATAGGGATTACTAAATTACTACAAAACCACCAAACACTTTGTGTCCAGATTATTAAGACACATTCCAGCTTCTTTGTATATTTTTGGAACTTTTACCTCCTTGTATCTGGCCCCTGGAATTTCCTCTTTTGCAGCAGAAGATTACTGTTGGCAAGAGACACCTAGGACTGGGCTTGTAATGTATTTTACTTTACACAACCAGTGGCGAAAAACACACCAAGTACCTATCTACATATTACACTCATCTAAATTCCATCTGGATCACACTGAGCACTTTTTTCTGGGAAACAAAACAACGTGGGTGACTCCAAATACCTTACTGCATTAAGATAACAGATTTCCCATGGCATTAAGAGATACAAACTCCCTCAAGAGAGATCAAAAACCCAAGCTTATTATCTTGCTGCATGTTTTATCCACTGCATTCACAAAAGGCAGCATTGCCATCAGGCACTTTCTCCTAAGACTGGCCACTGAAACTCTTGAGGGATGCAAATAAATAGTACACCCTGAATTGTACCAACAAGTTAAGAGCATGACACTACCATAGCATCCTCACATCAAAGAGATAGTAATATGCATGCAAGGGTAACCCCAAGGCTACACTAACATGACAACATCATGAGAAATGGCAGAAACAAAGAGGATCTAGCAACCAAACAGGGGTACCACTATGGGAATTGTTAACCCTGGCAGAAATTACCTGGGCAATGACATCTGAAATAAAAAAGGTGTCAAACCCATAAAAATCAGGAACAATGGAAAAAGAGTATATATTTACTTTGGAGGAGACAAAAGCGGTAGGGAGAGAACTGGCAAGTGGAAGATGACTAAGAGAGCAAAATCATCCAGTCATAATTGACCACAGCACCTGACAAGCAGTCATGTGATTGATCACCACAGTTTGCACAGGTCAATAAAATCACTGCTTCCATCAAGCCCGCCTTGGACTTACTTGCAGGCTCAAGTAAACACACCTATTTTCCTTGGCATCAATGAGGGAATTCTTGGAGCACTCTACCTAACATCAGCATAGAAACACACCCTACTTTTTCCTCTCTTACAGGCAATATTTGTAAACAAGTTACCATGTGGTAAACAACTTGACAAATCTAGGTCGAATTCACCATGTTACAACAATTTGAAGCTATATTTTTAGCAAATCTAGTGCTTAGCAAAAAAAACAAACAAAAAAATAAAAAAACTACTCCACACAGAGTAATCTTCTATAATTCTCAGTGCATGAAGCCTTCTACAGAAAATGTGTAAGCTTGGTTATGAAGGAACTTTTGGAAAGCTTTTTTTATAAAAAAGAATTATCCATTGTAAATATAGAATTTATACATTATAAGGACATAAGGATTACATTTCATAAAAAGAGAGCTGCTTATGATGCGGAAATGGATTACCAATTATATGCTTAGCAGCAGACTTGTCACAGACAACAGCAATGGTCTCAAAATATTGACAATGAATATATCTCAAAAGAAAGTATTTTTCTGTAGGATAAGAACTCAGAAAAACCCAGGAGTCAAAGCTAAATATGACTATAACATTCTAAACATCTCAGATTCACAAAAAGCAGGTTTTTAAATCTCAACTCGCTCTTCCCCATGACCTTTTCAGCATTCTTGGCTGGAGAAAACCTTTAGACTGAATGATTTGATCTTCAGGGATTCTAGACCTTTCTGATTTTAGATAACTATAATTCTTTCCAGTTTCTTCCAGGAAGGTAATTTCCAGTTCAATGCACATGTTAGGAACTTTAAAGCTTACATGAGCCTAAGTCAACACAATCAGCAGAAGGACCATGCACAGCCTTCTGCATCACCTTCCTGCACAGCCGCCTCTCTTCTGACACACACATTCAGGGAGCAGGATATGGGAGCAGGAGCTGTCCTAAAGTAATGTAAACAATTCAGGATTTTTGTCAAATTTTTAAATCTCCATCAACTCCCAGATCTCATCCATTCCACAGCCCCACAAATATTTGTTTATGCATGGAAAAGGGGCTCATGTTCTTCAAGATCAGCACCAGTTTATGTCAACTTGTAAGGTCTGAGAAGCCAAAATTCAAGAGGTGTCCTAAAAACTCAAAATAAAATCCCTCTCTAAAAAAAATTACAACCACCGAAACCCTCACTTCCCTTAAAAAACAACAACAAAACAAAAACAACACAACCCCCCCAAACCCCAAACAAAACAAAGAACAAAAACCCCACACACAACCAAGAAAACCCCACACACAACCAAATCCCTGAAAAACTAGTTATTCTCAAGAGATTTGAGACCTGCTTGTGCAAATGACAGTTTTGCACTAGTTTGAACTGCTTGGTCTGCATTCTTGAAGCCTTTTCGGGTGTGAATTCACAAGAACTCAGAGGTAGCAAGTTTGCCACTTTGTTTTAAATTAGTTGAATGTACTCCACTTTAAGGCTGAAATAACCGTAAGTAGGACAAACAGATGATCTTTTTGCCTACCTTAAAGGTTCGGAGCAGTATAACTCTTACCAATGACTTCATATTAGTATAGCTATACCAAACAACAAACCCAAGTACCCTCATGTTCAAGATATACACCCAAACTTCAACTGAAATCTGTTTTCTCTGTTAATCAAAGGCTTTTCAGGCATTCCTACTTATATCGCATCTAAGAATCTTTAAGACTTGATTTTTCAAAGCTTTGACACTAAGAGTTTCACAGGGAAAAGGTGAAGAGAAAACCAATTCTTGGACACATTTTTTCCCCTAGTTTCACCTCAAGCATAAAAGATTCATTTAGAAATATTTTTTAATAACCTTGTATCTAAAATTTAAAAAAAAAAATAATCCAGATTTGGTTACACAATCAAATCAGAGGCTAATCATCTTCTCAGCAAAGACAAGGACATTTTTATATATAACCTAGTCCTATATTTCTTATAACTTAACCATACCAGTGTGTAAAACTGAATACTCATAGAAAAAAATAATTGGCACAGCACAATAAAACCTGAAAATTCTTAAATACTTTCATATTTTCTGCCATACCGTGGAGAATATCAGATGGAAAGGCCATAAATAGCAGATTTCAGTTTATATTAATTTGTTCCAAAAGCCACAGATGAATTTTTTATTCTGACTTACCAGAGAGGAACTGAAGGCCTTTCCATTGAGTTTGTATCAGGAAATTATGAGAACATGTACAAGAATCTCTTGTAACACATCTCTCTGGAAAAAGTGTTTTCTTATTTGGTATCATAATAGTAATGAAATAAAAAAAATTAAAAAAAATAATAAAATAAAAATAATAATAAAAAAGTTTAATTCAGTTTGCAGAGTCATATCCAGAAATCTCTTTCCAAATGTGTTGGTTAAAGTTCGCAGACCCATCCAGGCTTTGTGCAGTTCAACTCTTGCCATAAATCACAGCAGAACTGTGACCATTCTCACCTATATACAGCTGCTATGTGTAGGTTGAACATGCTACACGGATCCTTGGCTTTTTTCCCTATATCATCTACAGGAACATTGATGGAAAAAGGAAATCCTTGGTCTTCAGATCCAGCGGTTTTGTGGCTACTTTCTCAGAGAAAAAGAAGTCTGTCTCTTCAGAACAGAAATAATGGCTACTTTCTCAGAGAAAAAGAAGTCTGTCTCTTCAGAACAGAAATAATGGTAACATTGCTCAGAGAAAGGAGAAGGCAACAGAGCAGAACTTAACATGAAAAGGACAATTACTCAACAGTGTCAAAGGAGGAAGGTGAAAAGTCCCAATCAAATCCTGAGGGAGGAGTTGGGACAATCTTATGCATTTCCATACTCGCAATCCTTTGCTGACCCCTGCACATTCAGAAGAGCAGCCTCTCTCACCACTGTGCAAAGCACACAAACTCAGCCATTTTCATGCCCAACCTATATCACTACATCAACAGAAGTTCACATTTTATGACTCCTTAAGGTAACATTAAAAATACACAAATCTCTAAAATACAATACCCCTTCTGTGCTACCCACTACACTACAATTGTGAAACAAAGCTTATTCAAATGAATTTTTGCAATAAACCAACTTCACAGAAATAGATGCTATTTCATACACAGTGAAAAGGTTTCTTAATAGTACCCTTTAGTAAGGCATCACATCTTCTAAATCAGCAATAGCACTGTGCATTGGTGCAATATCTAACTTTTGGTCAAAAATGGTTTGAAACCTCGATTTTCAAACAAATACAATTTTTAACTGGCCTTTAGAATTTATTCCTAAACACTAACTTACAGAAATAAAACCCGCTTCCACACAAGGCAAATACTGCAGCCTCTTTACTGGTGCTAATAGATGCTTTACTGAAGAATGTCAGCCATGACTCAGACTGACTTCTTCCAAATAGGAGAGCATAAGTTTTGGCATTTTTGAAGCCCTGCAGTCATTAAGGTATATATTTTCTACATACACACACACCTTTTTTTCCCCTCTGTGTTCTCAAGTGGAAAAATAATGTCTCATCATCAGCAGCTTTCAGAAGGAGCTGGGCCGTACAAAATGAGATCAACTAGCACGCAAGACAAAACAAGAAAAAAGAAGCAAGAGATGGCAGAAGACAAACTACAAGGTAGTTTTGTAGCAGAATTGTTTCTGTGACTAATATTTAAACACTGTTTGAGTATAAAAAGGACAGTAACAACCTGCAAGAATCACAGTACCAGTAAACTCAGAGACATCATTGTTCATGGTGGGAGCCTCACAGCCAGCTCCAGCCTTCTCAGCAAGAAACTGGCAGATTCCTCATGCTGAGGTGAAAGGGATTTTCATATTCTAAAAGACCTAATTATGGCAATCAAAATATAGTGATTATATATCCTTTAAACAGCAAACACACACCTGCACACAGAAGAACAGGTCACAGGTACACAGAAACGAGCGAGTGTCAGGATGAGTGCCAGCTACCCCTCTCCAGTCAGAACCTTAAACATGGAAAGACACTTTAAGAACCTGCCTGGAAAAGAACAAGAGCCCATCTTCAATCCCAGTGCCCAAGCTGAGATAAGACAATCAGTAATTTTAACTACTTGCTTGACATAAATTGCATAAAAGTCAGCTAATTAGATCTAACTAAAATTCGGACATCCTGCAGGTGCAGAAATAGAGAAGAACCATTTTCCACAGGTTCAGAGGGCTGCCACTGCAGGGAGGCTGAGCTCAGCTCAGCTGACAGCATTGCTCAGTGCTGCTACAGAGACCTTTTTTATTGGAGAAATTTAGGACAATGCTTAGAGTCGTGTCAGGTCTCTTTATTAAGGTCCTCACAGAGATGTGTTTGACACAATATATTTTTACCAGATCAAAGTATTCTATATGTATGTTAGGCAAAGTAGAGAGCATGCTGTACTTCCCTCTCTTCTCTCAGAGTTTGAAACAAAGCATTAAGAACCAAGGTATGAGCCGTTTATCTGTCAAATAAAGATCAAGGATGATTAAGAGCCTCTGGCAAATAAAGATCAAGGATTGTTAAGGGGCTCTGACAAAGCTGATGGTGCAGTGTGTCCCCATCCAGCTTTAAAAAGCATTGCTACAGAGGCCCTTGCTGCTATTACAAACTGGAATTTTTTGGAAGTTTAAAGTCATTCCCTTCAAGATCCATGAAGTTCAGTACCTGTTCTTCATGCCTATGCTAACTTTTGCTTTTTCTTTTCTCTGATCTTGTGTAATATATGAATTAAAGCGTCTGTAATGGCTGATGAGTAGTAGGGCGACATTAATAACCATATTGCTACTCTGAAATGTTGTGTTCTTGTTATTAAAATAAAAACAAGCAAAAAGCCACCAAAAAAAAACCCTGAATAAAAGAATTTATACTTCTGTTTACCTCCTTATGTTTACAACCTGAACCAAACTCAAATTCATACTTGGAAGGTGTTTAAGAAATGATGAACCCAGCTCTGTGGATATGGGTAAGTAAATGCTGATCATAGAGTCAGTCAAAGGGAAACAAACATAAAGCCCATCAACTTTAATTTTTACTGAACACTTGGATTACACTAGAAGATAAACACTACAGAAATGTCTCTGGAGACTGCAGTTTGGGGATCCTTCATTATAGGTAGCCTGGGATGCTATAACAGATGACAATTAGACTGATTAGAAGTTACCCAGTTGAACACTTTGGCTGTCAGAAAATGTGATCAGTGAAAAGTGAAATAGGTTGTAACTGACAGTTTTGTCTAAGAGAAAAATATCAAAACAAACAGAGAACAGGGTTTTGTTTGCAACTCTTTAAAAGATAGATCTCTTAGGGGATGCTTGTGGGAATTCTAGGATTCACTGCTGCTTAGGAGCTGCAGCTGTGGTCCACTGAGGAGGATGGAAGCACAAGAATTTCCAATCCTTATAAGACACCAAGAAGCGTACCTCAGATTTAAGATTCTAATACTTCAAGGCACATCTTGAAGTGAAACAGAAAAATATAAATCCATCATATTCAGACCTTTTCTCTGAGATATCTTACTTCACCACTTACTTCCACTGAATGATATGGAGTGCAATTTCAGCCAAATCTAATTTCTTTATACAGTCAAGCACAAAACCCAAGGCATCTCCATATAACTACATTTAGACAATTCCTCATTCCTATAGAAGAAACCCTCCTTCATTTGAAGGCATTATAGTCACTGCTGCTTAACAAAAAGATAAAGAACCACCCAGCTAACAAGTCTTTTTCAAAGTCATGAGCAGCAGTGCCCCTCAGCATGGCAAAGTGCTGGTTAGTCCATGCTAGAGGAGGAGAAAACTTAATTCTTTTAATTAATTCCATTAAAACTGATTGCAGTGTTTACTGCTATTATTACCAAGACATCTGCCATTGCCTCTCACTTCAGACATTTCTTCTTGTTTAGCACCTCTCATAGGAACTGTGCTCTTGAATGTTGCCGTCCACCAAGACTTCTGTTTTGGAAATCTGTCATAGGCATGACCATACATTCCAAGAAACTTGGGCATCTGAACAGCAATTATCTTTGTATTTGACCCAACCAACCACAAAATTCCCAAAAAGCCACTGAATGACAGTTTCAGACTGAACATAGTAAGACCTGTATATGAGGTACTCTCATCCAAGTAGGAGTTTGCACACAAATAAAGGGCAGAACTGTGCAAAAATCAAGTAGTAAGGTTAAGCTTTACACATGCAATCTTCACTGGTTCAGCTAGTGATGATCTGAATTAGCACTTCAAATATATTTATTATGGACTGGCTCTGTATTTTTTGAATTCCTTTTTCCTCTGCTTTTGATTGTTTTGGGGTTGGTTTTTTTTCATCTGTCCCACTACTTGTTTTCTTTTTACCTCTACTCTCAAGCAATACTCATAGGAAGAATCACTGAACACACATGGGAACCTACATTTAAAAACTTTGCTCTGCAAATTCTGCAATGACACTGTCTTTATGGTCACAGATGTGGAAATTTAATTTGGCATGAATTATAGAATACCAAAGTACATTGGAGTAGACCACGTGAATCATAATTCAAATTATTCATATTGTAACATATTCTGCACTAGTATGAAAACTAAATTACAGAACCAACAAAAGTCTTGCAACTGTGGAAAGAAATAGAAGTAAATGGACATTTCATTCATTCATTCTCAAAGAGAATAAAACTGTTTTCATGATATGGATTGTTCTTCAGAGATTTTTAAGGTAAATACATTTACATCAAACAAGTAAATACAGTAAAAATGAAAAATTTTAAATTAATTCTTGTTAACACTACCCTTTCAGACTCTGTGTACCCTAATTTACCTTAGTTAAGCAAATAGCATAATGTTCAGAAATGCTGGGGGGGTGGGGGAGGGTGTCCACTTTTTTGTTTGGGTTTGTTCGGTTTTCTTAAAGTGGCATTTTGTGCCAGAACTAAAAAGCTTTTTAGATACCTACAAATATAAAAATCCAATTGAAATTTAAAAAAAAATGAAAATAAAGAATAGAATCTTCAGATTTCCAATTTCTATCCTAACACCCCAAAATGCTACTTTTTCTAAACTCTTTGAAATAAAATAAAACTAACTGACAGGAATATTTTTGTTTAAAAATTGTATTTTTTAGATAACAGACAGCAAACCACCTTAGTTGGAGCTGCTGAGGCAGCTATACTCTAGAGGAGAGCAGAGATTAAAATAAAGTGGAAATACAGACAGAAGATGCCACAGTGGTTTCTATTTGCTCTAGATTGCTCCTTACACTGCATGCAAGTTTCTCTACACTGCCTTTCAGAGATGCTCTCTTCCTCCATGTTTTCTGCACCCTTTTTAAGTGACTTAAGCAACTCCTTCCAAATTCTGTTTCCTGTGCCAGATGTCTAAAAATTAGACTCTGCAGAACATGATTCAGAACCTCTTATTCAGGCAATCCATATTTTGTAAAAATACCCTTTTAAGTGGCAGCAGAGAAGCTACATTTAGAAAGATGGAGTGGAAGAGAAGAAAACTATTTAGTAATAAAGCAGAGAGTATATGCCAACTTTTTGTACATTAGAAGTGACAATACATGTTTCTTCACCTACAAAAAGAACAGAGTCAATGATTAAGCTCCTCATCCAGAGGCAAAAATGATTTAAAAAAATCTGGACACTGCTTAAGTGAAGCAACGTTTCACGTAGAGAGCATATATATTTATAATGACTCAGTCACGTTTCACAAAGGGCACGTACACAACTAACAGTGTCAAGCAATGATAAATTTCTACAATTCCTTTGGTAATTCAACAAAATGAAACAAAAACATCTTAAGACAGCTAAAATACTCTCTCAATAAACATTGAAGGTTCATGTTACACCTCTGAGATGTCATTTTGTGGAATCAAATAAATCCTGAGCCTCAAAGGCTAATTGAAACTTGGGAATAAATGTAGATGCCTGGGAAATTCTTAGATTTAAAAGGTTTTAAAGTAATTCAGAAAATCACAAGTGCTTGTATGTATTACTGTTGCAGTGTCCAAACTGAGAGCTTGAGAGGAAGTGAATCACAGTCTTTTTGTAACATGTTCAGTAGCCTCTCAAAAAACCAGCAGTATCCATAAAACTCAAAAAAAATTACCTCCTCTTAGAAAATGGAGCTATACAACTACAGCAAAATCCATCTCCTAATCAGATAATCTAGTTATTGCCACAATGACTCCATTCATCCCAAGACATGAAATTACACCGAACAGAAAGCCTTGATTCTTTAATTTGCTTCCTGCCTGCAGGCTGAGGTCCTGCACACACAGACAGAGAGTACCAGTGACCTCTCTTGAGCCAAGGCTCGTGAGCTGCTTTCTGGTGACAGGGCATAAGACAGCACTTCTGTAGCTTTCAAGTTGCTCTATGTTGAATGTAACAGTAAAAGAGGATGTTTCTGGTTAGTGCAAATTTAATAAACTAATAGTATTCTGCTTCTGCAAAATTTAGATGCATATAAATAACAAACCATTACAGTGACAACCACCAAATTTCTCTGTCTATAGAAAACTGGCAGTTCATAAATATTAAAGTATGCTGTTAGCAACAAAGTACAACATATAGCTGTTATTTTTCCTAAAGATAGGGAAACAGTAACCATTGCTGAAAAAATTCATTATTTATAGACCTTTGAATTTTAAAGCCTCATGTCTACACTACAATTTTTTCATTAAAATTCAAAAAAGTATCTGTTTGTTATCCCTTTGATGAATGTGCTGAAGGCATGGAAACAAGTAACTATTGCTGACAGATTTCCCAATGATATAATGGTATTTGCCACTTAATCATCAATACAGTGTTTTAAATGAGCCTTAATGTTGCCAAATAACTAT
The DNA here is from genome assembly GCA_008694505.1 of Cyanoderma ruficeps. Taxonomy (NCBI): domain Eukaryota; kingdom Metazoa; phylum Chordata; class Aves; order Passeriformes; family Timaliidae; genus Cyanoderma; species Cyanoderma ruficeps. The sequence continues at coordinate 4,195,076 of VZDJ01007747.1, read as the reverse complement.
CATGTAGGTTCATTAAAGCTAAAACACAGAAATGCTGTCACAATTGGAGATTGCAACCATGCATCAATAATTTGCATCAGGGAAGTGTTACAAGGGAGAAACACACTCCAAGGCAAACTTCCCTTAGGGCTTCCTACAGGGAATTTCTAATGCATTCAGAGTTAGAAAGGATAACAAACAAATTTTCTACCTAGACAAAACATGCCTTGGAAGTATTATGATGGCTCCCAGAGCCCTTCAGCTAATTTGAATGAATTCTGTTGTCAGAATATTTTTCCTTTCAAATTCAGTGGGTACTACCCACCTTAATTCTTCCTCAAAATAATTTCCTTCTTGTAATGCTATCAGTTGGAAAGATCCTGACAATAAAACATGAAAGGACTAATAAAAAAATTACCCAAAGTAGTTGAACTAGGTTATACAGAAAAACCAAACTGGAAAACTAAATATATTTTCCATATACTACCTTCCATTGCCATAATTATTTTGGATGTTATAGCAGACTCTGGTCATACTGAGACTTTTCTTCTGTTCAAACTGTAGGTGATTCTCACATTAGTTTTTAAAATAGGAAGTTACGAGGAAGAATTTCTTTCACAACGGTTTGTTAAAACAAGAATTTTCCATCTTATCTCAAAAATGACCTCTCCATCAAACCCCAAGTAAAGTTTTCTTGAGAGATTTAATGATGATATAGAGATCAAGACTAACTACAAGATTCTGAAATACATATTTTAGAAGTTTTATTAGTAGATAAGTCACACTAGGACTAGTCCATGAAGCTTAAACAACCCTCCAAGTAGAAGCTGAGGATCCAGCACTGTTAGCCACGGCCTAAAGTTACAGCCACAACAGCCAAACAGTCCAAGCCTGCCCAACAACCAGCAGATCCCACAGATAGTCTGCTGTGTTCATTCAACACTCCTGAATGAACTGGCAAGGTACCACTCAAACGTTCTCTGAGGTTCAAGTCTCAGAACAGAAGTTGTGCATAATCTGCTTTCCTGCATGGAAAGCAGAATCTAGACACAGGGTGAACTGAAGAGGCTGCTTAGTTTTTGGTCACATGTGGCATCCAGAATCACCCCCACCACACAGAACACGTACATGTGACTTCCACTGTAGTAATAAAACTCTTATTTCCCCACAGATACCAGAAGAAGACTGTAGGGGAAGGGAGCTCTTTGAGGCAAAATAACAGGTCAAATTCCCTCCACCTACAATTAGGATGAAGACAGATGGATAGCCTACTGCTCCTAACAGTTAGTCTCCTGTATTTTCATCTAGTGGGTTTTTTTGTTTGTTTTGTTTTAGTAAGAGTATCGGTAATGTTCAGCTAATAAGGAAAATCAATTTGCTTCTAGCAAACAAATACGACAGCAACAAAGGTGAAAATTCTCATTAATCTCTCAACACACAGTTGAGACTTGGAAGATACAGCTTATACAGTCCTTTTTGTCAAATATATGAAATGTGTGCATCTTCAGAAGTGCTTAGAGTATTCTTTTCAAAATATCAAATCTTGTCAAAACTTGCACCATAACAGATTTTACAGTAATCTTGAATCCTAGTCTGGGCTGTCAAAATTTTTTTAACCCAGTTCTGAGAGGATCTATGTTATGTTAAAAACCTAAGCTGTTGTTTTTGATTTTTAGGGGTGAGATTTTGGGTGTTGGTTTGTTTTCTTTGTTTGGGTGGGGGGAGGGGGAAGGTGAGGGAGAGGGAGGTTTGTTTGGTTCTGTTTGTTTGTTTTAATAAAGCTAGAGTTCAACTCCACATTCTATATATGTGATTCAAAAAAAAAAAGTATAAATTATTCAAAAATGCCAGAGAATTCATAACAGGAATCTAGAAGCAAAATCAGCAACTTGTGGTATATTCAAATGCTGCATTTTGGGGAATTTCCTCCAGTCAAATTTCTGAAGTACTGGATTATTTGAATCTATCACAATGTATGTTGTCTATATCCAGATGTACTGTCTGGACAGCTAGAGAGAAGGACAGAAGAAGAACTATAGCCAATGTAGTTCTTCCATATCATACTCTTTCATGTAATGTCCTCAGATTCACAGAGACCTTGGGAGACCATTTTGAGGGTGTACATTTCTTTATCTTTCTGAAGGAAGGGGTGTAAGGCCTCTGTGTCTAAGCATTTTTTATGCTAAAGACAACTGGTGAAGTTCTTTTACTTCTTCACAGGAGATGAAGAAGGATGAAAGAGATGCTTTTCAATAGCAAACATGGAAAATTCTGTCAGAATATGGATTTGTGTTGAACTGCAGCCAATATAAGGAGGATTTACTTGTACAAAAGGCAACTCTTAGCTACTACGAGAAAGCGTGGTGCCAGTTGTAGTATACATACCTCCAAAACAGAACAGAGCACATTATCATTTAAATAATCTCAAATGAATTTCCATAATCAAAAGCAAGAATAATAAACTGCAGAGTACACTCAGGAGACTGAAGTCACTTAATGAAAGCAAGAAAAGCCTCCGAAGTACACTGCAAGACCAAGCTGACAGCCTCAAAACCCCTGAGAAAAAATAAAAATGGTGCAACACAAGCACTTCTCCACTTTTCTTGGTGAGAAATATTCAAGATATTGAGTCATATCAATAGCTTGCATTATAAGAATTAAACATCATTTTAGAAACAGAGATTTTTACTTTTGTGTGGATCTATCCATTCCTGCTGTTCAGACCAGCAGCTGAAAGATTGACTCATAGGTCTCTTTCCCCTAAATCAGATGCAAAGACAAAAACATGAGAACTGCAGTTATTTTTCCCTCTCAGCTCTATGTCACCTTCCTTTAAAACCTCAGAATATGTTGCAGTACACAATATACTGCACAACGTATTTGCACCATGAAAGTGTGTTTAACCACCCAAAAGCTGAAATAGCATATATCATACACGGTTTACTTCACCCCACCCTTTATTTCTTGCAGAGGTATGTTTGAACAAAGTTTCTAAGTCTTGACCCTTAGTCTTCTAAAGTTCAAGAAGATTCCGAACAAGAATATCTGTCCTGAAGACACCTCTGATTTATCTATTTTGAAATTTCTGCCAAATAATTGGTTGTTTCCTCAACCTCTGCATGTCAACTAAAACCACCAACAAAACCCCCTGCAATCTGAGTCTTGCCGTTCCTTACTGAATCCCACAATACACTGTCAGAAGAGAAGACCTAAAAACCTCTGAAGCCATGGATCAGTTAATACCAGCACAGAGACAAGCAGCAAGATGTCCTACAATATTTAGGTCATAGCTGAAGCTGACAACTATCCCCAGCTGAAGAAGGCACGCTCACAGAGAGTAGTTAAGATCTAGATCATAGGGACACAAGGAGCCTCACCTCTTGGAGATACTCAACTCTAATGAACAAAGCCCTTAGCAACCTGATCTAGCCTTTGCATTGGCTCTGGACTGACCAGGAGGTTTTTCCATTTGACCTCCAGAGGTGCCTCCCAATCTGAATATTTTTAAGATACATTTTCTCAGAGCAAGAACATCCATTAAATATAAGTGCAAACCCAAATGGTGCTGGATGACTTGCGTTGCATCCACATGCTCACCAGTTCTATTCCCTGTCAAGATTTTGTGCATTAAGAGCCTTGCCAGGTACTCCATAGTTGACAGTTCGCAACAGACCACAATGTACAAAGAATATTCTTGTGATTTTAGAAAAACTACAGCATAACCTATAGCTACATCTAACAGTGATTATATGAATATTTGTAATATCTTACCTCTGCAGAGTCAGAACAACTTAGAATGCTTATTGTCAACCCTGATTTCAGAGAAGGGCCTTCACTGCCTACAGGAAAATCTGCATTTATGTACCCATGCAAAATTAGCATTCAGAAGACACCTGAGGTTCTCCTAGCTATTTACTAGCTAACTACCTTTTCTTGATTCATCATGTTCTTGCAGCAGAGCTTCCCTGTGGACAATAACTAGTCTGGGCAAGTTTCAGATCCTTTGCTTTTCTCAAGGCCAAGCCTGAATTCTGCACCATAATCTCAAAACACTACATGGCATAAAAGAAACATGGTTTGAAAATCATCCCTAAGGAGGGAAGAAATCAATAACTTTAGATTCATATTTTATTCATGTTCATTTTGTGTAAATTCATGTCAGTTAATGATGCTGAGCTGGTCTAAATCAGATGAGGAGAATCTGGTCCTGCCAGTCTTGCTTTCAGAATGTAATGCACAGTATATTTATCAGAGCAGGACTCCATTGTGCTAATGTTTGTTTATTCTGTTACCACAGTGCTTAGCAAACTATTTTCATGTACAATACATTTAGCGTTATGGCTTGGTAAAGTGTATGTATATGGAGCTATAAGAGAGCTCAGAGTTTGCTAAAACTAATTAGGCATGTTGTGCAATTTTATCATGGATCTCTCATACAGCAGACAGGCTGAAGTCTGTAAGCTTGAGTCAAAGAAAGGAATAACTGTGTAACATTAAAATATTGTAGAATGCTGGACAGGTGCTGAGAAACTGCAGGTCCACACAGTGTCATGGCTTTAGCAAAACACCCCTTTAATGACATTGTCTTTGATTATCTCTTTTTCCTCTAAAGATCTGTCCCAGGTGATTTTTTACAGTTGGGTCTCTCACAAGAGGTCATTTCAAAGGCCAGCCCTTTATGCCACAACTTTCCAAGTCCTCTAATTGCAAAACCTGCTAGACAAAGGTTCATCAACGTGGAGGCACTTTGATTCCATGCCACTTCAGATGTCCATCTCCCCATGGCATACACATATACTTCGCTTACTCTCCTAGTAACTCCCATAGTCTATGACTACATTTGGAAGCAATCTCCCTTTGACCTCCAGGGCAAGATGCTAAAGAATATATTGCTTTTTCTAAGCATTTACCAGCAAGTAATGAATGTAACCCCTACCTTTTGTCAGGCTCATACAGAATCCCAAACTCAGAAGACAGGTAACTACAAGGTTGTAAAGTGAGGGAAGAGGGCATGAAAGGCACTAGCTTCTCACTCTTCCCAAACGTAAGGGAAGATCAAACACTGTCTACTGGAATTTAGAACACTCTTAAAAAAGGAAAATTCTACCTATGTAGCCAAAGCTCATTTTGGCAGCTTCTTACATCAACTATTTGTGCTGTCTCTCCTTGCACAATTCTTCCATCTCTATTAATATTTTTTAAGGTCTACTAAGACTATTATAATGAAAAAAAGAAGAATCATCCTATAATTTAAGACATATAAGTTGCTATGTTTTTGGAAACCAAATAGAATTCATTAGAGACATACATTAACCACTAGCTTCTGATCTTCCTGCAATCACCTCTTCAGAAAACCGTAATGAGGGTTTTAATAAAAACTGGTTCCTATATGCTAAAGTATTAATACTTGTGAAATGGAAATCAGCTTATCCAAAAGAAGATGAATAGAGTGTAGGACAGCATGAATTACCTTTGGTAGAAAAAGCCTCTTGCATAAACGTCAGGCAACTAAGATGCCTGATATAGCATCTGCTATAATGTTTTATGAATGGACTTATTCTGTTTGTTTCATTTTCTTTTCCTCAGCTTCTTTTATAGCATGGCACCCAATCCAGTAGGAAAATGGCGTACATACTGCAGGTTTCTGAAATTCCTTCAGCTTTTCTTCAGTTTAAAGCAAACAAAGATTAATGGTCCAGTACATATTAGTGCACATTTGCATTCTTCCAAGACAAATCCCATGTATATTTTCAGCATTGTGCTAATCACCGTGGAACATCAGGAAGTTAAAAATACGAGAGAAGCTGGAATGAAAAACCTAATGCCAGGTTTCTCTTAAGTCTGAATCCATGCCCAATTTTTTTAAATCATCATACCTTTCAAATTGATCAAAATAAACTCTACAGTTAATTCATGTAAATTCCAAATTGTTAGAGATGGTCAGTGATTGAGGGGAGAGCCTCATGTTCATGTAATGCACTTCTTGTTTTCAGAGCACAGTCAGGGCTTTTTGATGGCAAATAGGACATGTAAAACTCAAGAACAAATTTTAAAAAAAACAGAAAATCAGTTGTGCATTTCTACACCATTATTAAAAACTTGTAAAGAAATCAAAACTGAGCCCATGCATGCAGCAAATTTAAACGCACATGTTACAAGTGTTTCACACAGAAAACTGCGTACTCCCTTAGCCCTTGTGATTTAAAGGTAGTTTACAGTCTGCTGTGGAGCACAAAGAACTAGTGAGTACATTGCCTGTTTGGGGTTCAAAGTTACATGTGTTTCGAAACATAATTTTCAAAGTCACATTGCTTTATGACTCTTCATATGTCTAAAGACTAATTAACTGTGACAAGCTGACCATTAGGGAAAAGCATTCATACACAAGATGACAGATGTTTTAACACAAATATAACGCCAACTTAGTAATATAGTAAAAAAAAAGATATAACAGGTTTAAGTTTCAATTAATTGGAGACATTTCAGACTACAGTAATCATTTCAAACTGATGAACCCTGTTAGACTAGGAACACGGTATTCCTTATCTAAACATTGATTCCGCTCTCAAAATCAAGTGATTTAATATGAAGTTTTTACTTCTGTAAACTGCAACCTATTCCCTTTCTCTGTTCAACCTTGCCTGAATGAAGGTTTTAGTGCTTTTACTTTCATTTACCTAGAAAAATGAGAGACAATAGGAAAGTAAAACATAGGATTTAATTTCAAATATTTTTTCAACCANAGTATTCATCTATCCTGTCTTACTCTTCTACATTAGGGAAGTTTTGCAAATGTGAGTTATTCCAAACTGAGGACTATTCTGGAAGCATGAGAGCTGTTGGGACAGCCTAGTTGGTATGTTTTTAAGATGTCTCTGACCTGACTGTCACTGCTCAGCATCTGAACTACCACAAGCCCAGCTCATGCCATAAATTCCAATAGTTTTCTAAGGAAGTATTACAGCATCCAGCACCTATTGTAAGAAAGGCATAGTTGCATATTTTCTTTAAATGCAGCACCTAAGCTCAAGCCCAGAAACTACAGGCATGACTGCAAAAATATCATGAGTAGCCTAGGTAGCATTATACTTTTGTAAAAATGCACAAGGAGGAGTATTTCATGGCTAGTGCTTTTTGTGTGCAGCACATTCTCTTAGGATTTTGATTTGCAGGGGGATTTTTTTGTGGATTGAGATTCATTTTGTTGTTTTAATTTTTTTTTTAAGAATAAATGTTTTTGTGGCCAACTAAATGGCAGTTTTCCAACAGGAAAGACTGCCTTCACCTTTTGCCTGGGCAAGAAAAATAAAATATAGCAATCAAGTTTTGGTTGCTGAACCTCATGAACAGACACCCAGCACTGGTCCGTTACCATGCCTCAGAACATAATCTGAATCTAACAAAATTAGATTCCAGATTAGTATTTATCCATCCAGATTAGTATTCAATCATCTCAAGCCTTGGACATACAAGCATTTTATAAGATTTCTAGAAACAAGATTGTACCACAAAAATCAAATTTTGTACAAGTCCCTTTCTTGCAACTGTTCAGACTTGACAAAAGCTCCTAACACCCCTACAAGTGCAAAAAGAAGAGCATGGGTTGCCACAGCATTCCTCTTACAGCCCCTGAGCCATATCAGATATAGATTAAATTTCAACCTAATGGTTTGGGAGTTTTTGTATGTTTGTTTATTTTTAACAAATACCTCTGAGATGCAATCCCAGCGCCATCTCCTTTATGGGTCAATGTGGAAAGCACAGAGCAGGAGAGGACACCTTGCCCTGTGTGAAGACTGGCAACTGGAATGTATTCTTACAGACCACTGGTGGTCAAAATGAGCAATTCTTCATATTGTTTTCTTGCATTGAGATTACGCGAAGGCAAAAGGAAAGTAAATTAGTTTTCTTAATTGCTCTACCCCAAATGCACATTTTGTTCAATGCAGTAGCTCCTGCTTTTCCCCCCATTAAGGCTAGACTCAACCCTAAAACATACATGTCCATAGGCACATTACTCAAAGTCTAATATATTTGTTCAGGCCTTTAAGCCTGAACAAATATACTAGACTTTGAGTAATGTGAAAGACATAGAAAAATACCTGCAAATATCTGAAAGACATAGAAAAAAATTAAAGGACTCAGCTTAGCCAGTATGAGTTCAACCTGTGGTACATCACACTGCCATTTTAATCCTTCTGAAAAGCGTTGCATGTTTCAGGGTCTGGAAAACTCAACTGTAGTAACATTAACGTGTAGTAAGTAATAATACTACTGCCATCTATGATTTTGTTAGTTCCTTAAATATATGTTCCTTTTCTGGAATCCAGCACCCATGTAATAAGCAGGGACTATCTAAGTACTGCACAACAGAAAGTATCAACCATATTATACAGCAATAATAACAGTAACAACCGCTTACAGAGGCTAAAACAATTTTTAAAAGCCTGTTTAAGCTGTGTAGTAGTTCCAAACAGTGGAAAGCTGAGGTAACTTGACAACTTCCATACACTGCAGAAGTGCTGAGACTCTGAACTTCTCTTGGAGGGAGAAAGACATGGAGAAGCAGAGTACAAAAAGAACAGAAGCAGGACATAAGAGCTGCTCCCCTGGAATATTGGTTATAAATAGGAGTTATCCATGAGATTTCTCTGAGTAGTTTATTTTCTCCAGATCATCATGTTTAATAGCACTCAATGGACAGGCCTTCCTAAAATTTTCTCAGCTTTTTTTAAACCATTCTATAGCTTTTCTGAATGTTATAAAAATCCTCTGACAATTGATGAAATCTAAAAATGCAACCAGTCATAGTGTAAAAAAAGCACACAGAACCCACTTCGTTTTGTTTGTCTTAAATGTACAAATCAACAGTTTTCTAATTTGTGTGTCATGGAAAATAGTGAGTGATCTTTCCCTGGCAAGTTATTATCTTCTAATTTTACATGTCTTTGTCATATTCTCCGAGGCTGACTGTCTTCTAGCAGGAGCAGCTTTAGTCTCTGCTCATGTAAAAACTATTCCATATGCCTCTTCATCTATTCCTGTTCCACTGCATGTTTTTCAGAGTTAAGCCTAGTTAAGCACACCTTTACTTCATCCCGTTTCCAGCTCATTCATAAATATGTTAAATGGCAAACCCTCAGACTCAAAATGCTAGAAGGAAGATTCTCAGTTACCTCTCTCCATTGTGAAAGCTGACTATTTTTACCTCAGCTTCATTTTCTGTCAAGTAAATATTCATCCACAGGAAGATCTTTCCACTTATTTCATCAAGCTTAATTTCTTCAAGAGTTGTTTATGAGGGCTCTTTTCAGAAGACCTTTGAAGAATCTCAGCATACTGCACTAAGCACAGCACACATATTCATGCTCATTAACAATTCTAAAACTCTAGGAAAAAAAAATCTAGTTGATTAGTGAGTTATAATTTTTCTTCAAGGTGTGCATGGGATAAAACAAATTCCTTTTATAAGCAACTTTAAGTCATGTTTATAAAACAAAATTTAATTTATTTTCTACTAATATGACCAGAGGAGATGTCAGATCTTCTGGGGAGTTTTTTGCTACAAGTCCTTAAAAATTTGCATAAATTTTCAATTCCATATTCTGAGGCCACTTTAAGTAACAGATCTCATCTCTTCACACACTAATTTCATGACTGAGAGATCTCTTAAAACTCATGATTGGATTGTGTCCACCCTTGAGATTTTTAAATATTAATTTTACCTTTTCTTAATTTCTTAAATTACATATTACTGCTCAAACCTCTTTCAATGACAGTTCAACGGGAGTAGTTCCTCAGACCTGCTTCATGCAGGCAAAAATTCCAGTGTGAGAACATGTCTATACTCTCCTAACAATGGAAGTGAATTGTAATGGTCCTCAACTTGACTACAGACACTAGAATATGAATGTGATCATGCTGTATCTTGGATTAAAACAGACTGCACCTTTACATCCTATTTCTTACTGGGCTGCAGTTTGCTCTCTTCGATCCAAACGCCAGACTATTTAGATTTTCAGTAGGATTTTTTGGGTGTATACAGGTTTGAATGCGTTTGGGTTCCTTACAAAAGGCTGATGTTTGGGGTTTTGGTTGGCTTTTTGGGGGAGTTTTGTTTTGGTTTGAGGAGGAGGGGGTTTGTATGTTTGGTTTTGGGGTTCTTTTTTCCCCCTTTTAGATAGCATATTGTATGTGCATAATGCAAGCAACATGACAAGAATAATGTAACCACATCTCCTGACCTCAGTGTCAAGTGTATAGTTTCACAACAATATAGCAGTAGCTCCAGTAGCATTTCTCTAAATTTTCATTGGTACAATTAAGGCCAAAGTTCAGGATCAGCAAAATAAAATAAATTTTAAAAAAGCAAACTCAGAACAAACAACCAAAACCAAATGCATACAATGAATTCCAAAGTTTACATAATATAATAAATTTATCTGCGTAGTAAGATAGTTCTGGCCTTTTGATTTTAAAAGTATAATCCAACCTTGAACATTTTGAGGGATAGGACATCCAAAACTTATCTGGGCAACTTGTGCCAATGTCCAACCATTCTGACAGTGCAGAATTTTTTCCTTATATCTTTTCTTCCTTTATCTGAGGTTTCTACCTTTATCTGAGGTTTATATGTATACTCATTTTTTCAGAGCATACATCCCCAGATGATGACCCTTCAGGTACAATTCATTCTATTTTGCACAGTACTTAGAATAAAGAGGAAAAAAGGTTTCCCATAAAACCTAATTTTTGAATACCCAATATAAACAAAAGTTGTAAAGCCCATAGTAGTTGCAGGTGTTCTCCCTCCTGAGACCAGAATTTTGGCTGTGACAAAAACATACAATGATCTATGACATATATGAGGCACTTTCTTCTTCCTCTAATCTTTGTTAGCATTTCTTCCAGTGCAAGATTACTGTGCCCTCAGAGCATAATTATTTCAATACTCCTTTTAAATCATTGCAGTTTTACATGTTTTACTACACTGAGCTCTACACACTCAGCTGCCACCTTTGCATAGACTGCATTAGGAGCAAAATTCTTTGGTAGTAACTTTATTAAGAAACACCCAAAATTAATGTCAGCATTCAAAGAGGCTGTTCTATGAATTTCTGAACCACTGCATTTAAAAACTGCATCCTTGTTCCTGTTTCTTACCCACTACAGTTTATATTTTTTAATTCTACCAATTACATGTACTTAAAAATGTTGTAGTTTAAAACACAATTGTTTAAATTCAATTGCATCAGCAGTTGAATGATCTCTCAAAATTCTGGAGTCAGAGGTAACCATGTTTAGGTATTTTTCTGACAAATTGGGAAGAGATTAATTAAATTTCCAACATTTTGATTTGCTTATTTTGAACCCAGATAAACTTTTGTTCTTTTCAGCTGACTTGCCTTCTAGCACTCACAAATAGAAAAAGAGAGATCAACATCATTAGCATTTTTTGCACCTCAACAATATATTGGCACACTTTCCTTACTGTGTGTACAGAATTTTTCTGTGCATCTTGAGAACTATATCGAGTACCTGATATTTCTGCAAGAGCTTTATGAAGGTAAAAGCAAATAAGGGGGAGTAAATATGACTTCTATCATTGCACAACATCTTGGGCTTTTTTTGTTTTGTTTGTTTGTTTGTCTTAAATTTTATTACAAAAATTGGTAATAGGCCAGATCCACATCCCATTGTGGCAAAAGGAATTGTCACAAATATTGATAGGAATTCAGTGTTTAATTTTGTTTAAGAATATTTTATGGAAGATCCTTGCTTATAAACATCCTTTTAAATTGTTCCTTATGTATTAATGCTCAAGCTTGGATCAAATTTTATTTTTGTTTATTTATTTATTAGAAACCACCTAACTTGTATGGCTTTTCTAGTCTGGAATATTTGGAACTTCTCGTCAGATCAGTACCCCAAGCTCATTTTGCTGCACTAGCTCTAAATATTTTACTCTGACCACTACACATATTATAAGGTCAGAGCAACAGGACAGACAGAAAGAAAGGTGAAATTTATATCTCCCCCCCCCAGTACTCTTTCATTAAGAAATGTAGCTTATTCTGCTTTCCCAGAGTTGCTTATGTCTCTCATCCTCAGAGGACGACTTCTTGCTTTTCTCAAAAACTGAAACCAGTCCTCAAGACTAAAGAACTGTGAATTCCATGATGCTTGTTCCTTCTCAGGACTTTTACCTCTGTATGTGCAATAGAGAGAAGCTCTTTCCCCATTTCTCTGACAAGGCAGGCATTAATAGGCAACTGTGAACAATTCTTCATATTGTATAGCTAAGCTTTTTTAGCAGGAGGAAAGGCACAAGTAGCTCACAAAATAAAATCTATAAGGCTAGTGTCTCACTGACTTGGTTTAAAACTGCATAGTGACAAAGGCTCTCACTTCAGAACCTTTTTTACAATAGTGTATATATGTATATAAATACAGACAAGACAGAAATAAATGCTCTAAAAATAGTGAACTAGAATATTTGGAAAAATAAGCTACCTGCAGGGTGTGCTCTGAGTATCCAAGCACTTCATCATGATGTAAACACAAGGCTAGCTGAAATAAAGACAATGGTCCTCAGCAGTTTTCCCTGCAGACCAATAATTTGTCAGCACAAATGACATTACTGTTCAGAGGATGCTGAGGTTGATATTTGTCATTCTCCAATGGGAAAAGAAGACAAGGTTAATTCTTGGGATCTGGTGCTCCACATAAGAACTCCATGCTCCCTCCACAATATACTGCCTTAACCAATAGAGTTTATGACCACGTTTGTCATCTGTTTCTGAGCCTGAGACTTTTAATCTTGAATCCTCTCTGCCTGCAATATCTGTGACACATATATTCCCATGCTATAAAAACCAAAATTTACTGCTAAACTTACTCCAGTGTCTGTGAGGATAAACTCTGCTTTGAAGTGGCTGGCTCCATGGACTTGTTGGCTGTCTCCATGATCCTGTTGGAGCAAGTCCAGAGGAGGGCCACGAAGATGATCAGAGGGCTGGAGCACCTCTCCTATGAAGACACACTGAAATTGTTCAGCCTGGAGAAGAGAAGGCTCCAGGGAGACATTATAGCAGCCTTTTAGTTCCTAAAGACGGCCTACAGGAAAGCCAGAGAGGGACTTTTTATAAGGGCTTGTAGGACTAGGACAAGGGGAGTGGATTTACACTCAGAGAGGGTAGGTTTAGATTAAACATTGGGAAGAAATTCTTCATGGTGAGGCACTGGAACAGGTTCTCCAGAGGAATGTCTGAGATGCCCTATCCTTGGAAGTGTTCAAGGCCAGGCTGAACTGGGCTTTGAGCAACCCAATGTACAGTGGAAGGCTCCCTGCTGATGGTGGGGGTAGTTTGAACCAGAAAATTTCTAAGGTCCCGTCCAGCCCAAACCATTTTAATATAAATCCAGTATATTATAAAGGAACCAGTGGATGGAATTAAGAAGGCCATGTACAAAAAAACTGAATCTGAGCACTCAGTCTGAAGCCTCCACATCACTAGAAAGATTGCCAAGCACAGAGGGTATACTAATGTGGCAGGCGTAGCCCATAAAATATAATTTCTCATCCAATATTTTTAGCATTTTGTATTCACCCTGTCAGTGCTGTACAACTTTTATGTGTTCATTAGAGATAAAAAGTGAATGCTACATCACAAGCAAAGCAGGATGACTTTCAGGACCACAAAAGGAGTCAGTGTTTCAGAAGATGCATACAGGACTGTCGCTCTGATCTTCTTCAGCCTTCTGATGTTTGCATTTTTGTACTGGAGTTTCTCATGTAAACAAAAATAATGCTTTGTAAACTGTTCTTCTTGCTTATCATTCGTCTCTTGAGGAGGGACAATTGATAGACTTCTAGTTTGACCAGTGTGATTGGAGAGGTGTCAACCTCGTTTGTCCAATCTGTGGTCATTTTCCAAAACCTATATAAATCGAGGTTGAAAAATAAATGTCCTCTTTTTTGCCCTGACAACTGACTGCGTGCGTGTCCTTCATTTCATGTCCTACAGCGACACAGGACCCCTTTTTCTGTTACATGTGAGAATCCTTATTACTATTAATATTCAGCATATTCCCCAAGGAGTGTCAGGAAAATAAGAATCTCTCCCCTTCTTCACCCTTTACGTCAAGAAAAGTCTAACAGACAAAATTCACACAAGAATTCTGTCAGTCAGGTGCTAAAAAATCTCTCTTGAATCTCAGCACGACACAACAAAGAAGTAACTCCAGATCACAAACTGGAATCCCTCTTCTAACTGATCAGGAGTGAAAAGGGGCTAAAAGGCAAAATACTATTTGCAAAGTCAGGATGCTTTGTATTTACTCTGAGCTCTTTGAGTATAATTGTGGCTACAGACAGTTAAACTAAAGAGTATTTTCCATTGCTGATAGTACCCTTTTCCAGTGCTGTTCAAATCCTCTAAGTTTTCACAGTTTGGCTAATCCTATTTCTTTTTAAATCACATAAAGTCCTTCCATGTGTCTTATGAATAGTGAAAAGAATGAACACACACCTTGCAAAGACAGCAGAGTAAGTCTCTCACATGAGGACAAATGAGCTGGCTAAAATTCAAAACTACATTTACCTTCAATACCCAGCAGTGAAAGACACGGTTAAAGGATTGGGCAGTCTCCAAAATACTTTCCAACTCCATTACTACAGCTCTTGGTTATGCTAGGTCCCATCAACTGCCTAAGCAATAGACTTTTCACAACACCATTTTTCCAGTGTTTTGACTTCAGACATAATGATTCCTTTACCAGCCAGAACATAAACCGTTCAAATGCCATTGCTGCTGAAAAGAAAAAAAAGTTATAAAACACAGAACACTTGTGGGTGTGCTAACAGGCTTTGACTGAAGACAGTTTTGCCCTGCCATACTATTCCAAAGCCATACACTGCTACAACCAAGCTATCTCTAATTCTTTTTTTCTTACATCTAAGCAAGGTTTTGTGAACAGCAAATACCTGGAGTTTAAAAGTCACTACTGAGACATAATTTAATTGAGAAGTTGAAAGATAAAAATAACTCCATTTCTAAATTCCTGAAGTCTCAAACCTACCAGGTTTTTTGTTTTTTTTCTAGAGAAAATAATACCTGTTGTAACTGATAAAAGTGACTGAACTGTATTAGGTTTTTCCCACATACAGCCACAACCTCCTCAAGTGTGATGCTTCACCTGCTGGAAAATGCTGGGTTTCTGTACATATAACTTGACTGCATATCCCAGTATGCTATTAGCTTTTCAAATACCACAGAAAACTTAATTTTTCTATAGATTATTTTTCCCACCCAGACCATAAACCTCGTTCTGAGTCACTTAATGGATAGGTTTCTCACAGTTCTATTCAAAGCAAAGTAATTTTTGTACATTTCAAGGTTATAAACTTCATCTTTTTATACCACAAATCATCTTAGAAAAGTTTAGTATGATATGCTGGGACAGGTCTCTACTATGATCTCTTATAACAGTAGAACTCTTGTTTTACTGCGTAGTGCTCTGTCTGCTAAATTCCAATGATAATCAGATGCTCTGCCATCAACACTACACTGACTAATGCAAAACAACTTTTTTTTTTTAAATAATTGCTTGTATTTAAAAAAAGCCACCTACAATCTGTTCTTTATGGGTTTGTGTGCTTATATATTTATGTTGACTATTGTAATTATTGCATGGGAAGACACATTAGTTGAGAAAGCAGCATTTGAAGCCACACTTCAAGCTTGCCATAATTGTATTTCTTCCATTTTAGAAATTACTACTCTCAGAATTACAGGAAAAAAACCCTAGGAATTGTAACATGGATAGTAGTTCTCTATAGGCCAGACTCCTCTTAGACCTAAATAAACCTATTAATACATAAAAAATTAAGTACAGTACAAAAGAAATTAAAATTAGTACAAAAGAAATTAAATCTGCAGAAAACCTGAACTGAATTATCTAAGCTTATTCCTACACATTCAATTAAAGATTTAAGACATTCAGTACCTTGCACAAGACATTCCATCTTTATCCTGAAGGGTCAGACATCTATTTGTAAACTGAAACTAAATGTCTCCTGGTAAGAAATCCTAGTTAAGTGTACATACTACAAACAAACTGCTAAATAAGAGATGTCCAGTTATACCTGGAATAAACAATTTAGTCTAGCTAGAATGAAGACAATCCAGAAGAGACTACCACAAATGAACATATGTAGGGGTGGCTGGGATTCAGACAGCATACACCAAAACAAACAATTTTATAATTTACACACATGATCAATGGAAGAGAGATGAAATAGAAATTGCTCTGTTGAATAATTACCTTCATTGTTAGTATGTTTGAAAAACAACCATGATTTCAGAGATGCCAAGAAGGGACTGACTATAGGGAATGTGATTTATAAACAACAGTCATAGAATAGGTTTTGTTTGCCTGGACATTATTTGTTCAGAATTTATAAGACCAGACTTTTTTCCCTCTAAGAAAAGGAGCAAGGAGGTGACAAAATAAATATGTAAATAAACCAATGTGTTAATTAATGATCACATGTATTGTCTGATACTTAGCATTGGGCTCTCCTATAGATAACACAAAACTTTTGTTCATTCTGAGTTTAGGCTGTACAGTTACATTTTCTTCTCTTTTGCCAAACTCTATTTTAAAAGACTCCTGCAATGAGAGAAAGCCCCAAAGCAAAGTCTGAGGTATCATCTCTATTCAAGATAATATTATCTATATTTTTAATTTAAGTATTTTAAGTATACAGCATGCTATGCATTTTGGTTTTACTTCCTTATTAAATTGCTAATCTAGCATGACGTGGGACAAAACACAATTTAAAAAAAAAAATCAGAAATAAGACATTTATTTGAAGCAGAATTTTGTGCAGGAGGAAGGTGACAAGAGCTAGGCCACATGTTTTTCTCTGAGCCAGGTAGAGTTATACTACCGTCTCCAAAAAATTTAGACACTGAAAACACATCCTAACAAAAAGGAAGGGTAATGGCTGCTATCCCAAGAGTCCCTTTGGGTTTCTCCTGCCCCCATATTGCTAAGGATTAAAAGAAAGATAAGGCAAAGAAGGTCAAAGTATGTTAATAACAATCAGAAATAGGAGTTAAATAGTAACAATCAAGTAAAAAAAAAAAAAAAAAGACTAACCCTCAAGTTAAAAAAACCCCATAAATAAAAAGTAAAAAAACAAATTTCATCATCATTTTCTTTTAAAAAAGTTTCAGTCACTCTAATCAGCTACCAGTCTCTGGCTGCCAAAGAAGGGAGAAGAACTGTGGGCCATTTTCCTTAGTACAAAAGGCCCAAGTGGAGGGCTACTCTCTACGCCTAAATTCAGCCAGGGAGGGATTGCATCATTTCACCTAGAGATAAGATATCACCACGTCACCCGATGGCTGTGCTTAAGACAAGGTGAAAAGGGAAGGGCTCTGCCACTGTGACCACAACCCATGGCAGCCTGCTGGTTCAACCCAGAGCACACTGGAGTCCTCTTGGGGAACTGAATGGAGAGACTATAGGTCAGATATGCACTGTAATGAGCTCATAAATATTAAACCAGCTAAAATATCATTCCAAAATTGCCTAAACTTTGAACTTCTTTCTCATTTTAGGGCTTTCAGCAAGTATTTCAAGCCACAGTGGTGAAAATGAGCAAAACCAATACTACTCTATATCAACATGAAATCTAGAGGTAGAATGAAAGGGGAAAAGAAAATAAGGAAAGAAAAAGAAAAAGAGGAACAACCCAGGAAGAAAGCAATTTGTTCTAGAGATTGAATGTACTGTCAATCAAATCTAAGTGCCCTTCAATCTGAAAATTACTCCATCTAACAACATAAAAAAATGCAGAATTCATTTCATTTTTTACAAGTTATAATGAACAAAGTGATATTTACTTTTTTTTACTTTGAAATATATGTAGTAGCTTAAGAATGTTCCATGCATTAAACAACAAAAGAGTTGATAATTAAATTTTGAAGTGCAATAAGCTCCATTCAATTATTTGAAAAAATTCTCCATTAAAGCTTAATTTTTTGCAAGTATTTTATGATATTGACAGGCAGGCATAACACCACTATGAATATATGGTATACACTAGGTCCAGGTGTCACCTTTTTCAGCTTCATTTCAACTGTAGCAGCATTGCAAACCTTATCTCACCTACACAAACCAAGTCTGACACCCCTTCAGTTGCCTATAAAAGCACATTTATTACCACAGAGTAAGCGAGAGATTTAAACCACATCTGGCAAAAGACACTTAAAATGCTTCTCCGATTTAGAGTAGCAGATGGCAATAGCATAGATGAAAACACATTTGGCAGGACAAAGAGTCATCTGTCCAGCTATTGAAGTCCCACCATAATTGGCTAGCAAAATTCAGTTTGATTGTGTGAAATGAAATCAAAACAACCAATGCTTGGGAATAGTTTGACTGCTGGACTTACTGATTATATGATAGCAATTCTGACTGTCTAAAATTCTCCATAGTATCCTATAAATCCTTCTTTTCTTCAAGATACTGGTTTTCTTTCCTCAGTTTATTTGCTTTATAAGTGATAGGCTTGGATGTTCATTCTTGTAATTTTATTTCCATTGCAGCAACTTATAAAGCCCCATTTTACGAGACCAACATTTTTCTACATTGGCACCATGCTTATATTAAGCTTCATTGTGCAAGTATTTCCATAATAATTGAAAATTATGACTGAACAATAATTTTTATAAATTATTATTTATAGAATAAATTGTTTCTAGAATAAAAATCTGCTTCCTGTGCTGTCATGGTGCCTGTGGCAGCTATAATGTGCAAAATCTCTTCTAAGGGATTCAAAGTACCATGAAAACAATGGAAAAGTTTTTCCTATTGGACAGTATAGCATGATCAAACAAGCTGTAGAGGTGTGCAGTTTGCATATTGTCATTGACTTAGCTGTACTTATTTCCACGTAAAAAAAAAAATCACTATTTCATCATCAGCAGCTGTCATTTAAAATTAAAATGCAAACATATCTTGTTTGCACTCTAACCCATTTTCTCTATATTACAGGGGATGCACAGTTGTCAGTGAGATTATGTGAAGTTCCATCAACACAAAGTGTGCAGAAGTTGTAAGTATAGTATTTCAACTCTACATAAAACCAAACATAAACCTTCTGAAATAGCAGCGTTATCTAGATGCAAGTTTGCCCCAAGAATCTCCCTCTTCACAGCACCTCTCACTCTGAATGTCTGTTGTCTCCCTCCCTTCCCTGTCCCTGCAAATAACTTCCTCAGCTCCCCCTTAATCACTTTCTCTGCTTCAGTAGTTTACCTTCTCTTTGGATTGCTTGGAGATGAAGGTTTTATAATACAGCACTTACATGAAGTATTCTTAAGCACAGCTCTCCTTTAATAAACAGCAATAAAGCTCTCATTAAATAAATGGAAAATCTTTTTCATTGTAACACAGACAGGCTCAAGTCGAAACTCATTCCTGAAATGCAAAGTATGACCCAGAAATTATAAATTCTCAGATATTAACACAAATCTGAACCTAAAAAAATATGGATTATATGTCCAATCTGGACAAGAATACCACAGAAGGATTTACTTTTATAGGTATTACATGACTAATACTGCATAACCAGGCTAGAACTGCTGATATTCCCTGTCAGCATCTTCCTGGGCATGCTTCACAGAGAGAGAACGTGAAAACATTTGGCAATGCCATTACAATTATAGCGCATGTCTCAGTTTTCCTACTTGTTTTTGATACAACTTTTAAGACAATTACCGAGTCAAAATTCTTATATTAAAATTAGGATAGGATAAACACTTGTTTATGAAAATGGGCATGTCCTGTTTGATGTGATATGCAATCTGTCCTTAGAAACAGAATGAAACTCTCTCACTCATAAAAGCATACCTTGGCAGTGAATGAAACACTCCCCTCTTCCCACACATGCACAAGTGGACATCAACTTTCAAAGTCAGGAACACTCTTTGCACCAAGGATCAAAGGAACCATGTGTATAGAAAAGCAGGAGATGGAATGAAAAAAATTCTTCATGGATTTCAGCAAGAAACATGGGTGTTTCATCATCATACTTGTGAAAGTACTTTACTTGGGCACTCAGAACAAACCACTTTGACCTTCCATAATTCAGAACACTAATTGTTGGTTTGGTTTTCAAAAAACACTTTGTTCAGCTTGAACTCATCACTAGCTGTGTGACATCACTTAAAAGGTAGTCACCACACACCTACCATTGATATCTGCATTATGGGAAATGGAGACAAGCAAGGGTGCTGGCCTACAGACCCAGTCCCAGAGCCAGGGCAGCTTGCAGTAAGTGTCCCTAAGAAGCTGTGCCAAATTGCCTTTGAGAAATATTTGGAAAGTGAAAAGGCAGAAAATCCTCAGCAGACATCTGGAACTCCTGGGTGGTTATGTAATTCCAAAACCTGAATCAGAGACCAAATCAAGTGGACCTGAAGGTTCTAGCCACATATGCTCAACCTGATTTATCAGGTTTCCAAATCATATCCTTCTGCTGTTTTATCTTACACTGCAGAATCTTAAATAGCTGAATCGTACATAGCTGGTTTAAAATACAAACAAAGAATCAAACTACTAATCCACTGTTTATTTCTGCCTTCCAAAAACTGAAAAATAACTTAATTGAATGGCTTAGAAACCTTCATGATTTACTTGCTGGACAGCTTATTATTTCACATAGCTGTCTTTTCTGGTTTGTTCAGAGCACATAAAACATGCATAAGCCCTTGGTGTCTATATGCAGTCATTAGATAACATAATACCAATCAGCCTCCTCATAAGCAACTAGAAACTGAGCTGGATTTCCAGGGTGAACACCCAATACTGCTAAATGAGAAATCAATACAGCTCAATAGCGTATTTTGCAAGACAAGTGCTGCTTTTACTCCTGACCCCATGCATGTAGCTTAACACAAAGATATCCTACCCGAGCAGAGAATGTCTCACCTACAGTCACAGCAGAGAACATGCTGTACAAGCAGGCTAAAATGTCATCTCAGTCACATATTTGATTGCATGTACTTGATAGAAAGACAGAGTTTAATTTCCCTGCAGCAAACAAGATATTCTTGAGAAACTTGAAGATGCACTTGAGTATCAGTTAGCAAGAGATACTGTAGCTTATATAAAATGAATCACAGTACAACAATTTAAAACAGGAATGTTCATAATTTTAAAGCCAAAATCAGTATTGTACATAGTAGTTCTTGAAGAAATACTCCTGGAAGATAGTACAGCCAGAAATAGAGGTATATACATTATATATAAGGGCTGCATTGATCAAAGACTGTTTCTGCACAAAAGGGTTTGTCAGATAGAAGAGAATCCCAATGGTGTAAAGCTGCTGATTTTAATCTATCTTTAGAAAAGATACTTTTTTCTTTCGTCTATATTATCAATGTGATGTTCTGCTCTTGAGATTCAGTGAGCAGTGTACCGGGGCTCATAAAACACACCCACACGGCACGTCCAGTCTGTGATGCAAGGCTTTCTCACTGTTTCCACAGCTCCAGCATCGGCAGCTACCTCTTGTTATGCTGTGCTGACTAAGAGCATCTCAGGCTGCAGCAAAGAGGAAAACACTCATCTCAATACTGACTCTACAGCATGTAGTTTAAGAGGCTTTTCTGCCTTTACAGAGGACAGTGCAAAAGGGAGAGGCTGGTTTTATTATGCACCATAGTCTCTCAAAAATTACTAGACTGTTACAAAATAAAAGGCCTTTAGAAATATCTTCTATTTGTGGTTTGTCTGAAGTTATTTTTAATGTCTCTTCCTCATGCACAGCACGTGTACAAATACAGTACTGGAACCCTCACAGTTATAGCCTGAGTAAAGCAATCTTTGACCCTTGTTGCAACCATCTTGACATGAATTTCAATGGAGATGACAGCACATGTATTTCTATGAAGAGTGTATGTTCCCTCACCGTTTTTTCTCCAAAATCTAACTACCGCCTCTCTGGCCTAATATAATACATGTCTTTGTGCCAGTTTAATAGCAACATACATATGCCAAGCCCATATAAATTCTGCACTCATCAATAAAGTTTTGTATCCACAGCCATTGTCTCCAGTCAGTCAGGCAACACCAACATTGCCACTTCCCTGCCTTTCATTGCTCATGGTGTGACCTCACACTTCCCCCCTTGCATTCCGCCCCACATGGGCTCTTAGAAAAGTAAGATGAGTGTGTGAAAACTAAGTCTGGCAAAATGCATTTTCAAGGGGTCTCACACTCTTGGGATTTTCACGTGCAAAACTTCATCAACACACTTCCTTTTTTGGAGTTTACTGTTGCATAGCTAGAAGAAAAGTCTGGGAAAAAAATGAAGACTAAGAGACAGACCTGTTTTTAACCCAGTAAGTATGGGGAGAGAAAAACTCAAGCTTTTCGACTTGCTTAAGTGCCCCTGTTATAGTACAACAGAAGTTCTGGAAACTTCAGAGAAGAAGAAGGGTGAAAAAAACAGTGCTGGTTTTCTTAAGTTGCTTGGATGAAGGACTCCTCTCTCCTGTGGTCAGACAGGTAGAGAATGCGGGTCTCCTGCAACCTCAGGTCCTTACAAAAATAGTACCTTGAAGCATTACCTTGAAGGTTATAATAATTTTAATAACCTTGAAGGTTATAATAATTTTAATAACCTGGGACACCTCACCAAACTTTCTTTGAAAGCAAGAAGATAGGTAGCCAAATTAGGATCCAAAATGATAAAGACTGATCGCCTCACTTCCTCAATAAAGCTCTAATAGGCATGAGTTTAAGAACACCTAAGCTTTTTATGATATACCACAAGGGTATATCCCAAAAAGGGTCAATTTCATCCCAAAATCACTATCAGATTAACCCAAGTAGGCTTTTTCCCTGACAATTTTTTATTCCTGTGGCCACATGCTTTCTCAAAGATTTAACACCGAGCACTTCATTCAGAGAGAGAGATGTATACAGGCATGCAAACAGTACAAGTGCTGCTCTACACTGAAGAACTGGGCTTTGCTATTCCAGATTCAGACTCCTCCTTATGCAGCTCACAAACAACAGCTCTGCAGTTTATCACCAGGCCATGTTCAGCATTCAGTGTCTAATGCCTTCAACACTTAAAGAAATGTGTAACAACGCAGAAAAAGAAAGGAAAGGATGGAGGGTCATCTTCAATCACAAAACATCTTCATGTTATAAAAACATCTGGAAAATGTTCTTGAATTACCCAGAAAATTGTGTCCAGTCTCTAGAACTGTTCTGTTCTGGCTGAAATAGATTTTAGTGAAATTTTTATCTGCTAGTGATTTTGAGATGGAATTTAATTTGGAAAATTGGAAAATATCTCAGGACTTGAGGTGAGGGTTTTTTGAGGTGGGCTTGCTTTGGGGTTTTTTTGCTTGTTTGTTTTTTCCTCATAGAATACTTCTGTATTTAATATAGAATACTCAAAGCAAATAAATACATTAATTGTATATAATAAAATTCATATCTACATATGACATAATCATGTATCTTCAAACTTCATTGATTTATTTTCCATGTTTTTTGAAAGCTATTTGAATGTGACTTTAGGGCAAATAACAATGAAAAGCTGGCAGTAAGAAAATGCTTTCACTGTCTTACTTAGCATCACAGTCAAGAAATAGCTACACTGGCATCCTTGCCAACTAGGTTCATATGTCAACTGCTACTCGGATTATTTGGAGGCAACAGTCTTAAGAAGCTGTTCTAATGAGGACTGCAAATTAGTGGAGCCTTATTCCTCATTTCAAAAATACTTAGGAGTACTGTATGAAGTATCAAACAAAATAAAACCTGGGAAATACCACTGCTGTATGGGCCTGGAGCAATGTAGCATCTAGATTTAAGACAGATTTTTTGAGAGGATTTTGTCTGAAAACCATACACAAAAAATCCTATTAAAAATCTACATTAAGAATAAAACCTACAAGATTTATTTCTCAGCTTGAGCTCTCCTTCACAGCTCAGGCACACATGGGTAGCTCTATTCATGGTTAAAAAAAAAAAAGTGCAGGTTGCATTTTTTGGACCTGTTTACAAAAAAACCCATAAAGATCTATGCAAATTCTTCCACAAAGACTGTTTGAGAGAGAGGACACTTTAATTTAAAACCAAACCAAGCTCATGTGTGGCCAGCTCTGACAACGAGCAGGACAAACCTGAGTCCATTTGTACCTTACATCTGTCCCAGAGGATGGCAGAGAAAGGATCAGAAGAAATGCTGTGCCAGCTCCCCCAGTCTCAGTTCCCTGCTTTTCTTCTGTCTTTTACAGGATCAAAAAGATGCTATTTCAGATTTGACAAAAAGATATGTATATCCTTCTTTTGATCTCTTTGGATTCTAGCTTTCAGTTCCTGTCCTCCCACACACACCATTTCTGCATGGTGAAACTACGCCAATACCACTCAGAAGACTTCTGCACTCCTACAGACCAGAAGCTAGACATGCATTTCATAAAGGTTAAAATACTGATGCTGAACTGATCTCAGGAGTAGAAAAACAAATACAGTATTCCATACCAGATTTACTAAAATTTCTTGAGAACAAATGAAACCCAGTTCCATCCCACCAGGGAAAATAAGAATGAATGTTCTGGGACAAAACCCAGCAAGGGCACTCTTCTAAATTAGTGGTGTTATGGTACAACACATTAGAAGAATAGAAAGAAAGCCAAATACTCTACACAATTGAAACACATGCAAAATATTCCAACTGAATTTGTCTCAGTATTTAAAGATCAAAGATAAAATTATTTCAGACAGGATGCTTCTTTTCCAGACAACATGCTTAAGACTAAAAAAAAAGCCTGTTTTAATTAAGATTTTGGCACTGGCTTTTGAACATCACAAGTTTGTTAATTTTATGTAAAGCAAAATAAAATTATATTCTCAATGGACTTCAGCAAATTAAATGAAAATATTTCCCGCAGCTAACTTGAAAAGGGATATCATTAAAGCACTGAATTCAATCTTATCTGTAGCTACCACTTAAACTTCTAGTCACGACACATTCATTCAAAACAAAATAGCAGATTGTAATGTGGGCTGATATCTGAAGGCATTTCGTAAGCATACTCATGCTGAAGTCTAAATTCTACACGATCACTAGAGAGATTACCTTTGAACTACTTACAAAAATGTTTAAATGCCTTTGTTCTGTCTCTGAATTAGCATGTGGCATTGGAAAATTCAATATTATTTCTTACCATTTACTTCCCTTGACTAGCTAGCTAAAATAATATTCAACAAAAAGTGGAGATCATTTTCCCTTCAAATAGGAGTGGTATTAGAGGCAGAAAAAAGATCATTCAGCTATTCAATTTACATAGCTTTCAAATTTACTGTCCAAAAATCCCAGGTTAGAGACATAAAGAATATATATAACTGTAATTTGCTGCATTAGGATTATGATTTTCCTGTTTGTACCGGGTAATGCTGATACTTCAATATGTTGTTAAATGAAAAAATTGCTTTGACACTTGTCACTGTGTCTTAAGCTAGAAAATTAGTGCAGTTCTTAATCAGAACAGACAAAAGTACTGTACTGTTTGATGAAAATTACAATTTCTAACTGGCTCTGTGTAAACCATTCTCACCTAATGCCAAGTCCTTAATGATAAGTGCTGCTAGGAAACACTACTGGGCAGCTCTGTGCATGCAGTCAGTTAATTATGACTTCAGTGGAGAACAGTTCATGAGATTATGTACAGTTACAACACAATTAACTTGTTTATCATTCCTCACATACCTGCAACGTTTGTCTATGTGTGGAGCACAGATTGTTTGCATATAATTTTAACCTTTGTTCAGAGGGGTCCAAATCTATAAGGGTTTGTATGCCTTTTCTTTTTAATAGGAAAACAGAATAAATCGCAGTGTTTACAACCAAGCTTTGTCTCTGTCACTTGGTTTTATGATGCCATATATAAAAATTAGCTAGATCTGTGCTTACTATAGCCACCTGCTGAAACTTCAACACCAAAATAAGATCTATAATTGGATATACAAAAACAGAAGCTCTGAAATTACAGCACAGGCCTAAAATTTGCATCAGGGTAGTGAAATTCTGCAGCAGTGTTTATATGTGGCTGTCAGTAGTTGTACACCCACAGAATCTACTATTAGCAGTTTAAAAAGGCCAAGAAATAAGTCACTTGCACACAACCTTCCACTTTTAGCAAGTTTAATTGTCTGTCCTTGCAGGAGCTTTTCCCTGTTCCCTCCACTGCTCTAAAAGGAGACTATGGACCCCATGCTGTACAAGAGAAATGCATGCCATCTTCTCTATACCACATTTAGGAATCTAGATAAAGGGGAGATAAGAACATTTAATTCTTCAAGGCTTCCTCAAAATACAGCTGAAAAATACTCACAGCATGACAACAACATTTTTAGCTAATATATTTTGAAATAGACCCCACTTATATTTACTAGCATGTCACATACTTCTGCAAGGTTTAAAATCCATATACAAGACGCAGCTACAGAAATGCATTTCATTTTTTAATCTCCCACTGAGTATAACCCCAGAAAAGCTCCTTGTACAGAAATACTGGAAGAAGTGAAGGACAGAGTTTTAGGACTTTAGCCACTGCATCACTTAAATTCAACGAAATTTTAACTCAACAATACTAGTGGTTAGAGTAATAACAATTACTTTGATTGGCAGTCACTAGCTGCTGCAACACATAGGAGCTCTAAATCCATTGGAGAAAAATAAAATAAAATACTTCTACTGTCATGGCATGGCATACTACATTTGATATTGGAGACATGTCCAAAGCTCAATAATTTTCTAGGTCTTATAGACCCTCCTCCAGGTGGCCTCAAAACTATGAGAGCAAACCTCCTAGTTTTGAGCAAACCTCAAAATTCTCCAACATATATTGGGGATCTGGTCCAAGGTCTCAGAGCAAATTTCATCCCCAATGCTGATGGGTAAGCAGAGAATTCAGACTGAAACATCTACAAAATTTTATGCTGACCATGTAGAGCTCTGGTATGACTGGTATGAAGGGAAGGACAAATCTACTGCAGGCTCTTTTGAATTTAAAGCCCTAGGGGAAAACACTGTGTATACATGTTTGTACAGCCTCTCCTCCTGACAGTTCTTTTTCTCTGGAGGCAGAGAAATCAGCCATAGCTGTTAACGGGGCAAGGTAGAACTGATACAATTATTAAGGATGTTCTCCTTTCTGCCTGTCCAGATAAAGTGGTGTTGAGTGGGGAGCTGTTCACACCATTTCCACAAGAACTGATAATAGCTTTGTCTCACAGAAAATATGGAATGCTCTGGAGTTCTTGCTTCTCTCTCTCAGGCCTCCAAGAGAAGCGAGGGCCCATAGTTGCCTACCCAAGTTACAATAGTGCAAGGATCATACAAAATCAAAGAAAACCAGTTAAGCTGGGGTCGGGGGGGACTGTGAAAATAAAGTTAGTAAACAGAGACAGGAAAGTAAAATTATAACCTCAGAATCTAAGCAAAGCTGCAAGCTGCATATGGCAAGGACACATGAGTGTGTCCTATCACTTAGTTACACAGTCCAGAGAGGGCTCCTCTAAGCATCAAAAGCACATCACAGCATCAATCTGACAGACAATAGCATCAGCTAGCTTAGGAGAAGCCAGGAGTTCAAAAATGGAACAAGTTTCATTTTATATCATTAGCACACGTATCAGCTTAAGCACCAAGCCAGTCAATGCTGTGCCTGTGAATGTAGGGGCCTGACAATCCTATTATTGACAGGTACTTGTGAGTGTCTCTAGATGCTGTGGTACTAAACATCACTGACCTCAGGAGTTGTACCAATGCAGGTGTGCTTTAGCACAGGCAAACACTATTAGGAGGTTCAACAGGCCTGCTTGGGGCCCAGATAAGAGACTATTTATTTATTACATGCCATTTCTGAACAACCTGATCTTCTGCTTCATGGACCTGTTTTCTGAATGCTCCAACATTTCCCTCACACCTCAAACTGACCAGATACAGAAAAGTCAGCTCTGTCAAGCTCATTAAACTGCCATTTTGGTTTTGGCTTTTCTTCACTTAGTAGCATTTAGGGTTCTCAAAAATCTTCAGTCATGGTAGCTTTTATATCATTTATATGGAAGCTTAAGCCTCTAATCTATTTCCTCACCTTTGCATCAGTCAGATGGCACAGCAACCGTCACTAACACTTATAAAAAGTACATTTTAAGCTATAGTAACTGACTGAATAATTTATAAGTCCTAATATCTTAGCAGTAGCAATGCAACTTTAAAAATTACTTTTTTTTCATTTCTAGAGAAACCAAAGTATTATCATGGCCAATTAAAATGGTATATTAGCTTAAAGATTTATTACATTATATCTTTATTCTTTCTCTCATTTTGGACCTTATTGGACCCCTTCTATGTGTTCAAAGGGACAATTAGCACTGATCAGTGTGCACAGCTTATTAAGGATGGTAAATTTGCTAACAGCAAATTTTACACTGCACACATTCACATCTTTGGCCTACCTCTTCTTTCACTGCTTCCAAACTCACAAAACACTACTCTCATTCCCTACCACCATGCCCATTGTGACATTTGTGCTTCCCTGCATCCTGTTACTCATCCTTCTCATCTCTCAGTGGATCATCTTTTCAGTTGTCCATTTAACCCATGGTTCTGTCCCTGAGAATGACCCTTTTCTATTTAGAAAACACAAGAAATAGTAACACAACAACTTGTTCCTCTAATGTTCTTTCAATATCATAAAAGGTTGCATAAGAGAGGCTGAAGGATATATCCCTGCCTAACCCTTTAGTATCCATTTATAGACCTGTTGTATGTTATTTAATCTAATCTCTTGCAAATCTGCTGAAATTGTCTGCTTCTGGAACATGCCGAAAGGAGCTTGTACAAGCTCACTGCCTGCTATGGAAAATACCATGGCTTCATATAGTGCCTAGATCCTGCCCTGTGTCTTATTATAATGACCCCATTTTGCTGGTTCTTTTGGCTGCTGCACATTCAGTGAGCAATTTCAGCAATTTCTCTACTGGCCCTGCGATATTCCTCCTGTGTTGCAATTACATGTTCTGAGCTGGCATTGTGTGGGAATGGTTTGGGTGACTTACTCAGATCCATTAGATCAGTTTAATCTGCCCTGAAGCTTGATCTGCCTTCCTCCCCCACTGCCCCTCCCTCCACCCCAGCACTTCCTGAGATCCTGCTGGAATTCCTCACCTTTAGCATACCACATTCAACTTCTGAAACAAACTTAGTGACTACTCTCTTAGAGACTTCAACGTTTATCTCCTCTGATTCACTGACAGTGATTCCAGAAGATCCCTCTCTTGCCTCTTTTTCAACCCATGAAGTGATGACTACTGTTACACTCAGATGCCTTAGCAACTAATGTTTCTTTGATCGTTGAGAAACCTTCACCTGAGTCTTTGCGGTTCTTTCAATCCTGGAAGAGCAGAGTGGGAAGACACTACAGAATTTTTTCTCCCCTTGTCCATCATGATACTCAGGTTTCTTTGAGCAACTGAAGTACAGAGCAGCAACACAACCAACCTGTTTCTTCCAAAGTGAGATTAAAACAGTGAGATTAACAAAGACAGAAAACTGACTACTCTGATACTTGCCCATCCCTGCACATGGGGAAAGATGTCTCTTAACAATTACTATGTCGTTAAGAGACATCTTTCCCCAATAGTGACTTTGATCATTGGATCTATTTCAGGCCATGCAAATGAGACAGGTAGACAAATGGAAACATTCATTTTCACCATAACTGAAACCTCTTCTCCTATTATAAAACTTTCACAGAATCACTAGGTTGGAAGGGACTTTCAAAATCATCGAGTCCAACCCATGGCCTGACACCTCAACTAAACCACGGCACTGAGTTCCACATCCAGTCAATCCACTGAGGTGCGGCCCTCACCAGTGCCAAGGACAGGGGAAGAATGACCTCTCTGCTCCTGCTGGCCACACCATTCCTGATCCAGGCCAGGATACCCTTGGCCCTCTTGGCCACCAGGGCACACTGCTGGCTCATGTTCAGCTGCTGTCACCAGTACCCCCAGGTCCCTTTCTGCCTGGGCACTGTCCAGCCACACTGTCCCCAGACTGTAACATTGCAGGGGGTTATTGTGGCCAAAGCGCAGGACTCGGCACTCAGACTTATTAAACTTCATCCTATTGGATTATGCCTATCCATCCAAACATTCCAGGTCTTTCTGCAGAGCCATCCTACCTTCCAACAGATTGACACACACTCCCAGGTTAGTGTCATCTGCAAATGTACTAATGAAAGACTCAATACCCTCTTCCATGTCATCAATAAAAATATTGAACAGAACCAGCCCCAGCTCAGACCCCTGAGGAACACCACTGGTGACTGACTTGCATCAGTCCTCACCAAAAATACCCCTAAGATCAGGCAATACTACATCTAGATATCAATCCCACCTTGTGAGGGCACGTGTGGTAACCAACTGGGTTCTTATAGGAAGAAATATTTTGAAAGTCATGCCATGCAGACACAGCCCTGCATTGCATGCAATGGAACTGAACACTGTAGGGCCTTGTGGGGAAGAAAAAGACCCACAGAATCAGGGTGAGAAAGAAGAAATTGGGCTAGCATTTACTGCAGACTAAGAGGAAGAAATCTGTTGACTTGGCAGAGCAAGAAATATGTGGGTCTTTTTCCTCACAGTCCTGCACCTATACAGTCAAATCGTACTTGATTCTTCTTCGGAGAGGAACAAGCATGTCATCCAGACACACATATTTCTTTATTAAACAAATTTCTCTATAAAAGACCAAGACCTTTCCTTTAAGATCAGAGAGACTCATGCTATGCCCATGTCATTCTTTGACCTTTGGAAAAATAAAACTATAGGTACAATATCCACTGAATGTATCCAAATAATCTCAGCAGTGTTGTTAGAGAGATGATGAAATGGACAAATTCTTTGTAAAAGCAATGCTTAAAGAAAGTAAAAAAGAATGAAGAACAGTGTAAACACTGAAATGAAACACTTAATGAAATTGTGGCAGAGCCTCCAGGAGAGTGCTTATTTTCTTCAGTGGTGTCTCTTATCAGCAGCTTCATCTGTTTGCTGAGTTTGTTTGACTGTTAGCCTCAATTGGGATGTGCACTTGCTGCTTGACTGGCTTGATGACCTCAGCTGCAATAGCTATGGGCAGCAAAGGTCAGGAGTTTATAATGCCTCGTTCTCTTCCTAAAATGCCAGCTTCAACTTGCCTAGAGCCAGGGGCTCATATACATACAGAACATAATTACATTTTAAAGGGTTATGGTTGAGAGACAAGGAAATGTGTGCATTTCAAAAGGGGAGGGAATTATTCCTGTGAAACAATCACTGCTATCAGTTCCCACTGGGAAACAATAAAAACATCACCTCTGCATCATGCAGAGGCAGATGCTGAGCATCTTGCAAACTAAGTCTTCTTTAGCCCACCAGATATTAAAGCATGTCATGTCTTCAGCTCACCTCATTTTGTACAGCCACTATAGCACCTGAAACTGCCATCACACCAGTGCTACAGCACATTTCATTTCCTTTAACTCTTTTTTCCCCTAATGACTGTAATAAGGCTCATTTGGTTGAGTGGGGGTTTGTACTCAAGCAGTTAAATGAAATTTAAGACTGCAACTAAACCTACAATGCATCAGAGCTGGCATTCTTAACAAACAATGTTTAACAGGAACATTATTATTTATGGGGAAATGGTTCTGAAAATAAGCCCCTACGCATGTTTAATGTCTTCTTTCCTTTACTTTTATTCTATGCAGCAGGAAAGATTTAGAAAAAGAACACAACCTAAAACAATGAAAAATGACTTAATGCCCAGTAATGACTAACTATATGCAAAATTGCTTTAAAAAACAAAAATTAGTTCAAGAGTTCTTCAATCTACTATATATCAATAGATAAAACATGACAAAAATGTTCATTCAGAAGAACCTTAAATTGAATTTCAATCTCATAAGGGCCATTTGTCTTCTTGATGACTTATATCCAGGAGTGAGGAAAACACAATGTAAATTCTCTTCATCACAATCCCTTTTTCGTTTCTTATTTGCTGATGTATATCACATTATTGAATTTTAGAAAATGATGAAGAGAAGAATTGGTGAGTGCTTCACCCTGCAATTTTTCATTTTTTTTTAAATTGGCATATTTGAATATGCTCAAGTTTCAAATAAAGTTGAAGTATTTCTTTAATTAAGCCATTTTAGCTCTTAAAGTTAACAGAAAGTCACTTTTAAAGCCCAATCTAGGCTGACGTTTCTTTCTTTGTTCCATAAATCCGCAGTTATGT
This sequence comes from Cyanoderma ruficeps, assembly GCA_008694505.1. Taxonomy (NCBI): domain Eukaryota; kingdom Metazoa; phylum Chordata; class Aves; order Passeriformes; family Timaliidae; genus Cyanoderma; species Cyanoderma ruficeps. Next base: position 4,162,708 of record VZDJ01007747.1, on the reverse strand, counting down.
GCCTACAGGTCACCCCAGAAACTACGAATTGCTTTTCTATAGAAGAAAAATGTGGAGGGGTATAGAATATCCCATAGCTTTTAAGAGGAGTTGCACATCCAGATCAGGAGCCATAATCCTTAGTTCTCCCATACACAAGTATTCCCTTGTATTTCAGTATGCAGTGGAACTATGGAGTGTGAGTTCCCTGAATTTGGGGCTGGAATACCTCCTTTGGCTGTCAATCAATGCAGAAGCCAGAATTCATATATGCATAGCTAATCATAAGGAACCCACTGTGGCTAAGAGGCTGAGTTACCAGGGATGCCTGGAACTTTCACCGCACATTTCTGCTTCCTATTTATGTGAGAAAAATGGGACTTTTTGGATACCCCATTTCCTGACTGCAAAAGCTATCCTCTTGAAACAAACAACTGGTAAGAACAGCTACATTTTATGTTGTTCAGCTTGATAGTATCATTACATGAAAAATTGCAATATACCCAGCATGACCCTTATGGATCTCTTCCAGCTAAGGACATTCTATAACTCCGATTCCAACTTGTGAGGTATCTTTAGTTAATTTAACTTGCAAAACTGCCAACTGCAGTTAGGTCCATCGCAAAATTAATTCTCAAATCAATAATGAACCATAGATAAAATTACACATTAATCAATATGAAAGTTAACCTACTTGACATTTATATTCCTTAAACAGATAGTTGGCATGTGTCTTTTCTGTGAATATTGACAAGTCAGAGGGAAAGCACTGTTAACAAGATTTTATGGTTAATGCTATGATAGACAATTTTGCCTGATAAATCGAGTTTTAGGCATGAGATATTTGCTTTTCTATTACTTTCTACCACATCCTGTGATATGTTACATCTCTCTGCCTCAATGCCCCCGGAAGGGAAATATCACAAAGCTCAACTCACAAAGCGCTGTGAAACTGAATCAATTTATAAGCCTCATGTAATCTAGAGAGTATTGATATAAGTGGAAGATGTTCAGCACTTCTTAATAATGCTAGTGCCTTGCAGGATCACATCTGCACAGCTCCTTAAAAGATCAAATACAGAGTGACTAAACGGAATCTATTTGAAGGCAAAGTTTACCTTCAAAACTTAGAAGGGAAGTGTTACATATACTTATTAATATTAGTCAAATCATCATGTCACTGGTTTACATAATTGTAATCACAGTAAAATCTCCAGATTGTTAAATGATACTAAAATTAGAGTTAGATTGAATAATGAAGAGCAATACAATCAGATTCCAAAGGATTTGGACCATTTTGCTAATAAGGCCAGCAGATGGCAAATGCAGTTGAGTATAGAGAAATGTAAAACAATTGGTCTGGGAATACGTGCTAAGAGGCACAATCATGTAAGAAAAAGCATTATTTTGGGGGGGGGGGGAAAACTAAACCAGAGAAAGAGGGGAAGAAGCTTTAAGAATGGCGTGGTTTAGCCGCACCCAGGAACTAAGTACCATGGAGTCACTTGCTCACTCCACACCTCACCTGCCCTGGGAGGAGGGGTAATAATGTTGGACCATGTCCAAAGGCAAGGAAGCTGGTCAAGAGGCTAAATCACATGAGGAGCAGCTGAAGGGTGTTTATCCTGGAGAAAAGAAGGCTTAAGGAGGGATCTTACTACTCTCTACAACTTACAACTACATGAAAGCAGGTTGTAGCAAATGGGGGTCAGGCTCTTCTCCCATGTGACAAGAGACAGGGCAAGAGGAGATGGCTTCAAGTTGCACCAGGGGAAGTCTAGATTGGGAAAAATTCCTTCTGTGAAGGGTGACCAGGTGTTGGAATAGGCTGCCCAGGGAAGTGGTGGAAACACCATCCCTGGAAGTTCTCAGAAAATGCATAGATGTAGTACTAGGAACTTTGTTTAGTGATCAAGACACGAGTATTTGTTAGGTTAAGAATTTAACTTGGTGATCTTAGAGGTCTTTTCCAACCTTAACACCTTTATGATTCTAAAATGGGTGAATTTAGATCAGACATGAGGAATTTTTTTACAGTGAGGGTGGTGAAACACTGGGACAGGATGCTGAGCTCCCCCATCCCTCAAAACATCCAAGTTGAGGTTGGACAGGGCTCTGAGCAACCTGACATTATTGAAAACATCCCTGGGCATTGGACCAAGTGATCTTTACAGGTCGCTTCAAATCCAAACTATTCTATGAATAATAATAATGAAAAGAAAACCCAAACAAAACCCACAAACAAACAAAACCCCAACCCAAACCAAAATACCTCATACCCTCAAAAAAACTAAAAACTGAGGGGAAAAAACCCTGCAAGTGATGCACAATACAATTGCTCACCACCTGCTGACCAATGCCCAGCTCATCCCCAGCAGCAACTGGACCCTGTCAGCCAACTCCTCCCAGATTATGGGCATGACATTTAACAGTATGGAATAACCCTTCGGCCAGTTTGAGTCAGATGTCCTGGCCATGCTACCCTCCCACTTCCTCATTAGCACAGCATGGAAATTGGGAAACGGAAAAGTCCTTGTCTTAGGATATGCACTACTCAGCAACAACCAAAACATCTGCTTGTCATGAGCATTATTCTCATAGTGAATCCAAAACACAGCACTGCTTCAGCTACCAAGAAAAAATTAATTTTATCCCAGCCAAAACCAAGACATCAATATATTAGCTAATTAGAAAAAGTGTTAAAAGGATTTGGTAAAAGGATTTTATTAGAAACTACAAGGTATAATGCATGTGAACCATTTTTTACAATCAAGGGATTCAGTCAGGAAATTATTTAATTAGGTAACAGAACCAACTAGTGTGAAAGTGCAAGTATAAGCAGAAGCATTCAACACCTAACAGGACATATTTGGCATCACATAGTATTAAATCTAAAGTCAGTAAAGTGCTTTGAAGATCAAGTGCACTAGGATATAACTAAGACCTTTTGAAGTCTGAAACCACAAACAAAAACAAGCCAAGATGAAATGAGAAACACTAACGTACCTGATTAATATTCAATATCCCAATGAAGAAATAACTTAGGAGTGTGCTTGTATATGACACCAAAAATGCAGGGTCTTCATCTAAACTAGGCAGACCCAAGACTCTAAACACAGTCCTAGTGATCATATTATCAGTTGTTCAGAGTGAGTTTCCCAATTCTGTTCTAAAGCAAAGGTCCCTTTTCTTAATACAAATTTAATTTAAAAGGTAGTAAATTTAATTTATTCATAAAACCTGGAAAATTTACACCAAGTTTCTCTAGTTACAAACATCATGGATCACAACAGCACAAAAATAATTAATATAGGAATAAAACCTTGGTTACAAGCACTGTCTTGTCCTAAAAAGACAGACCATGATGGCAACAGAAAGCAGTCAATTCTGGGTTGCAGCAAGGTAAACGTATTGCAGGGTTGCCAGATGGGTCCTCTTAAAAATGGATATAATAGAAATGTGAAGATGAAAGGCTAAGTTAGAAAGAAAGATTTGTGGAACACTGACAAATAAGTGCTGCTACACTTAAAGGATGTTATTACATATAATCACTGACATTTCAGGAAAATGAAACTTATGCAGACAAGTCCAGGTAGTCATTGCCCATTTTCACTGAAAAAGATGGTACAGATATATGAAAAAAAAAAAATCCCTATTTTGTCACAACTTTGGCCTTTTGTTTGTTATTTTTTCACATACTAAAAGACAAAAATATATAATTAAAAGAAAAGCCAATCTTGTTTGTGCCATCAGGCATATTCACAGGTCCACAGAACTGGAGCAGCATTCAAGTCAAAAATTAGAGTTTATATAACAGGAAACTAAAGAGAAGAACAGAAGAATGGCTGTAAAAAGCAGACAGCTGGGATTAAAATCACAGTAAGTATTAAATCCCACATTTCTAATCCCAAAATATCATTATTTCTTGTAAGAAAATGGCAAAATTCGTCCCTTACTCCATTAATTTCCTTCTCATCTGAACCTGCTAACTTTATTTTGTGCTGGCACTATCATATCAAAGTGCTTTGAGTGCTTTTCTCTGATTGCACTGGCGGAGTTATATGAACCATTACCTATCATTACTTTTATTTCAAACCTGTCAGTTCCTCCTCTTTGTAGCCAACAAGCTGTAAGAAGGGGAAAAAATGCAGTCTCTGTCAGGGAATAAAACCACACGTACAAAAATGAGCTGAAAGGAGCACCTGAACAAAGAAGAAGGGAGGGTGAAGAAAGAGAGAGATAAGAGAGTGATAAATCTGCTCACCCACTCTGCAAGGACATTCTACTCTCCTGCCATTAGAAATTAATAAATAAATAAAGCCATAACACTAATACACAATGCATGCTAGACGTGGCTTTTGCCCATAACTCTTCTTTATTCTGCCACACCATGTACTTAAAATACTTCAAACATTCCATAAATATTATGCAAATAAAAATAACATCAATACCACCTCCTCTTGCATGGAAAAATGCACATAAATTGAGCTTGTGTACATGAGAGAAGATGTGCTTCCCTCAAAGCTGCATGTATCTTATGAGGTGCTTTTCAGTAAATCCTTTATTTGTGAGCCACACAACAAGCGATGAGCAATTAGTGTTAATTAAACAGCTCCCCTAACTATAGTGCTGCCAGGGACAAGTTAATGACCTCAAAATGCACTTGGATTTGAAACTCCTTTCCCTCCGGGTGCATGGCAGGCTGCCTTACCTCTGTAAAGCTGTGGCATGCTCCAGCTGCTACCACACATGTATGGAATGTCATTCCCATTTGCAGTAACATGCACCATTCGCCAGACACTGAAGTAGCCATTACAGAAGGGCACTGCAGACACAGCTCCGAGACTAAAGCATGCCAGTAAGTTCTGATTTGTCTGCTTGAAACACCCAGGGAAGCCACATGCAATGGCAAAGTGACAGCAGACTGACAGGCAGACCACCACGAAGGCAGCTGACTTAATGCCGCAGAAACACATTCCAGAAGCTTATTTACCACACTCAATGCCCCAGGTTAGTACCACACCTGCCTCTAAACATCTCAAAAATAAATCAGGAAATTTTTTTAAAAATTAAAATCTTAAGTGAAAAGAGTCAAATCTACCACCACCACCCCTTCTCTCACGTAGTTCATGTTACTCTCCTCATGTAGCACCATGGAATCAACACCGGAAACTAAGGTGTCCTCCTGCCTCCCAGAAAAGCAGGACACAAAGGAATACAAAAGATCCCCGTGAACATACAGTGGAAATCACTGGAAATTACCAGAGGAAATAACGTAATGAAGTCAAAAACAGACAGCTAAACTCATAGCTGTTTATAATTTGGGCATTATCTACAGACTAGACTGCAAACATTCATCATAGGTATTCAATCAAACTGAATTTACTGTCAATAAAGGTTGAAGCTTAGTAGGGTGTTTGACAACTTCCATCTCCAAAGCAGAAGATGGAAGCATGCGGAGTATGTGGAAAAGAATGAACCCAGAGCATCTGCCGTGGCAAGTGTGCTATGGAGCAGCTGGAAGAATCCAAAGAGCTGGCCCAAGGAATCTATCAAAGAAATGAACAGGCAGAAAACTCATGGGAATTAATAAGAAAGGATGTGCAGTGGCAGAACACACAGGGATTGCTGAGCCCAGCTGGCACCCCAGAGGTTATATGATGGCACAGAAAAGGCTCGTATTTCCCATCTTGTTCTGAAAAATACACCCATGCTCTATAGCTAATATATCTGCTCCTCCTGGGCTGTGATTTACCTCAAGAAAACAAAACCTAATCTGTACGCAGACAGTAGTAATATTTTTCCTCATGGTTGTTTTTTTCTTGTAGGATCTCTCCCTCTATCTGTCTCAAATGACACTGTTCAGCTAAAACACAAGACTTGAGTCAGTTTAGACTTGTGATTTTGGTGGGGTTAGGGACAGTAAGATATTTCCACCATTTTCCCAAGATCTAGCTAATGGTAGAGTCAAGAATGTTAAGGTGTTGGGAGCTTTTTGTCACTGTGATCGAGAGGATGACAAAGAAAAGCTGTTCCAGAAGCACATATGGTGCAAGAAAAAAATCTGAAGAATAAAGTAGTAGCTTAAAGCAGAGAAAAGTTATGATAATGGCAGTATAAATTTCTTGCAGTTAATATGCCACTTGTCACAGCCCCTAAAAATCACAAGTTAGTAAGTATGAAAACTAGAATTTAATAATGACATTGTGCATTCCAGCCAAAACAGAATTCTGTTTTGAATTTTATTTTCATTTCAATACATGAATAATGTCCACTGAAGGACACCGACTGTGTACAAAAGACCCAGGTAAGTTCGGGTACTTTCATTTAAAAAGGAAAAGAAAGAAAGGATTTTCATGCTTGGATCGAAAGTAATCAGTGAGAGAGAAAGAAAAAAAACACCCTCATTCAGTGGAACAAAGGAAAAGACCATGGAGAAAAAAAATAAAAGAGAATTTCAAATTGCACTGCATTGAAAACATTGTAATTTGTTCACATTAAGCTTTGATACATGTGAAATTACAAATACAGCTAAAGCAAAACACAGCACACTACTGAAAAAATGAAATCTTTAATTTGCACAAAGATCCAAATGTAACAAACATAAGCTATTGTCTGCTGCATTACATACAGTCAGAATATATCAAGTCTTCTTATTATTTTCATTATTTCATTTGAATTACAATTGCACCCATTGTCCAGGGGATAATTTCCAAAGATTCTATCAGTGCTTCAGAGGATTCAGAATCTAAAATAGCAAGCAGCATACACAAGAGAAATGGGAAAATATTAAAGCATATGAAGCAAGTTTCTTCTACCAGCAATATATCCAAACAAAAACGTAACACCTATCTGGTACAAAACTCACATTTATAGCAGGCTTGGTGAAAATCTATCAGGTATTCATAAGTGCCCCCCTTTAAAGAACTGCATATGGAGGAAACGAGAACTGCCTCAAATTTTCTGTGCTTCCAATATGGGTCTATTGAGTGGCTCTGAGCTCTCACTATGCACAGCCATGAAATCAAAGCATCTGACATATCCAACATTCTGAGCTTTCAGAAGAGCATGAGAAGACAACAGCTAAGGAATATGCTTTCTGGGAGTGCTCCATCTTGTAGTGTTTCACTGAGTGGCACATCTGCCACACACTTGCACCTTCTGACACAGACTGCAAAATGGGATAACACTGACTGACACACCATAACCAAAATCATTAGCTGTTTCTCATTTGGGCTCATATACAGAAACAGATGCTAAAGCGCTGCCGTGCAAATAAAAGACAAAGCCCAAAATGCAATAGGTACAAGTTAACTGTATTTCTTTCAGTGGGAGTCATTGGAAAAGTAATCTCCAAGTTTTTTCAGCAATCTGACCTGTTCGAAGACAGTGCTGTAGCAAAGTTCCTAATGGGACCAGGGAGCCCAAGTCGTGCACATGATGCTTCTCTGCTACAGCCATGAATTTACTGCTGGAATGCTAAGAGAGAAAAAACAGGTGAATTTCTCTTCTGCAGCCTCTGTCCTCTAGAAGGTTTGCAAACACAGCGTACAAAGTGGCAGCTTGCAGATGGAAAAGAAAGCTGTAGTCATAAATACTGTCCCTTACAGCTACGGTTACCATGGTGCATGTGCAACCAAGGCCATTCTCTTAAGCACTCTATGAACAAAGATGAAGAAGGAAATATTAGTCCAGAATCACAACCTGAATAAGAGACAGCAGATGGTAAAAGGGTAAGCCACAAGAAAACAGTGGAATAGCAGTGGTTGTGGCATAACCCAGCTTCTTATGTGGTAGGTAACTTTTGCAGGCACAGCACCAGAAATAAATAAACTTTTTAGAAAGATTGGGGGGGGGGGAGGGTAGTTTACAGGCAGATCTGCACCTGTTTATGAAATCACAGAATAACAGCATTAAAAAAATCTTTAAGACTAAGACTTAAATGCTTTATGGAGATTAGCAACTGAAGGTAGAAATAAATGTTTTAGTAATGCAGGAGATGAGATGTGTAGGAAAGAATAAGAGTTTTGAAAACAAAAGACAAACATCCTACATTTAACGTGACAGGTTTGGTGGAGCTAGCTGATAAAGTCATGGAAAGAAGTGACAGAGGTCAAACTGAGAGCTAAGGAAATTCTCTTTAGAGCAGCAATTATCACTGACAGAAGTGGATCAAACCTGCATTGGCAAAGCTAGAAGTGTTGCTGGCATAATCAAGGTATACAAGAGAAAGCTATAAGAATGGCAGGGAAGGCTAAGGGCTCTCTTTCAGACACATGGAGCTTCGAGAAGTGAACATACAGGCCCAAGCAAAGATCAGACAGGACAAGGCTTTAGTTTCATCATGGAAGTTGTAGAACCTGGATGATGACAAGACATAAAAGAAAAGTGTGTGCATTTCTATTCTGAAAATTCCAAAAGACTGAGGACTAATAAGAGGGAAGCTTTTGGAGATTACAGATATGGATTATGAAGGTTTTGAGAAGAGGACAAAATGAGGATTCAGGAAGTACCAGACAAGAATTCAGTGCATTCTACCTAAGAGGCATGACAATACATTTAAAGGAAACATCAGTTGTTGATCCTTATTAATTCTCAGTCTGTGTGAGCCTCACTATTACTCTGCATGCTTGTGTGTGCATGCATTAAAAAACAGAGAGAAAGCTTAGTTGAAAGAATTTCAACTAAGAGACTGCTAACTCTTGACTGAAAAAATGAACCTAGTAAACAACACAGGGAAAGCAAAATAACTTTAACAAACCAGACCACAGAGACTGTAACCTGCTCGTCAATATTGAAACTGTTTTCTAAATAGATTAGTAAAAGAATTTTAAAAAAAAGTAAAAAGCCTCAAGTGTCACTTGCCAGTTTCCTACATCCCATACCTCTTACATGGGTTTTATAGAATCACAGTATAGCTTTGCATGAAAGGGCACGGGGGAGCCATCACTTCTGGGCAATGTATTCCCATGTTTTACTACCGTCATTGTAAAAATCGGCTTCCCCATATCTAATCTAAATTGACCATATTTTAGAATCACAGGCAGTTTTTTGAGTTTTGCATCACAAATCCTTTAGAATGTAGCAATAGACAATGCAAGAGCTGCTGGAGATCTGATACCTCCATAACAGCCTATGACTACTTAGAGAAGCAGGATTTTATTTCAAGTCCACACAGCCAGACAGAACCTGAAGCCCTGAGGCAGCTGAGCCAGCCAATCTGATAACAACATCGGTATTATAATTTATGAAAATTTATTGTGATCAGGCCACTGATAAAACACCTGTTTTAAAAGTGTGGTATGCTGATCCTTAAAAAAAAAGTAAGGAGTAGAATCCAGAGAACAATCTCATCTGAAATACTGGAAATCATGGAGTGATTCATCATCCACTTCTTTGAATACATTTCCAAACAAATGCACACATTCCCAGGAAGGTAAACAGGAAAATCAGCACTGAATTATTAAGCTTAAGCCACACATAGCCAACCTACAGACCAACTACCTGGAGAGAGTGGCGAAAATAATCTCTCTAGAGTTCAGTGAAGGTTTTGGAAGCTGAACAAGTATGGGCTGGAAGAACGGACTACTAGGTAGGCTGAAAATAGGCTGGACTGCTGGGCACCAACTGCTCAGTGTCTGGCAGTCAAAAGCGAGGAATGTTTGCCAGTGATTGATACCGAGATCTGTATTGTTTAATAACATCTGGGCAATAACAGTGAGCATCCAAAATACTGCAAAGTTTTGCACCTGGGGCAGAGTAAACCCATCCTGGGAAGTAGATGGGTAAGTTTCAGCTCAGTAGAAAAGAATCTGTGAAATACAGCAGACACCACCCTGAACACATGCTACAAATGCTCACTCAATGACCAAGGCAAACTGAATACTTGAATGTATCAGAAGCATAGCCAGCAAAACAATGGAAGTTATTACCCTCCTCTAGATGGTGTTGGCAAAGCATCCAAAATCTGTGCCCATTTCCAGGTAGAGGTGGAGAATTTGAGAACATCCAGAGAAGGATCACTAAGATGGTCATGGCCTCAGAGAATGTGATTCCTAAGAACCAATTCAGGGAGCTGAACTTCTGTAGATCAATGAAAAGGCTAAGGATTGCTAGAAGAAATACAATGCTGATGAAGTCAAATTCTCCTTGACAGTAGCAGATGAAGTAACAAACTGTCTTGACAACAATCTGCAGCTTTGGAGATTCCAACTGGACATGACGAAAAGCACATTGCAAATCTGTGTCCTAGAGCTGCTAAATTTATGCTAGAAGATCAACACATTTCCAGTCAACCACCTTGTACCTGAAGTGCAAATACTAATGCCACCAACCTTTTTGTTAACACTGAGCTTCTACTAGATTCAATAGGCCAAACATCTCCAGCTGAAGTACTTTTCTAAAAAAGGCATTACAGCAAAAGTTCAATCTGCATAAGGCCTCCAAAACCTGTACCAACTTACTCTAAAATTTTTTTTGTGCAGAGGATGACAGGAAAAAGGATTAGAGATTGAAACAGGGAGCATGTCAGCCTTTCTACACATATAATATCCTGTGAAGTTACCACAAAAAGGGATTTGCAGGCCTGAGCTGTCACTGCATAACATGTCAAAGCCACAGTCTTCTTTCTGTGGTTCCCTTCTAGTCCAGATCTGTAAGTTTTCCGCTCGGAGAAGGAAAACCCAAGGCCCTCTATTTGTAGCTACATGCTATGCCTGCAGTCAAACTGTCAACATCTAAACACTCACGTAAACAGGTACATATTTTAATTCTTTCTCCCACAGGCATAATAAGTATTATTAAGACTAGGGCAGACAGCAGATTTTTAAAAGGCTTTAGTTATATCAATACTTAGTTTGAATGGTTTTTTAGTCTGCTCTAGTAAGGCAGTAAAATATAATAGCCGCTTAACTGACACATTGTTATCAGCCTTATTATGGCTTTCTTCATGCCTGTCAGTGGATTATTGTAATTTTTTTAGTCACGGGTCTAATCAAAGTAGAAGACTGAGCTACTGACAGCTCAGGAGAGATATAACTGCTTACATAATACTGTCATGAAATTCTAACGCAGGCAGAAACTTCAGCATCTCTCCAGTCCAACTCTCCTCCTAGTTAAACAAAAACTGTTAGAACAACAGGTTCCTTTTTATGCCAAAGGAACAAAGAAAATTCAGTGCTTTCCCTCCAATTACTATAGTATTCATAACAAGAAACATTGTTCTTTTAGACAGCTGGTGCGATGCAGTTTAGAGGTGGCTTTGTGATCAGGATTGTAAACTCATCTTAATATCTACCTGTCCAAAACAACTCTTCTGCTTATTTCTGAAGAGCTGGTCAAGTTAAACCATTACCCCACATGGAGAAAATTACTTTGTAAGACTGAAACACCACCTTCTCATTCAAGCAAGCAAGATAAATTCAATTTTTTCTTCAAAGAACCAAGGAAGAGCTTGGTGCAAGCATTATACAGTGGCTTAGAAGGGGAACAGCCAAGACTGTATCCATGTGCAGGGTGTGCAGCATGTCTGAGCAGGTGCTGGATTTTATTGTGTTGGGATTTCTGTGTTCCTCAAGCTTTGTGGGTTTCTGCTGAAATAAACAGAAGTACACAGAAGATCCCAACCTTAAAAACCGTACAGAACATAAACCTTTTGCTTTCCAAAAATGGTATTTCCAGACCAATTCATACTGAACTTGAGGGCCATAGATTGAAAGCTGAATTGATGCACAGATTTACAGTGTATACATAACATTGCATGAAGGCAGTTCACAACATCTCTCCAATAGAAATAATAAAGTAGCAGAGCTTTCATTTTCTTCAGCTGCACCTGACATGCCAGCTGCAGCAGTGGTCAGTGACCCACTGTACCCACCACTGCAATCACTAACATACTTCAAATTGGCTACTGAAGAACGAGATTATACTAGTGCTTGAATCACAGCTGATGGGAGCTTGAAGTACTAACC